>CM044907.1:34212693-34579018 GCA_024500145.1 Gentiana dahurica var. dahurica
AAATGCTTGAAGAGCAAGTCTACCAGGAAATTTCACAATAATATAAACTAATAGGGCTTTAGGCACACATGGGTTTTTCAATAATTTCATCAGTTGATAAGTGAATACCATTGGGATCATACATTGAAGGCAAACGTGTAAGTCTAGATACATCTATGTTACCTCTAAAGAGTTGTTACCAAGGAGAAAATTAGACTTTGTAGACTCTTGAACAACATATTTCCAACTCCTTGAAGCTACGAACCGAGTGTAAGAGGCTGCAACCTAGGATGCAAATACGGATATGTGGATACGGGATACGCGGATACGGGATACGCAGATATGAGATTTTATTGAAATATAGGATACGGGTACGGGGTGTATTTGTAAAAAAAAAATTACAAGGACTAAACTGTAAATAATTAAAATAAAGTGACTATATATGTATATGTATGTATGTATATATATATATATATATATATATATATATATATATATATATATATATATATATATATATATTATGGATATGTATATTTGTGTGTGCATGTACACATATTAAGGTTCAAACTCATTCTTTACGTATCTTGTTCTTCGGATACCCTTATCTATAGTCACGATATGTGTATCCGGTAAAGTATTCAACTTTTGAAAATTACAATTTGCCCCAATTACGTATACAATAGAGTATGCGGAGTATCCGTGCAGTATCGATATCCGATACATAACGGATACGGGATACGTTTGCTGGATGGAGTATCCGTGCATCATAGGCTGCAACAATTCATTGAACACCTTATGCACGTCATCCATGTTCTGCTCCTCTGAATAAGAATACGAGGTGTAGCCATCCTCTAGGTCTAGATCAAGGTTTTTCTTTGTACACAAGCATCATTGAGCTTCAATATTTTTTCCTTCAGATGAGAATATATGATGAAGATAAAGAAAATCAGAAGCACAGTGAGAAAAAAATTGCACTGAAATGTTTTTCTTATTGAAAGACTTAAAATATTATGATGAATCTCTTATATACTAGATAAATCACAAGAGATAAACTTAAAAATGTATCACAATCTAGTAAACATTGAATTCAAACATTAAACTAAACTTTAATCTGATAGATAAACTCTTACCAAAAGAACATCTCTATCTCTTCTTTGGCTCCATTTTATCTTCTCTGTGTTTAACATCTAATAACCTCCATCAAAAGTTATTGGGGTTGGAGGCAGCATTTTTCCTATAAACAAAGAAGATGATGCAAATTTGTGACACTCATGACTTATAGCTCTCGGCTCTTGGCTCCTGGCTTAGCTTTTTAACTTGTGGAATTTTTCTTGTGGTCGAATAAATATTTTAATTTTCTCCGGTGATTGCAAACATGATCTACCATTTGCACCGTCCGATGGAGGTATCTGTCTTCATTGTAATTGTTGTTATACATATGCATTATTTTAATCGTACCTTAAAGAAAGTGGATATAGAATGGATGCTGACGATACTATATAATCATCTATCAATAATCCGGGCCGTATCTCCTTTTGTGACAACGGTTCAAGAACAATTTGACAGAAGGGGTGGTATTTTTGATGATTTTTAGACTGAGCCTGAGAGTTATTTCTCTCAAGTTGCCTACGTATCCAATGACTATATTGGAATCAAGTATTTCGTAGTTCCGTAAGGATTGTTTATATAGGAGACGATTTAACCCTTTCCTTGTTCTACATGGAATCGTGTTATTTCTCCCTAAGGATAATCATATGCATATCCTATCATTTAGGGATAATTATGGACATATTTAAATGTCAAGATCAGAGTCTTTATGACTCAAGATTCTTTCATTATTTACTTTTGACTGTGAGAACATGGGCTATAAGTCGGGGATGCTCTGTCCGACCTACGTCGAGCCCCTGAGGCCTTTATGGCCGAACCATGGTAGCTCCTCTCCAACAGGCCTTGACCGACCTACGGCGGCTGTTGGAGGTATTCCTGCCGATCTCTCACCTGGGGCTTTAGACCTACCCTTGGGCACGTCTTTAGAGCTCCTGGCCCTTAAGGTTTGTTCTCAAATGCCTTACCTTTATTATGTAATTATTTAGAGTATGACACATGGCGTAGCTTGGGTCGGCCTTCATCAGAATCCCTCCAGATCTGATCCCGCTTCATAGCCGATCAGATCTACGGCAATCCTACTTGGCCGAGATTCTCCGACCTCACGTTTTGAATTAATTAGCTGCCATAATTATCCGACCTCGCATTTTGAATTAACTAGCTTGCCAGGTGGCAGCCTATTTACTCAGGTGTTATTGCTTTCCTGAAATCCGAGGCGTCGTTTACCACACCCCAACAAATGATGTCAGTCTCCACGTCTGGGGGGGTTATAACCCCCGTCGTATCAGTTGTCACTCCCACTTCTTCTCATTGCTATTAAATTGAAGACACCGGCCATTTCTTCAAGATCTTTGCATTTTAAACAAGTTAGCCTCTTTTCTTCTTCTTCTTACTTTCTTACTGTTTATCTGGTATCGTGGATGAGGGTGAGGCCTGCTACTAGAAGTTTCGTCGAGAGAGAATTTGAATCTTATCCGATTCTGAGGGTGAAACCTCTAATTTTAAGGTTTCTTCTACGAATCCAGCCACTTATCCTTTAATACGATGTAGGGGATTAGAACACTTGGTTGTTGACCCCCGGTTCACCAACTTACCCCGTGCTCCTCCTCCTCTTGGGCTTCCCCTTTTTGTCAAAGTTTAAAACGTCACATGGCTACCAAGGCGGCTGTGGGTTGTCATGGTGTGAATTGCTCCATGACCCAAGAAGAATTGTCCAAACCTGTACCAAGTATGAGGTCGATCTGGACAGATATGCTCCTCGTCTTTCGGTGACTCCAAATCGGTTTGCCTACCAGCCCCCAGAAGGATATTGCACCATTTACAAAGAGCAATTTGAGTGTGGTCTAAGAGTTCCTTTCTGTCCGGCCTTCTTAGCTGTACTTAGGTACTATAAGTTCAAATTCTTCCCAAATAGCCCCCAATGAAGTTAGGATTATTGTAGGGTTTATCATCTGGTGCAGATGCTCAGACATAGAATTCTCAGTGGATCTGTTCTGGACCTTTCACCAGCATAAAAAGGTTAAAAACCACAATAGGTGGTACTACTTTCCCCACCACACAGACCAACGGCGGGGCATCCCCGTTCTTTCTAAGGGGAAGTCCTCTATCCACAGCTGGAAGTCCAACTTCTTCTTTGTTCATCATGAGGGACACCCAGAGTTAGGTAGATGGAACTCCAACCCCATTCATTCGGATGTATGCCCTACAGGGGTTGGGACTAAGCTGCTAGATGATATCGCCAACTAGCATTTTTTTGGACCACAAAGATTATTCTTCCGAGCTGATTGAAACTACTCGGCTGGCCGATACGGGGCCAAATCCATATATGCAGTTTACTCAGTAGGAGTATGATAATTGTAGGACTTCATTCTTTGCCTTACTTTTATTGTATAACTGATATATTGTCTTCAGCTTGTATTGAATTTGCCTTGTCTTATTTTTGCAGCGGCTGACTTTGTTGAAATCTTTGCTGAGGCCCCTAAGGAGGAGGGGTAGAGGCTGAACAACACGAGCAGAGGTCGGACTCGGAGAGGACCTAGGATGTTGGTACTGCGGCAGTTCCGCCTTTGAATCCTGAGGTGAACACTGAAGGTATCCCCACTTTTGAAGGCCTTCAAGAGAACGAGCAGACTGCCTCCTTACGGCGTACTGTCCAAAGGGGCGATGAGTGCTTGGTTGTTCTGGATGGCTGTAATCCTGAAGCAACAGAAGGGCAGCTCCAACTGCGTTCCCGATCTAGGAGAAAGAGGAGCAGATCCTCAAGAGATGACCAATATACTTCTGTAGTGAAGGTGGGTTCCCTGCCCCATGTTGAAGACATATCTGGATGCCAGACAAAGACTTGGATGTTGTTGTAAGTTTTTTCTTCTCTTGTACATTACTTAACTTTTTCATGTGCACTTATTAACATCTCGAGTCCTTTTTACATGGTGCCAAGATTGGCAAGGATGTGCTGAAAAGGTTTAATAAACTATCTTCCTAGAATGGGTCTTTGGAATAGTGAGTTGCTGTACTTTCAGCAAGTCGCAAAAAATATAATGATGCCTCGATGTCCAAAAACAAAGCGATCTCTGTTCTAAATGAGCATCTTGCATCTCAAAAGGTTGAGCTGCAATAAATCAGAGATCAGTTCGCCGCCGACCTGCAGACGGCCACTGATGAGCACGTGAAGCAAACCTCTGAGCTGGAAGAGGCAGGTGCTCGGCTCCAAGATAAGAACGAAGAGCTGAAGGCTGTGATTCCTGCGTAGATCGCCCAAGCAGTTCATGACAACAAAAATTCTGCTCAGTGCTCCGGGGCTTTGAAGGCTTTGCTAGCCCCCATCTTATGGCACAGTTACACCATGGGCGTGGATGAGACTAAAAGCCAATGTCCTGAGCTAGTGATTAAGAATCTTCCCCATCAGGAACTACGCAAGCCCGGCTCCAACAAGGTCTATGATGATAGGCTTAAGGAGTTCTAGGCAGGTGAGGATTTGTCAGTGAAGTATGCTCGCCGACCTGCTGCTGCTCATCAAGTTGCTGCCTCGTCTGCTCAATTGAATCCTACTGCTGAGTCTTAGGATAGCCATTAAGCTTTCTCCTGTAATTTTGTCATCCTTGAATATTTTGCTTTGAAAATCTAAATTGTACTTTGACCATATATGTTATTTGTGCAATTTCCTTTGGCTTTTAAGCAATTTGTATGCTTTGCTGCTTTGCTTTTATCTTACTATTTTATCTTCTCAGTATTTATTTCCTAGGGTATCTTGCCCCTTCAGTACACCATGCATGAGCTGTACTCTTTGGATGATGTACTTAGCACTTTTTTGGAACTTTTTGAAGGTCAGTTATGATCGTCTGTCCTGCAGACTTAGTAAATGTGTCATTTACAAACTTTTTGAGTCTGGTCTGCAGCTCAATTTTGATAGTCTGTCCTGCAGACTGAGTAAGTTTGTCCTTTGTAAACTTTCTGAGTCTGACATGCAGATCGGTTCTGATCGTCTGTCTTGCAGATGTAGTAAGTTTGTCCTTTGAAAACTTTCTGAATCTGACCTGCAGCTCAGTTCTGATAATTTGTCCTGCAGACTTATGAAGTTTGTCATTTGCAAACTTTCTGAGTCTGGCCTGCAGCTCGGTTCTGATCATCTGTCCTGCAGACTTAGTAAGTTTGTCCTTTGCAAACTTTCTTTAAGCTTATAAATTCAAAAAATAACTATGCACATGTGTTAAGGGTGAATTTACGTGTTTTATAACGCTATACTTTATAATGTTTTCCACCACATTCGTATGAATTGCATGGAAATCACGTGTTTAAATGGAATTATTGAGAAAATGACATTTTTAATGAGTTAATCGCAAAGTTGGTGAATTTATATGTTTTAATTATGATTTTATGTTTATTGGAATTATGTTACGCTTTGCGGTGTTTGTGATGTCATGTAGGTACAATTATGTGGCTCAATTGATGATCAAATGTTGATGAATTTCGAGCTAATTCAAGTTAAAAGAGATAATGGTGAATTGGATAGAGAAGAAAAGAAGATAAAGATGGAATTATCAAGTCTTGATCGAAGCTGGACTAGCGTTCATCTGAGCCGAACGAGCGTCCAAGACTGAACGGGCGTTTGATGAGTGGACGAGCGTCCAGAATCATATTTTACATTCAGAGAGTTCAGACGCGTTCTGAACGAGCGTTCACCTCCGTCCAGAAGCTGCTGGACGAGCGTCCAAGATAGTGGACGGGCGTCCAAGAACCGCCTTAGCCTAAACCGACCTAAAAATCTATAAATAGGCACGATTTCTCAAACCCTAGACACACAATTCGAACCCTAAAAACCTAGGGGCAGCTTGGCTGCGTTTTTCTACAGTTTTTATCTACTTTTATGCAATTTAATTCCTAGATTAGATTAGATAGATTCATGTCTTTTATTTCATCAATTCGAGTTGCAACAAGGATGTTAAGAGGCTAAACCCTCTTGAACAAGCGTTGTGAAGCCGTCCATCAACAATTCAGTTTGATTCGTGATTGATTTGTGAGTTTCTATCTCAAGTTTGTTTCTTTTATCATGCTTTACATTGTTTTATTGCAAGTCGTATCGAAAGATGTTTGCTTTATGATTGTTTTATTGATGAAAATCATATAAACATTAGATCACCATGCTAAAAGAATAGATCTTCGATCTAACTAAAACGAGAGTTGTTAGATTGATTTTCTAGATCAGAAATTGAAAGATTTCACGCCTAGGTTAGAAAGACTTAATCTTTAATTGAAAGATCGAAGATTAGGAAACGAACTTGTCTACGAAAGTGGGTGTTCATGCCTTAGATTAGGTGAATCACAACTTGAGTAGGGATCACGAATTAATCCGAATTAGAATTGAATGTTGATAGGATAGGTGGATCGATCGCTTGTTCGTTCGTTATAATTTGATTTTAATCCTTTAAACTTGAATTGCTAGATTAGTTAACTTTTAATTGCACTCTAGTTTTTATCGCTTTCAATCTTGCCTAGCATTGGATTAATCTCCTCTGTCTAGTTACTTTTATGCATATTTGTTTAGGTTAGTTCTTTGTTTAGGTTAGTTTCGTGACAATAGTTTAGTTGAAAACAAAAGCTAGGATTCACATTCGTCTAGTTCCCCGTAAGATCGACCCGGCATAGCCTCTATACTACGATCCTTATACTTGAGGTTAACCGGTTTATAAATATTTATTACTTGTTTATTCACATTAGATAAATCCGGGACAACATGTGCAAAATATAAACTTTATTATTAAAATTGATGTTCAATTACATCTTATTGGGAAATGAAAATTAAAACATAAAATAAACATAAGAAGTAAAGTCTGGAACCTGTGCTAGACATAGAACTTTCTCAAGTTGGTGGCATTCCAACTGCGTGGTGTGGTCTTTCCATTAGCATCAGCTAGCTGATATGCTCCCTTTCCATGCACTTTGACCACTTTGTAAGGGCCTTCCCAGTGGATCAAGTTTACCCTAGGGGCCCTACATGCTTGCCTCATTCTTTCTAAGAACCAGATCTCCCTTTTTGAAGAATGAGTGCTTAACTAAGGAGTTATAATACTGGGAAATCCTTTGTTTATACTTGACCATTCTAATGAATGCCCCATTCCGAGCTTCTTCCAGGTCGTCCTTAGAATGCCCGAGCTCAATTGACTGCACTTATTTAGAATAGAGCTCTACTCTGGGTGATGGTAGGCCAATCTCAGCCAGAATTACTGCTTCACACCCATATGCTGGGCTAAATGGAGTTTCTCAGGTAGCCGAGTTCAGCGTTGTTCTGTACGCCCAAAAAATGTTGGGCAGATGCTCGACCCAATTTTCTCCTTCTTTTTCGAGGCATTTTTTTAGCCCCGTCTTGATCTGCATGTTGGTCTGCTCGACCTGCCTATTAGCTTGGGGATATTCCACGGATGTAAAGTGCTGAGCTATATGCAGCTCAGCACACCATTCCTTAACGATTTTATCCTCGAACTGAGTTCCATTGTCAGAGATCAATGACTTTGGGATTTCATATCTGCTTACAATATTCTTTCAGAGAAACTTCTGGATCTGCTTTCCAGTGATTGTGGTTAATGGATTAGCTTCCACCTACTTAGTAAAGTAGTCCAATGCTACTACCAAAAATCTGAAGTTTCCGGGAGCTCGATGGAGTGGTCCCACTAAGTCTACTCCCCATTGATCCAAGGGCCATGGGGAGACAAGAGGAATCATAGCCTGGGACACCTGGTGCGAAAGATTATCGTGCACCTGGCACAACTTGCACTTCTCGACCAGCTCTTTAGCGTCCTGCAACATGGTGGGTCAGTAGTATCCGAATAGGCGGCACTTTCTTGCCAAAGTCTGAGCTCCGGAGACAGTTTCCATCCGAACAGTAGTATCCGATCAGGCGGCGCTTTCCACAAATTCCTAAGTGTACATCTCGAAGGAGATAGTTTTCATCCTCATTTGTCGTGCATCTGAGCCATGGAGCAATGTACAACCTGCGATAGAGAACGTTATCAAACATAGAATATCTGGCCGCCATGAGCTTTATTATTCTGGACTGAATCTTATCCTCGAGGAGGATTCCATCCTTAAGATAGAAGACGATAGTATCCATACAAGTGCTACTAGTGTGATTGGTTGGACCATCTGCTGATCATAGCTCATTTCCTTGAGGAGTTCTACCAATACCTTTCTGTCGGATATAAAGTTAGAAGCTAACTTTGATAACGCATCTGCCCTCTTGTTTTCAGCTCAAGGTATTCGGCCAACCTGGTCCTTTTGAAACTTTCCCAATAGAGATTGAGCCACGGTTAAATAATTCTTCATAGGCTCTTCTTTGGCCTCATACTCACCATTTATGTGATTTACCACGAACTGAGAATCATTGTGAACTTGTAACTCTGAGTTATACAGCCAACTTGAGCCCTGTAATTAAGGCCTAATATTCTGCTTCATTATTTGTAGCTTGGAACCCAAAGCGTATAGCATATGAGAACTCCTCCCCTTTCGGACTGATGAGCAGAAGACCTGCCCCTGCTCCTTCTTTGCTAGCTGCCCTATCAACATATAGGTTCCATCTATCCTCTTCATGAGCTAGCTGCTCGTCCTCTAAGCAAACAACTATTTCCTCAGCCAATAAATCTACTAATGCTTGCGTCTTGATAACTGTTTGAGGATGGAAGTTGAGATTGTACTTTGCCAGTTATACGACCCGTTTTTTCAACCTTCCAGAGGTCTCAGGCATCCCAATATTTGTTGGAGAGACTGATCGGTGATTACAACAATCGAGTGAGCCTGAAAGTAGGGCCTTAACTTCCTAGAGGCATGGACCAAGGCTAGTGCCAATTTCTCCACATTTGAATATCTTACCTCTGGTCCGTAAAGCGTTTTGATCACAAAGAAAACCGGTATCTGGTGTCCGTCCTACTCTTTGACCAACATATCACTTAATGCTTCTTCACACACTGCTAAATATACATACAAAGTTTCTCCTTCCTGAGGAGCTGTCAGTGTTGGCAGTTCGGCCAAATATGACTTCAATTCTTTTAAAGCTTTCTGGCTGTCTTCGTCCCAACAAAAGGGACTAGCTCTTCTCAAGATCTTGAAAAAGAGCAAGGCATGCTGTGCCGACCTAGAGAGAAATCTGTTCAGATCTGCTATTCGTCCGGTTAGTCTATAAACTTCTTTAATGCTTTTTGGAGGCGACATAGTCTTTAACGCATCAATCTTATCAGGTTAGCTTTAATTCCATCTTTGGATATCATGTACCCTAGGAATTTGCCCGACCTAACCCCAAATTTACATTTTTTTGGGGTTTAGCTTCAACTGGGTATGCCTTATCACATGGAATACTTCTCTGACATTTAGTAGATATTGATCAAGAGATTTGCTCTTGATTAGGAGGTCATCTACATATACCTCCATGCATCTACCGATCTGCTGGGAGAATATCTTGTTTACTGCTCGTTGGTCGGTCACTCCAGCGTTCTTTAAGCCAAATGACATGGTGACATAGCAGTAAGTGCCAAACTCAGTGATGAATGAGGTATTTTATGCATCTTGTGGATCCATGGAAATTTGATGGTGTCCTTTATATGCATCTAAAAATGCAAATAATTCATAACCTACTATTGAGTCCACAAGGCGATCAATCTTTGGCAACATATAGAAATCTTTGGGTTAGGCTTTGTTGAGATCTGTGAAGTCAACACACATTCTCCAGCTCCTGTCTGGTTTCTTGACCAGCACCAGATTTTCCACCATTCTAGATACAAGACTTCTTTAATGATATTTGCTTGAAGCAACTTTGTCACTTCCTTTTCTATTGCTGAGATTCACTCAGGAGCGAAGTGCATTTTCTTCTGCTGAACAGGCTTCCTGCTCTGATAAACGTTCAATTTATGCACAGCTAACTCTAGGGACAGACCTGGCATATCTTTGGTCTTCCATGCAAACAAGTCTCTGAATTCATTTAAGAGATTTATCAAGGCTCCTTTATGGGAGTCTGGAATCCAAGAGCCCATATTCACAGTCAAATCTGCATGTTCGCCTCATAGGCGAACAACCTCGGTCTGATCTTCAGACGACCAGCTCTCCTCGTTCTCAGGGAGTAATTCCTCAACGCTTTCTTTTTGAACCATTATTTTCCTATTTATTGTTGTTGTGTAACAGCTCCTGGTTGTTTCCACGTCGCCGTTGATCTCTACTGAGCCTTCCCCTGTTGGGAACTTTATACTGACATGAGCTGGGGATATTATAGCTCGGAGATCGATAAGATCCGGTCTTCCCATAATCATATTATATGCTGAAGGAGCTTTCACGACCACATAATTTACCATCAGGGTTTTCTCTTTATTCCTTCACCAAAGGTTGTAGGTAGCTTAATCATGCCTAGTGGATGAATTGGTGGGCCAACGAAACCGAACAGAGGTACCAAAACAGGTGTTAACTCTGCATCTTTTAGATTCATGGCTCGGAAAACATTATGGTAGAGCACATTTACAGAACTGCCCGTATCAACGAAAATCCGCATTATCAAGTGTTTGTTCACCACTGCCTCTATCACCAATCCTTTGTTGTTTATTACTAGAGGAAGAGAATCTCTAGGGCCATAGGTTACTTCTCCGGTAAGCCCTTGCCTCTTGTTTGATTGAGAAGGAGCAGCAGACCTGCTACTCCTGGGGCCTTAAGTTCGGGTGATGCTGTATGGCCCACCTAAGATCGTATTAATTGTATTTATAGGGCGGTTGTCCATCTGACCATCAGGGTCTAGTGTGTGGTCTCTTCTTCGTCGAAACTCATCCCTGTTGTCCCGGTCATGATATTGATTCCTTTGTTTAATTCATGTCGGCCGTGCGGTTCGGGATGTTGAGACCGATCTATGACCTCATCCAGCTTTCCTTCCATAACTGCCACGTCAATATCCCTTATCAGGTCTCGGCACTACTCTGAGTCATGGCCAATATCTTTATGATACTTACAAAATTTATTAGGATCTCTTTTCTCCTGAGGTCCCCTCATTGGTGGTGGGATTCTTACTATTCCTTTTCTTTCCATGATTGCAAGAACCTGCTCGTGAGACTTGTTCAGTGGAATGAAGTATCTATCATGTAGAGCTCCCTTCTTTCCCAGCCGATCTGAAACGGGTGCAGTTACCCGATCCCGGACTGACTTTCTCTTCTTATCCGATTGGTCATTGGACTTATTCTTCCTACCTTCACCTATTTCCATCTCTCTTTTCATCCTATTGGCTTCTTCTTCTTGGCAATGCTTATAAGCCACATCTAGGCATTCTTACATAGACCGGGGAAGTTTGCTATTCAGCTTAGCGTGCAGCCATCCCTCTCTCAGACCTGCCTCAAAAGAGGTGACCAGATGCCGATCATCTGTATCCCGTACCTGTGAGGATTCCCAACTAAAATGTTTTATAAAGTAAAGGACAGTCTCGTCTTGTCTGCATCAATGTGAGAAAATGAGTTTGATTTCTCTGGAATGGATGAGTTGTGATGAACGCATCGATGAACTTCCGAGTAAGAGCTCCAAAGTCAGAGATCGACCTCGGCAGAATCTTGTTGAACCATTCCCGAGCTCTTCCTATGAGCAATGCAGGGAAGGTCTTACACTTCATTTCATCTAGAGCGTTGAACAAATTCATATGAGATATGTACTGGTGCATATGATCATAAGGATCCTTAGATCATATAGCTCAATCTTTGGTATTTTGAAGCTTGCTGGTCGGGGATAGTTGTCAATATACTCTGTGAATGGCGATGCACAAAGGAGATCATCTTATCGTCGTCCCAGCAGTGCATCTAGTTCGGCCTTGGCAGTGTCATTGGGCTGGTGAGTAATGTTCTTTTTCTCTATATGAAAACTAGACTCCACCACTTCGTGCTTTTTAATAGCTCCCTGGGGGAGGCCTATCTCTGAAACTTCTGGGGGATCTCTTCTCTTTAGTGTTTCCTCGAATATGATCTTGAGGGTTGTGTTATCCATATTTTTCAAAGCTTCCACCAACGCTTGGTTGGCTGGATCTTGAAGAATCGGATCAGGTTGGTGAGTCTGATCCTCAGCAGGGTTTATACCCATTTGGCCGGCCACAGCCTGGCCTCCATCCTGGGTGGTGGTGACTCAACCCTACTGTGTTGGATCCGCTGGATCCTGAGTGACTTTCTTGCATGTGTTCTTGGCCATAGCTGTTGAAAAATGAAATTTATGGGGATTCTTGAACAATTTATCGAAAAGAGACCCTCATTCTAGCGCCAATTGACGATGTTGTATAATCGTCTATCAATAATCCGGGCCGTATCTCCTTTTGTGACAATGGTTCAAGAACAATTTGACAGAAGGGGTGGTGTTTTTGATGATTTTTAGACTGAGCCTGAGAATTATTTCTCTCAAGTTGCCTACGTATCCAATGATTATATTGGAATCAAGTCTTTCGTAGTTCCATAGGGATTGTTTATATAGGAGACAATTTATCCCTTTCCTTGTTCTACAAGGAAACGTGTTATTTCTCCCTAAGGATAATCATACACATATCCCTATCATTCAGGGATAATTATGAACATATTTAACTGTCAAGATCATAATCTTTATGACTCAAGATTATTTTCTTATTTATCTTTGACTGTGAGCACGTGGGCTATAAGTCGGGGATGCTCTTTCCGACCTGCGTCGAGCCCCCGAGGCCTCTATGGCCGATCTGTGGCAGCTCCTCTCCACCAGGCCTTGACCGACCTGCGGCGGCTGGTGGATGCATTCTGCCGATCTTCCACCTGGGGCTTTAGACCTACCTTGGGCACATCTTTAGGGCTCCTGGCCCTTTAGGTTTGTTCTCAAATGCCTTGCCTTTGTTATGTAATTATGTAGAGGTTGACACGTGGCGTAGCTCGGATCGGCCCTTATCAGATGCAGAAAACGTCAACGCTATATATATGGATATTGTTGTCATACGTGATTATTTATTTATTTGTTTATAAATAATTACTAAGACAAACGTCTAAACTTCAAATACTGACGCTGGACAATAATAATAAAAAATGGTCAACCTTTCAATATGATATGAATGGTACTATGAAACTCAAAGAGATTTTCGTTCGACAGAACAAAAGAGAAATTTGACCCTATTGACGGCACCTCTGATGAAGCCCAGCAGCCGCAACTTGTTACCCAAGTTTAGGGTTTGTTGTGTATTACTTTCGTGTTCCAATTTTACGCTTATATGTATCTATATAAATAAACAACTCATTATAACCATGATTGAATCAATGAAAAGTATCCAATATTTACGTTTCAATATGGTCAGAGACGTACTACTCGTCCCTCATGGCTTCCCCTCCCCCTCCCATAATCGCCCATTTCTTCTTCAAAACAAAAAAACACCCTACCTGCTCGTTCTTCCCTCTTCTTCTTCTTCTTCAAAAAATATATATATATATCTGCTTTGATTAGATCCATGTCTCCCACTCCTTCTCTTCTCTGAGCAAACAACTTCTCCCTTTTCAAAAAAAAAAGCTACTTACAACAACCTTCTTGCCGGTAACAATGGCGTCCGGTGAAACGACTCCCATCTCTGCTCTCGCTGAATGTAGGTCTACACTCTCCTCTCTCTATCCGACCTTCACACCTTCGTCTTATATTCAAATTATCAAGCTTACTCGTCAGAATTTTCCATTATGGGAGACACAAATTCTTCCATATTTACATGGACAAGGCGTCCTGGGGTATGTTGATGGCACGATCACCCTACCCGTTAAAAGGATAGTCGAAGAAGGCATTACCAAGCCAAATCCAGACTATCAGCATTGGTTGAAGCAAGATAGTTTGATATTAGGTATGATCACCTCCTCCCTATCGGAGACTGTTCTTTCTCAGGTGTATATATAGCGCCGCCACCTCCACCGAAATCTTGACCGCACTGAATACTAGCTTCTCATCTCAGAACCGCACGAAAATTGTGCATCTTCGAACCCAATCAACATCGACCAAAAAGAGTTCTCTCACGGCTACTGATTAGTTTCTAAAAATAAAAAAATATTGCGGATGAACTCAGCCTCGCCGGGCATCCACTTTTGCCGGACGGCGTTATTGCATATTGTCAGCAAAGTGACTTAAACTCTACATTTGGTGAAACTAATCTGGTTATCAGCAGAGTGATGGCCTATTGAGAAGTGTATCCAAGTCTGTGAAAGTCAGCTGGTAAGTCTGCTGAGTTTCTTCTGGTGTCAGCAGCCTGTTGAAGGTCTACTGAGGTTTTGGGTGCAGCTGAGTTCTACGTCTGGGCAATGATCAGCTTAGTTGAGTCAGTAGAGTGATTCAACATCTGGGGCATTTATGGCAATCCGACAAAGATTCTTGGTGGTTAGGGTTTAGGGATCTGTGCCTATAAATACAAAGTGTAATGATCATTGTAAAGTGTGTAATCCATTTGAATTTCAGTGCATTGTAAATAAACTCTTTCTGCCCGTGGAGTAGTCGGCACAACGCTGGAAACCACGTTAAATCCTGTGTTCTTCTTGTTTCTGTTCCTCTGTGTGATTGTTTATGTTAGATTTATTTCTGTGTTTATCTTATTGCATATGGATCCTCTCTATCTTGTTATAACAAACTAGTATTAGAGCGTAGGCTTCTGAGAGAATCATCTGTATGGACAACCATTATCTTCACCAAGACCTTCACCGGTGCTAGGAATCTGTGATAAAAGTTGTGATCTTTGGCAATAAAGATGTCTGCAGTTAATGTAAAAATCGACAAATTTATAGGAAAAAACAGTTTTAGTTTGTGGCAAATCAAGATGCGAGCCTTGTTAAAACAACAAGGATTATAGACTCCGTTATCTGGTAAAGAAGATGCCAGTTCAGCAGATTTTGCCAGTCTGGAAGAGAGCACATTCAACCACCATGTTGTGCTTTTCTGATGATGTTATCACTGAAGTTGCTGAGGAAGACACAGCTGCCAAGTTGTGGGCAAAGCTTGAAATCCTGTATATGCCAAATTCATTAACCAACAAGTTTCTACTGAAGCAGAGACTGTTTAGTCTGAGGATGCATGAAGAAGGTCTGCTGAGGGAACATCTGGATCAGCTGAACACAATATTACTTGATCTCAAGAATATTGATGTTAAAATTGAAGATGGAAATGCAGCCCTAATCCTATTGGTGTCATTACCAAGTTCATATTAAAAATTTGTGCAGTCCTTCATAGTTGGGAAGATACAGTGGCTTTAGAGGATGTGAGGGCAGCCTTGAATGCCAGGGAGCTAAGACACAAGGCAGCAGGGACAAACAATCAGGCTGCTGGACTAGTAGTCAGCAGCAGCAGTGGGAAAGGGCAAAAGAAGAAATCCAAGAAGGGTAGTTTCAAAGGTCCTAAGTCCACAGATGTCTGTAATTACTTTAAAGAGCAGGGGCATTGGAAGTCCAATTGTCCAAAGAAGAAAAGACAGCATGAGAGCAATTTTGGCGCAGCAGCTGTGGCTGCTGAGCATTTTGATGAGGATCTGGTTCTAGTTGTTGGGGATTCAACACATCATGTTGATGTTTGGATCTTAGATTCTGGAGCATCCTATCATATTTGCCCCAATAGGGAGTGGTTTTCTACTAATGAGCAGATAGATGGTGGTCATATTTCTATGGCAAGATAGTGGGAATTGGCTCAGTCAAGTTGAGGACAGAGGATGGTAGATTTTGCACACAGAAAGATGTTAGACATGTTCCACAGATGACCAAGAATTTGGTATGTCTTAGTCGACTGGACAGAAAGGGGTTCAATTTCAAGGGAGAAGGTGGAGAGCTGAATGTCTACAAAGAATCAACTGTGGTCCTCAAAGGTGTAAAGAAGGGAACCTTATATATATTACAAGGCTCTACTGTATCTGGATCTGCTGTTGTGGCATCCTCTACAGTTCATCAGTCACAGCAGACTCAGTTGTGGCACATGAGACTTGGTCATATGGGTTAAATAGGAATGCAAGCCTTTATTCTGTAGGTTTTCTTGGGGAATATAAGGTCAAGAATCTGGACTTTTGTGAGCACTGTGTGTTTGGAAAGCTACATAGAAGCAAGCTCTCAGCAGGTATACACAGTACAAAGGCATCGCTTGATTATATCCATTCTGATTGTTGGGGTCCATCAAAGGTGGAATCATTAGGTGGTCATAATATTTTGTGTCATTCATAGATGACTATTCAAGAATGACTTGGGTGGTGATGATGAAACACAAAAGTGAGGCATTCAATAGCTTCAAGCAGTGGAAAGCTCTAGTGGAAAATCAGACAGACAAGAAAATCAAAAGGCTCAGAACAGATAATGGTCTGGAATTCTGCTAGTCAGAGTTTGTTGCATTATGTAAAGATGAAAGTATTTCCAGATATCATACAGTCATGAATACACCTCAGCAGAATGGTGTAGCTGAAAGAATGAATCAAACTCTTCTGGGGAGGGCAAGATGTATGCTCTCTAATGCTGGTTTATCAAGGAAATTTTGGGCAGAGGCTGTAACCACAGCATGCTACTTAATCAACAGGGGTCCTTACACATGGATCAATCTCAAGACACCATTTAAGATATGGTTAGGAAAGCCTACTGACTACTTAGTTATAAGGGTTTTTGGAAGCACGTTTTACTATCATGTGAGTGAAGGGAAGCTGAAACCAAGGGCCAAGAAGGGAGTGTTTGTGGGGTATGGTGATGGAGTTAAGGGTTATAGAATTTGGTCATCAGCAGAGTCCAGGGTCAGTAGAGATGTGGTCTTTGATTAAAATTCTATGATTAACTCATTGTGGGGAGGTCTGTAAAATCTGAAACCAATGCTAAATCTGAAAGGGCTGAGAAACAGGTGGAGCTTCAAGTGAAGTTAGCTAAAATGCAACAATCAGCTGATCCAAGTTAGCACTCATCTGATCTGGTTACTGAACTAGAGTCTGAACAAGAGTCAGCTGAGCATCAAACAAGAAACATTGGTCAGCAGAGTATAGCTGTCAACGGGGATAGAAGATCAAATGTTGGGGTACCTCCCAAGAGGTATGGTTTTGATGATATGGTTGGATATGCACTTCAAGTTGCAGAAGAAGTGGATGGTTTTGAACCTTCTACTTACAGGGAAGCAGTGACATGTTCTAAAGCATCTTAATGTCTTGGTACAATGGGAGATGAAATGGAGTCATTATTGAAGAATCAGACTTGGGATCTAGTTAAACATCCAGCTGATAGGAGAGTGGTTACTTGCAAGTGGATCTTCAAAAAGAAGGAAGGAATGACTGAGGCAAAAGGGGTCAAGTATAAGGCATGTTTAGTTTCAAGGGGGTTCATTCAGAAAGAAGGGGTAGACTTTGATGAGATATTCTCACCACTGGTCTGACACACTTCAATCAGAGTGTTTCTAGCAATGGTGGCATAGCAAGATCTTGAACTTGAGCAGTTAGATGTGAAGACAGTCTTTCTACATGGTGAGGTTGATAAAGAGATATACATGACTCTGCCAGAGGGATTTCAAGTTCCTAGGAAGAAAGATTTTGTGTGCAAGTTAAAGAGGTCCTTGTATGGACTGAAGCAGGCTCCTAGGCAGTGGAATAAAAGGTTTGACAGTTACATGATCCTGCTGGGTTATAACAAGAGTCCATATGACTGTTGCGTGTATCACAGTAAGCTGAGAGATGGATCGTATATCTATCTTGTCCTGTATGTGGATGATATGTTGATAGCTGCAAAAAGGAAGTCTCATGTTCAAAATCTGAAGAACCTTCTCAGAACTGAGTTTGAAATGAAAGATTTGGGTGCAGCCAAAAAGATTTTAGGGATGAAGAAGGCATGTCTACTGGGTTATATATAGAAGATATTGGCCAGATTTGGCATGTCTGTTGCAAAACCAATAGATACTCTTATGGCATCTAATGCCCATATGTCTGTTTAAGCTTCACAATCAGTGGAGGAGAAAGAGTATATGTCAAAAGTTCCCTATGCTAGTGCAGTTGGTAATCTGATGTATGCCATGGTGTTCACTAGGCCTGATTTGGCTCAGGCAGTCAGTGTTGTCAGCAGGTGCATGTCTCAACCTGGAAAGGAACACTGGAAAGCTGTGAAAAGAATGTTCAGGTACCTTAGAGGTAGAGCTGATGTTGGTCTGATCACAGGATACTGTGATGCTGATTATGCAGGTGATGTGCACAGAAGAAAATCAATGACTGGTTATGTTTTCACATTGGGGAATTCAGTTGTCAGCTGGAAAGAAACTCTTCAGGCAACAGTGGCTTTCTCAACTACTGAAGCTGAATATATGGCTCTTACTAAAGCAGCCAAGGCGTATCTGGTTGAAAGGGCTAGTCAGTAATTTGGGGCTACATCAGGATCAAGCAGAGATTTATTATGACGGTTTGAGTGCAATTTGTTTAGCTAAGGATCAGGTTCATCATGAGATAACCAAGCATATTGATATGAGGTATCATTTTCTAAGGAATGAGAAGAGGGTTGTAGTGAAGAAGATCAACACCAAAGAGAACTCTGCTGATATGTTGACTAAACTAGTTCAGCAGAGCAAGTTTTAGTTGTGTCTGGACTTGCTGAACATTCAAAGCATATAATCTGGAAATCTGGAAGCTCAGTTGAGGGCAGGTCAGCTGAGTGGATTCTGTGGAGTAATCTGGTACAATACATCTGGCATTGACGAATGCATCTGGTACAAGAACATTTTTTTATGCAATCTGGTTGACTGTGAATGAGAGTTCAAGTCAAAGTGGAGATTTGTCAGCAAAGTGACTTAAACGCTACACCTGGTGGAACTAATCTGGTTATCAGCAGAGTGATGGCCTGCTGAGAAGTGTATCCAAGTCTATGAAAGTCAGATGGGAAGTCTGCTGAGTTTCTTCTGGTGTCAGCAGCCTGTTGAAGGTCTGTTGAGGTTTTGGGTGTAGCTGAGTTCTACGTCTGGGCAATGATCAGCTGAGTTGAATCAGCAGAGTGATTCAGCATCTGGGCATTTATGACAATCCGACAAAGACTCTTGGCGGTTAGGGTTTAAGGATTTGTGCCTATAAATACCAACTGTAATGATCATTGTAAAGTGTGTACCCATATTAATTTCAGTGCGTAATAAAATAACTCTTTCTGCCCGTGGAGTAGTCGGCACAACGCCAGAAACCACGTTAAATCATGAGTTCTTCTTGTTTCTGTTCCTCTGTGTGATTGTTTATGTTAGATTGCTTTCTGTGTTTACCTTATTGCATCTGGATTCTCTCTATCATGTTATAACACATATCTCTTAGCCGGGCTCGGTTCAGACTACGATTCATTGGTCACACTTCTGTCAACGCGATCAGATTATTCCCTTGATGAAATTTACTCTATGATGCTCACAATCGAAGCACGTATCAACCATAATCAATCCTTCCTAAAAATTCAGCCCGTCCCAGCCCCTAATTCAGCCACTCTGACGGCGAGCTTGACCACATCCTGACAGCAAGTTGGTCAATCAAACATAGGCCATGGTTAATCTAATAATTGAGGTGGAAGGCGCAATAATCGTGGTCGTGTTCGCGGCAATTACCAAGCATGTTACCCCCTCAGTCCGGTTACTCTCATGCTCCACCGTATCTTCCTTCTCAGCACTCGTCCAACCCGAACTATTCTGGCCACCCTCCTCCCGCGCAGCTTTCGTGTCAATTGTGCAACCGAATTGGCCGCAATATTCACACTTGTTGGTACAGCCCTCGTGCAAATTATTCACATACAGGGCCTGCTTCCAATAATGATTGGATTGCGGATACCGGTGCATCTCACCACACCAAGAATAATTATTACAATATCAATTTATCTGATGATGCTTATGATGGTCCAGAAAAACACTATATTGGCGATGGTACAGGTTTACCCATTATGCACTTTGGTTCTCTTACTTTTGATACGCTGCATCATTCTTATGTCCTTAATAATGTTATCGTTTCCCCTTCCCTCTGTACTAATCTGCTTTCTATTGGTTCTCTTAATTTTTGATATGCTGGTTCATTCTTATGTCCTTAATAATGTTATCGTTTCCCATTCCCTCTATACTAATCTGTTTTCTGTATCCCATTTTTCCAAGAATTACTCGGGCAACATCCATCATCGGCACTTCCTTAATGATGGCCCCTACCACTTTTCCAAGACTTTCCACCAGTTCCCAGCTCAGGCACTCGTTTCCCACCGTTCGTCTACCGCTCAATGGAAATAATGTCTTGGTCACTGCTTTTATCCTGACTTTCATCATGCATTGCATCAAAACAATATCGCGGCCTCCTCCGTCTCCCCTACATCAGTTTGTGTTTCTTGTCAAATGGACAAGAGCCATCGACAACGTTTACCTTTGTATTCTTTTACTTCTACATGTCCTTTAGATTTAATTTATTCTTATGTATAGGGCCCTTGTGCCGCAGACTCGATTTATGGTTCTATATATTATGTCAATTTTGGATGATCATACTAAGTATTTGTTGCTTTATCCCCTGTGTCTTAAGTCTGATGTTGAGTCTACCTTTATTCAGTTCTATGCTTATGTTGAACGTCAATTTAATACAAAATAAAAGTTGTCCAAACTGACTAGGGTGACGAATATCATCGCTTACCTCAATTTTTTTCCTCCTTAGGCATTGAACACCGCCTTTCATGTC
Source organism: Gentiana dahurica var. dahurica (assembly GCA_024500145.1). NCBI lineage: Eukaryota > Viridiplantae > Streptophyta > Magnoliopsida > Gentianales > Gentianaceae > Gentiana > Gentiana dahurica. The sequence continues at coordinate 34,233,410 of CM044907.1, forward strand.
CCCACACTTCTAAACATATATGGGCTGTTGAGAAACGTCACCGCCATATTGTTGAAACTAGTCTTGCCTTACTTGCCCACTCCAATCTCCCCCTTCCCTATTGGGAAGATGCCTTTTAAACGGCCACTTACATTAATAATCGACTCCCCACTTGTGTTCTCAACTTTAAATCCCCTTACGAAATGGTCAACCATTGTCCCCTGAACTATTCCTTTTTTCGTGTCTTCGGTTGTGCCTGCTAGCCTCACCTTCGTCCTAATAATGCTCACAAAACCGACTTCCATTCTAAAACTTGCATCTTCCTCGGCTATAGTCCTCCATACCATGGCCACAAATGTCTTGATCTCGCCACTAGCCGTATCTACATTTCCCGTCATGCTATCTTTGACGAGTCATCCTTTCTTTACACCTCCTCCAAAACTCCTTCATCTTCCACCGACCAGTCACTCGTTACTCTTCCTACCAATTTACTCTCACCTCCAGAAGTCCTCTCATACCCTTGGCCTTTGCCCCGTCTAGTCCGGCATCCTCTTCACATCAATCGGCCACTCCATCCTCTTCATCCCCACCTCATTCACACCAATCGGCCACTCCATCTTCTTCCTCCTTGAGTGATCCTTCACCACCTCCGCCGCCTCTGCATCCGATGCAAACCCATTCCAAAACCCGTAAACCTCGGTTCAAGCAATGGTCTAATGACTTCATTCGTTACCCGCTTCCAATAGAGCTTCTTACCATTACCGAACCCACTGAACCTACCTCCGTCACCGTAGCCCTATAATCCCATGACTGGAGGGATGCCATGAGAGACGAGTTTAACGCTTTGGTATATAATGATATGTGGGACTTAATCCATTATTCACCTTATATGAATGACCTTGGTAATAAATGGGTCTTCCACATCAAACGACATGCTAATGGTACTATTGAACGGTATAAAGCCCTCCTTGTTGCTAAGGGCTATCATGAGGAAGCATGTGTTGATTTTTTAGAGACATTTAGTCCGGTAGTTAAATCGGTGACCATTCGACTTTTTTGTCTCTTGTTGTTTCTCATAATTGGACTATTCGACAGGTTGATGTTCAGAATGCTTTCTTACATGGTTTTCTTAAGGAGGATGTCTATATGAAACAGCCATAGGGTATTCTGCACCATGATTATCCTCGGTGTGTTTTCAAGCATAAAAGGAGTCTCTTTGGTCTTCATTAGGCTCCCCGAGCTTGGTTCTCTCGGTTCACCGACTATTGCGGACTTTTGGCTTCTGTCATTCCAAGGCGGACACTTTCTTATATATCTACTCACAGGGCACTCAGTCCGTCTATGTTTTGATTTATGTTGATGATATTTTGATTACAGTTACATCTGAGCAGCTGGTCGCAGATACTATCATGCATCTTTCTACTTATTTTTCGGTTAAGGACCTGGGTCCTCTATCCTTCTTTCTTGGTGTGGAGGCCCTTACTACTCCTGATGGTCTTCTTTTATCCCAGCAGAAGTATATTTTGTTCCTACTACAGCGTCCTGGCTTGGACAAATCCAAGCCGTGTCTTACACCTATGGCGTCTAATCTTCGCCTCGATTCTATGTATGGTTCTCTCTTTATCGACACTACTTTATATCACAAAATTGTTGGGAGCCTTGAGTACCTCAGCTTCATGTGCCCCGACATTTCATTTGTGGTTCACAAAGTTTGCAAATTTATTCATGCTCCTCGGGACACTCATTGGGCTGTTGTCAAACGTATTCTTCATTATTTAAAACATACGATCTCCGATGGTCTTCTCCTTTGCTTGGGGCCTTCCAATAGGCTCCATGCATTTTCTGATGCTGACTGGGCTTCCGAATCGATGATCGTCGCTTTATTGGTGCTTAGTGCATTTTTTGGGGCCGAATCTAATTAGCTAGTGTTGCAAGCAACAATTAACTGTTTTCAAGAGTAGTACTAAGGCCGAATATAAGGCCCTTTCGTATGCCACATCGGATGTTCGATGGATCACTACATTGCTTGCCAAGATGTCTGCTTTGCTGTCTCAACCTTCCGTTCTCTGGTGTGACAACATTGGTGCTACTTAGCTCACGGCCAATCCGGTTTTCCACGCTTACACCAAGCATATCAAAATTGACTTACATCATGTTCATGAACTTGTTGCCATGAAGAAACTACAAGTTGCGTTTATCTCATACAAAGATCGGTTAGTCGACTTCCTTATGAAGCCGCTTAGCACTGCTCGTTTCACGGATCTTAAAGCTAATCTCCATGTCCACTCCATTCTCATGGGATAGCAATGGCATTTTGACGGCACCTCTGATGAAGCCCATCAGCCACAACTTGTTACCCTAGTTTGGGGTTTCTTGTCTATTATTTTCTAGTTCCAATTTCTCCCTTATATGTATCTATATAAACAACTCATCGTAACCATGATTGAATCAATGAAAAATATGCAGTGTTTACGTTTCAATATTCCCGGACAGAAGATAAAGGAGAAAAAATTAAAAAAAAAAGAAGGACAAGACCATGTTTTGAGATATATATGAGGAATTCATTGAATGTAGAAGGAGATATGAGGAATTCATTTAATGTAGAAGAAGACAGCATTGCTTGAACATGATGATCGCTGGAACATAAAGACAAAATATCAATCCGAAATGTGTTATTTGTAACGAGCGGAAGTAAAATAGACGAGGGTTCATCATTGTAAAACCACCGAAACTCCTCCGTTCGGAAGTCCGTTTATGATCGCTTACGTGAGTATGTCACATATAAGTGGTCCTAATTGAATCGAAAGTACGTTTATGGTATCTTACGTGAGTATGTCACATAGGTCCTAATAGAATCAAAAGTTTGTTTATGATCTCTTACGTGAGTATGTAACACATAAGTGGTCCTAATTGAATCGAAGTCCCTTTATGGTGTCTTACACGAGTGTGTTACACATAAGTGGTCCTAATAGAATTGAAAATCCATTTATGTTTGCTTACGTGAGTATGTCAAACATAAGTGGTCCTAATTGAATCGGAAGTCTGTTTATGATTGCTTACGTGAGTATGTCATATGTAAGTGGTCCTAATTGAATCGAAAGTCCATTTATGATCGCTTACATGACTATGTCACACATAAGTGGTCCTAATTGAATTGGAAGTCCGTTTATGATCGCTCACGTGAGTATGTCACACATAAGTGGCCTTAATTGAATCAAGTATGTTTATGGTATCTGACGTGTGTATGTCACACATAAGTGGTCCTAATAGAATCGGATGTCCGTTTATGATCGCTTACGTGAGTATGTCACACATAAGTGGTCCTAATTGGAACGGAAGTCCGTTTATGGTATCTTACGTGAGTATGTCACACATAAGTGGTCCTAATTGAATCGGAAGTTCGTTTATGATTGCTTGCATGAGTATGTCACACATAGGTGGTCCTAATTGAATTGAAAGTACGTTTATGGTATCTTACGTGAGTATGTCACACATAAGTGGTCCTAATAGAATCAAGTCCGTTTATGATATCTTACGTAAGTATGTCACACATAAGTGGTCATAATTGAATTGGAAATCCGTTTATGGTAGTTTACGTGAGTATGTCACACATCATTAGTACTAATCGTATTAAGAGTCCGTTTATGATATCTTACGTGAGTATGTCACACGTAAGTAGTTCTAATTGAATCGAAAGTCCGTTTATAATATCTTACGTGAGTATGTCACACGTAAATGGCCCTATATGAATCAAGTACATTTGTGGTATCTTAAGTGAGTATGTCATACATCATTGGTCCTAATGAGTATGATACATATTTTACCCCTACAGTAACATGAGATAAATGTCCATTTGACTATATGAATTACCACTTGCCCATATAAAAGGAATTTTACACCCAAATATAACACAAAAGAAGTCCCTAAAAATGCACTTACAAAATGCCACGATGGAGGCAAGATCGGTTAGTCCCCGACTCCAGCCAAATTCACCGTTATCATGACTATGAAGGAATTCGGTATCACGTAGCCGATGGTGAATTCAATCACGATCTCCTAATCATTTTGAGTACTTGTTCATGGCAAGAATGTTTGTGGTGAATCGGGAAATGTGACACGTCCATCCGGAAGAACAATTCATAGCTTTTCTTGGTCAAAACGCAGACGCAATGAGACGCGTTTGTTGTCGGTTGGTCAATCGAGGTTGGAAAAGGTTAGCACATCACCGTGTTCATGTTAATGTCGATGTGGTTCATGAATTTTATTGTAGTGTTTCTACTAGGCCCGATGACACTTACACAATCATACGTGGAGTCCGTGTGGATTATAGTCGTAGTTTTCTCAACGACTATCTTTATTTACCTCACTTTCCTCTCGATGTCAAGTATGTAGATGATGATAGTGCCCTTCTTGCTGCATCGACTTACGTTTGCCCGGGAGCAGTTTGGATTCTAGATCGTGATTACAATGAGCTAGCGTTGCCGTTTACCCGTATGACCGGTGAAAGCGAATATTGGCGTTGTTTTGTCCAGTTTAGGTTATTGCCACCTTGACAGTCATACACCATCTCAGCTCATCAGCTTCGCCTCATTCATACTATAATGTCTAATGCACTATTGATGTTGCTGACATAATGTTTTCTGAAATTAGAAGAGTGACCGAGAGTACACATGAAGTCGGACTTCCTTACGGGACATTCATCACCGGCATAGCAAAACAAGCTGGTGTAAGGGCTTATGGCAGTGATGAGATTATCGAACAATGAATCATGAATCCGTTATAGCATAATTTAGTAGTACGATGTATTAACTAATATTTTTCTTTTTTTAATTTTTCTTAATTTTGTTTTAATTATTTATTTAGTAGTAAGATGTATTCACAATTATTTAGTAGTAAGCTTATTTATTAACTCGACTATCTTTTTTTATTTATTTTAATTTTCTATTTTATTTTTATAATTTTTATGTGACCGGAACTCCTCCGTCCCCCTCCATTCGTTTGGTTTCGTATCATCAAAATTTTTGTTTTCCGCCATCTTAACATCATCATCAATTTCCGCCCCATAAGCCAAAATCTTGCTCCCACTTTCAATTTGCTACCAAATAATTTTTTCCGCTATGAATCCCCCAAAATTTTGAAATTTTGAAATTATTTGATTCAAATTCTCCATAATGACCAACTAATGCATCCATCCCCTAACCCAACTCAACTACATCCCCCTTTCTTTGATGTCTTTCCCTCGTTTGTTCTTCACCATTCAACCTTCAAAATCTCAATTAAAGAAACCAAACATTCACACTCTACAATTTAATAATTATTAATAGTTTAATACTACCATTTAACAAAGCGGTTATCCGAGGTAACTTATTTTTCCATAATTTTGTTACATTTTTGTGAATTTGAGCTAATTTCAAACATATTGGGGTGAATTAAAAGAGACAACAACGACTTAACAGAGCTAATTTTGGTGAGTTACTTGCTCTTTTGTTTTTAGCTTTTCTTCCAAATTTATTCCCTAAATTTTTGTCCATTTGCGCTAAATTTTGGTGAAATGTGGGCTAATTTCTACATATGATATATTTCCTCCAGGGTGAATACTCACGTATCATAATGGGGAAATTGTTTGCGGTTCGTATTTGAATATTCTTTGTCATGTATGCCCTTATGTAGTTTTTTATTTCCTTACATTGTTTTGAAACGAAGAAGCGGTCAATTTCAGTCACTTTACTTAATGCCAACAGTATGTTTACATAGATTGCCATATTGTGAACATATTCTCGTTAGGGTGATTTGATGATTGGTTATTTTGATATAATCTTTTCATTTGTATTATAACTTGCTCTCTTAGAAGTACTTTTGTTGAGGTATGTGTCAATATAACTTGACTTTCTAAGTCCTTGTGTTGTTTTGAATTGAAGAAGCAGTCAAATTCACTAATAGATTGCCCTCTTGTGAGGATATTCTAGTTATTGGTGGTTTATTAATATTTTGGTCTAATCTTTGTAAGTCTACCTTTAATCGCTTCATTTGTATTTCAATCCTGCTCTTTTAGAAGTACTTTTGTTAAGGTATGTGTCAGTATTAGTAAATGGAAAAATCAGGAATCATTTAGGGAGCCCAATCATTTTGGTTTATGCATTTTACTATGAATTGTATTCTTTGCATTCATTGGTGAAATTGAGTTAATCTTACGTTTTCATAATTTTTTCCCCTTTTCATAGTTCCTGCAATCTCTGAACCGAACATGAAGCAAAACATGAATACTTCTCCTATTTTCCAGTGGTTGTAGCAAAGTAAATGAATCTGGGCTATCTCATGAAAGTACATTGTTATGAAATGTGGTATTCCTGCAATATTGGTGAAATCCGACACAGATGCTAACCCAGGGAGACTATTCTACGGTTGCAGTTATTTCCTGGTATGAATATCTATTTGGTTATATTTTCCAGCTGCATTTCCATTTCTTTTAGGGGATAATGTCTGTATAATAATTGGAATTTCTTATTTTGCAGGCAGAATACAGATTTGACTTTTTCAAGTGGCATGACAAAGTGTCTGCATCTACTGGGACATATGGCAAGGTGTCTTCATCTACTGGGCCACATGGCAAGGTGTCTTCATCTATGGGGCCACATGGCAAGGTGTCTTCATATACTAGTCCAGGTGAACATGTTACCTCTGTTAACTTGATGAAAAATGGAAAAACTTGAATACACAATCGGTGTCCTTCAAAATGATATTGAACTGATAAAGTGCATGTGAGACGCTGATGCCAAATAAATTGAACAAGCTGAGATCAACGTCACCGAATTACTAAAAGGTCGCAATTCAGATTCCATGGTTCAACTGTTACTCCATGACATAGAAAGGATTGCTCGTTTGGAGACATTGTTTGAGAAGATCAGGCTAGGGAATGATTGCTCTCCAAAGAAACTTGTATTATTGACTATCACTTGTCTAACCTTTTATTTCATATTTCATCTTATGAAATAAAAACTTGAGTTCTTGGATTATGTTTCTATATTTTTCTATACTCTGATTTGGTTTTATTAGCTAATGGTTAGGTGAATAGTAATCGTATTAACTTTCAGGGAATTTTATTTATTTAAGCTAGTTTATAGCGTGACACATGTTTAAACTTATTTCTAGAGGCAACACGAGTTTAAACCTATTTCCAGGGGTGACACAAGTTTAGAGTTCTTTCCAGGATGACAATGTTTTGCAACACATTCAGCCCTTAATTAATGGGACACAAAACACGACATTCATGACACTCAAACATCTTCCCTTCAACAACGTTTACATCTTCAAAATTTAAACACCAACAGATCAATTTGCCATTATTCAAAATACAGCCAACCAAACAAATGAGAACAACCAACACATCACTTTCCATTATTCAAAATACAACATCATTTACATGTTCGAATTTTAAACATCAACTAATCATCTTCAATGTTTAAATAGCCACAAAATGTAAACATCTCATCATGTTCATCAACATTAATAAAGCATCCACAATATGTATCTTGAAATCTTCAATGATCTCGTAGCGCGTATCGGCAAGAATATCCATCACCTTCCTATAACATTGTCAAAAAAAGGTAACAAAGCTTAATGCAATGTAAAATGACTAAATAAAAAATAACACTAAATATTAATACATACAATACATACAATTATCATGGCAAAGTAGGAGTATCGTTGGCGGACATTTCTCCACCAATCAAACTCTTATAAGTGGAAGCGTAATGACCATTGCTAGTGCATTTTCTACACCTATACTTCCTATTTCCGTCCACGCACAAGTGTTTCCTCTTTTTTGATGGCCGTCCACTTTGTCTCTTTGGCTTTTTTGGTGGCAAAACCATATCATTAAGCACATCATTGGGATGCTCACATTCATCTTCATTTCGAAATGGATACACACATCTGGAATAAGCTAGCCTCCAACAATCGGCGCTATAATACCAAGTGCAATACTTGAAGGCTCGCTTCCCTATGTGCTTTAACATAGCAGCTACATGCACGAATGGATACCTATCCTACTGGAATTTCTTACATTTACACTCCATGAGATCCAACTCAATGATGTAGGAAAAAACACCATCCATGTCACGAACATCATAATTATCCGTGGAAAGTTGTTTAACTTCAAATTGTTTTGCTAACTCGAAGTTCTCGTTCACATAATTTTCAATTTTTGGAGTAAGAGCATAATCACATTTTGTAGATGCTTCATTTCTCATAGAAAACCAGTCTTGTAACATCTCCCGTATATGCTCAATCAACCCAACTATTGAAAATTCTCAAGCACGCTTTAGCCTAGAATTCAAAGTCTCGGCATGGTTTGTGGTCATTATGTTGTAATGTAATCCCTTAAAATGAGCTCTAGCCCACATGGGGAATTCTTCTGCTTTCAAATATTCATCAGCTTTAGGACATTTACTACATAAAATGTCGAAAAGCAACTTAAAATCTGCTTCGGTATAGGCCTCCGCAGCTTTCTGAAAGAGCATTCATGTTTTACGTTTCCGATATTTACTCTTCACATTCTTTTGCATGTGATACATGCAATGCTCATGGTGCGCATTCTTAAACACCGCCTTGAAAGCTGCATTAATACTATCGGCACGATCAGAAAGTATCGAAGTCTCATCCGTGTCACCAATGATGGGTTTTAGCTTATCAAAAAACAATGTCCAACATGGTAGACTTTCAGAATCAACAACACCCCAAGCAAGTGGAAATATTTGATAATTTCCATCTTGAAATGTGATGACGGTTAAAATAGTCTATCCTACGGCTTCAATATTCTACCCATTATGAGTTAAAATAGTCGTTTCGACCTATAAATATGAACCATTTGAGTTGAATATCATATGTCGGGTTCGTGAGTCGAGAAATCTGCACTTAGCGTTTATTTTCCATATTTCGATATTATTTCGTGTATTATTTGATGATTTTCAGGATACGAAATATTGGGCTGAGCATGATGGACGAATCTAGAGTGGACTGAACGAAAAGAATGGGCCTAGGGTATTCCAGAATCATCCAAGTTAAGTCGGTTGAAGAAAAAGGACGAAAATACCCTCGGTAACCCGAGAGGCGGTGCCGACTTACCGAGGTCCCAGAAGCTTCCGAAACGCGTTTTCTTGGACGAGGGGTCGAACTAGTTGTTCCTAAGCCGGTTTAGATAGCTATAAATAAGAGGCTTCGCCTCAGAACACAATGTACCATACAATTTACAAGCATTATGCAATAAAATTTCCTTGTTCTTTATTTTATTTATTTTTATGAGTTCTGGTCGGAGAGACGACGGAGTCGCCGCCTAGGGAGTGATCCGAAGGAGATCTATGCTCGTCTTCGAGGGTATGATTTTGTCTTTTCCAAGATGTAGATCTATCGTTGTTCTATTCGACTAGTATGTTTAATTGCTTATTTAGTTTAATTATGTAGTAGTTAGTTTATTTAACCCCATGTGTTATAGATCTGATCCGTTGGTGAAGAAATCCTGAAATAGTAGTTGTGTTCTTCAGATCTGCGAAGGTCTATATCGCTAGATCTGGATACTTAGTAAATTACTAATTCATGAATATCGGCGCCAACTACGTTGATCGATAGATTTAATTTACATGTTTTTAGTCTGATCACCTATTTGCATGTTATCGTAAATTAACATGAAGGACTGTTAGTGAAGTGTTAATTAGGACATTATCTTGATGGACCCTAGGAACGTGCTGGTCAATGTCGACAGCTGTCTAGGCGGGTTTGCAGTATGAGTTAGCACTCAATCTCAATAGCTCTAGTTCTTTATGTGTATGGGCTAATACGGACCAATTAAGGAGGGTAGCTTGCGTATAGATTGCCTACTGCCATTGTCGGAGTAGATAGGGTTAGGAGTTGTACCCGTAGCTGAAAAATGAATAAATTCACCGATGGGGAGGACTGTTACGTGTGTGGGTGGAATAAATAATTACTCATAATTAAAGTAATACCTTAGAAACTCTAGTTTGCTTCGTTGAACTTGCATAATCTTGCTAGTTGACTGTTACCAGATTTACTACTATCTATATTATAGTTGGTCGTAGACCGTTATCGTGACAAGCTCAATCTTGATAATTAGACGTTCTTACGAGTCTCTGTGGGATCGACCTTGATTTGCCAGTACTCTACTATGATAGACCTAGTCCTATTGCTAGTAAGTGCTTTGCACGCGATCAAGATTTTTGGCGCCGTTGCCGGGGACTCGTGTCAAGAATACTTTTTGTTTAAGATTGAGTTTGTTGTATATATTTGATTCTGTTTAAGTGAGTTTTTTTTTATTGTCTATTTATACTAGAGTCATATAGTGTCAATTTTGTTAAAATCTGGAAAAAAAAAATACCACCGGTATACCGGGGGCTACCTACGGTAAACCGAGGGTCTCAATTTTGCCAGAATCGTTTATGTTAGTTCAGCGTCAGGTCAGTAGTCAGAGTCTGTATTTTTTAGTCTGCCAGGCATGTGTAACAGCTGCCGAGGCAAGTCACTAACCTTTTTATTTTCTTTTTGTGTCTTGTAGTACGCTACACGAAGTTCAACAGCCAAACTCGAGAGATTTATACCTGAGATTGAAAAGTTCGCTAGACAAAAGAGAAAGGAAACTCGAGAGAGATCTGTTAGGCCGGCGGACGACGTGGTTTCGCACGAAGGAGATCACAACGAGAGAGAAGAAGAAGAAGATACAGAAACCAACATGGCACAGAACGGACAGAATGGAGCAGGAGTTGTGGTGCAAGCAGATAGAAGAACTCTACAGAGTTATGAAATGCCTACAATTGAGCAATTAATGCCAGTAATTGCTCAGCCTGAGGATGCAGTTGAAGTATTTCACCCGAAACCAAATGTGATACAAATGGTGACTAACTACACTACTTTTCATGGAGTAATGAACAAAGATCCTAGTGTACACGTCACCAACTTTCTGGAGATAGTCAGCACGGTTAAGCCAGCAGGAGTACCAGGAGAAAATATCAAGTTGAAATTGTTTCCATTCACTCTGAAAGACAAAGCGAAGATATGGTTATTGTCTCTAGCACCAGGATCGATTCAAACTTGGACCGATCTGCTGCAGAAATTTTTGAATAAGTACTGCCCACCTGGGAAGTCACTGCAGATGAGACAAGAAATCATGAACTTCAAGTAGAGACCCACTGAAACCTTTGAAGAAGCATGGGAAAGATTTAAGGAAGCACAGAGGAGATGCCCTCATCATGATATCACTTTGCCCGTACGAATGGATAGTTTTTATCACAGATTGTGGCCGAGTGAACAAATGATAGTTGATGCCTCAAGCAACAGATGTTTTGCATTGCCATCACCTGAAGAAGCCGAAGAGAAATTGGAGCAAATTTCTCTTACAAGTTAGTGGGGAACACACCAAGTTGAAACGGCCAACGTAGCTGAAGGCGTATTTGGAGAAGATACTTCTCAAAAGATCTTACACCAGCTAATGGCAATGAATGATAAGATAGATGGCATGCAAGATCTCATAGCAAAGATTGAGAAAGTTCAAGATATCAAAACAACCAACACTGAGGATGTGAACTATATAAGGAGGCAAGGAACTCCTTATGGGGCGGATATCGTCTAGGTTTTCATGACCACCCTGGTTTTAGACTGAGTGACCCTGCTGGGGGTTTTCGACAAAGTGATTCGAATGGTGGAGAGAGACCGAGACAAACTGGTGGATTCATACCTCAATTCAAAAAGTCCGGTTGTTGGGAAGCAGCCATGGAAAAAATGAGTTCAACTGTGACCGATACGGTCAATCAACTTGCAAAATCCATGACTGAACTGAATACAAACTTCACCACTTATTTTCAGAAGAATGATACAAGACTGACCAATCAAGAAGCCTTAGTGCAGAATCTATCGCACCAAGTTGGCCAGATTGCAGAACAAGTGTCAACCCGTCCTCCGGGCGGATTGCCAAGTAATACTGAGAAGAATCCGAAGGACGTAAATGCAATCATGACTAGAAGTGAAAAAAGAACTGCCTGGACCTGTTATACCAACTATCTGGGTAGAATCAGAAAGTAGTCAGCAGCAGAACGCAGTAGAATCTGGAGAAAAAGAGGGGCCGGTAACCCGGGACACTACTCCGGTAAACCGGGAGTCTGAAAATGCAGTAGACAAGCAGGCAGAGCGGCAGCAGTCAGCAGGCAAGTCTTCACAAACTGTAACTATTAATCCTGCTACTTTACCCTATCCCCCTGGGAAATATAAGCCGAATAATGATGATGCGCGTTATAAGAAGTTTATAGAGATGTTTAAAAATTTGCAAGTGAATATACCTTTGGTAGAAGCTCTGGATGGAATGCCAGAGTATGCAAAATTCTTGAAAGAAGCAATTTCTACCAAAAGAAATTTCTTAGACCTTGAAACCATTTTCCTGAACGAGGAATACTCGGCAGTTTTGCAACACAAACTGCCTCCCAAGTGTAAAGATCATGGGAGCTTCCTCATACCGTGTATAATTGGAGGAGTATGCTTAAATAAAGCATTGTGTGATCTTGGAACCAGTGTCAAACTAATGCCACTCTCCATCTTTCATAAATTAGGCATAAAGGAGTTGAATGAGACATCTATAACCCTTCAATTAGCAGATAGGTCAATGAAGCAACCCTGTGGAGTGGTGGAGGATGTTTTGGTGAAAGTTGATAAGTTTGTATTCCCTGTAGACTTTGTGGTGCTATACATGGAAGCTAACCACGATGTTCCATTGATCTTAGGAAGACCTTTCCTAGCTACGAGCAAAACATTGATAGATGTTCATAAGGGTGAGCTGATTCTGAGAGTGAAACAAAGTAATGTTCAATGTGATGAATTCAATGAGATATGCTCAAGATGAAGGAGAAGCATGCTACATGCTAGATGCCATAGACGAACTTGTGTTGGAATTATATTAGCAAGTGGCACTAGACCCTGAAGTAGCTGAGACTTTACTCCTGAAGGATGAAGAAAGTTATGAGGAAACCTGGCCTGGGTGTTGTGAAGGTCAAGTGCGAGAAATAGAGCATATATCCTCTGTGGACTTATGAGGAACCATTCATAGACCTTCCTGGCACAAGTTCTTTGACTCACAGTTGACTGGTAAGCTGTTAAGATCATCATTAGAAAAGCCACCAAGGAACTTAACGTTGAAACCTTTGCCATCTCACCTGAAGTACGTGTACTTACAAAATGATACTCTCCCCCTTATAATTTCAGCGTCATTATCACCTCTAGAGGAGGAGAAACTTTTGAGAGTACTGAGAGAGCACAAGGGAGCGTTTGGATGGACAATTGCATATTATAGGAATAAGCCCATCGGTGTGCATGCACAAGATCTCTGTGGACCCTGAAAAAAAAGAAGCGGTAGCACAACCTCAAAGGAGGTTGACACCACAGCTAAAGGATACTGTTAAGGAATAGATCATAAAGATGTTGGAGATGGGAATCATTTTTCCAATTGTAGACAGTGAGTGGTTGAGCCCGATTCATGTGGTGCCTAAGAAAGGAGGATTAATAGTCCAACATAATGAGTTTGATGACCTAATCTCTATGAGACTAATTACTAGACATCGAGTTGGCATAGAATTCAGGAAACTGAATGATGCACCCCGTAAAGATCATTTTCCCCTACCATTGTGATACAATCTCTACAGAGGTCCCCGACCCATTGGCCTCGATGCAGCCGATCAATCATCTAGTTATTCGAGATGGGCCGATGACACGGCTTCAGAAGAGACGGATGTGTGATGCTTTGGACACGTTGATCATTGATATATGTTACGAGCAAGCACAAGTGAAGCCGGACGACGAGCAGGCTATTTGATTCATTATTTATGCTACGGAGCTCGGAGATCATGAGGATGGATTAGTTTGACGTCCACGACGTCGTTTATTCTCTATTTATTTATTAGGATATTTTTTAGGGTTATTTTATTTATTTTTCCTATGTTCTAGGCGCCATATACATATATATGGGTATTACTGATGGGAGTCAAATTGTAGTGTATTTATTATATGAGATTACCTCCTTTTACGAGTTATTCATGGTTATTTTGGGCTATTACGGGTAGTATATGAACGATATTCACTTATATGCATGTTTCGAGACTAATGACGTTTTCGTCCTAAAAACTCGTATTTTATGTGGATTTCGCTACGTTTCTGTCAATGTATATTATGCCTTGGTGTTCGTGTCTTTGTTTTCAGGATTAGATTTATGTATAAGGTCAAGAATAAGGAAGAGAGTCTCGAGAAAGAACGATATTTGGGGCCAAGGAGGAGAAAAGAGTGAAGAATCATTGATGAAATCTGAACCAGTCACTTCAGGGGCATTTTGGTCACACTTGGGGACACTTTCAGGAAGAGTTGTCTTCATGAAGTTGTAGGTAATTGAACGATCTTTCCAACGCATCTTGAATCGTTTAAATCGGAGCTCTACACAAGAATTTATTGCTGATTTACTAAAGACAGGATCCAAACGAGCGTTTACGGAGCAAATTTACATACTGCGTGTTGGCTTTTCTGGCAGACGGGCGTTTGCCTTGTCTCAGACGCCCGTTCGTGGTCGGGATGCGGTAAAAACCTATAAAAACCATCTTTTTCGATCCCATATCATATTGAGTCCTGGACGACTTTGGACATCTTAGGGGCGATTTTAGGGCGGTTTTTGAGTAGTTTAAACACCCTTTGATCCCCATATTCCATAGATTAATTCCATTGATTCTACATACTTTTTATTAGATTAAATTTATGTTTCAACACCAAAGATTCGACTTTTAGCGCAGTACCTTTACTCAATATTCAAGGTTTGATTTTTATGAAGATTATGCTTTCGTTTATTATTGTTCTTAGTATAATTCCCTTTAATTACTTCGTTGTTAGTATGATTATGAGTAGCTGAAGTAGTTGTGTAGCCGAATTATGTGAAAACGGGTGAAAATCCCAAAGGGGGATGAGATGGGAGTTGTGTAGCGCTTAATTAAACGTTTGTATGATGAATTCATGTTCTAAAACTTGTTTTGATTGTTTTAATAGCTTTGAATGAGATTCAAAACCTTGTTCACTATTACACACACATCGAGCTTATATATGTATTTTGCGGCGAGGTGTGGGATACGGGTATTAGAATCACTAGACATAGCCTTGATTGTTAGATTGACAACCTAGTTAGACGTTAGGACTATGCCTATGTGAGGTTCTTATCAGGTTCCCGAGCGGCTCATTATTCTGGTCAACCATGTTAGGCGAGTTAGATTTCTAAAGGGAGGGTTAATAAGCCTAGTATAGGGGCTTAAGTGAGAGCTATTCAGACCTTAACGCAAGAATAAGGAGTTGACACCCGTGGATGTCATATAAACTGAATTGGATAGGTAGGTCGGGTAAGACACACTCCTTGTCAAGTCTTTCATGTGGGGTAAAAGTAACCTGTTGGATCGTAGTTCGGCTATGCCTTTTAATCACCTAGATAAATCCGTTAGAATAATATTTATTTTCTGCATTAGCTATAATACTTTTCACTTAATATTGACCTGAACCAAGTTTAGACGTCGACTATGGTACTTCACTATTATTCCCTGTGGATTCGACCTTGAAACCACTATACTACCATTGACCCGATACTCTGTCGGTTAAGGTTAACGGTTAAGTATTTTGCTATCAAGAATTTTGGCGCCATTGTCAGGGAGTACATAGTGAATATCTTGCAAGTTGACTGAAAGCTTGGGCTTAGGTCGTTTTATTTTTATTTTTTTCTTTTCTTTTCTTTTCCTGATAGAGTTCGTATATTGATGCGTCACACCCACCTATTGCTTTGGTGGTGGAGACGAGATACTTTGATTGTGTTTGTGTTGTTTCCTGAGATCTTGCAGTTTGAGCTTAAATGGATGGATTTTCCAATCAATACTACTCATCTGAACAACAATTATCCTACCAACTACAGGCACCCGAACAATATTATCAACAACAGTATGTGCATCAGCCTCAGTATCAACAACAGAGTAATCAGGATTCTTGGGCCTATCAGAGCCCTAGTGCATACCTGAATCATAACTTTGGTTATTCAAGTAATGAGCCACAACATTATGAGGGTTATCAGAACCCTTATGCTTATCATGATTATGGTTCTCACACTCAGCATGTTGACAACATTGCACAGAATCAGCCGTTTGATCAGAATCCATCTTGGCAAGAAGCCTACTACCCACCTCCGATGAATTATAGTCAGTATGATCAATTTGCTCCCATGCCACAAGAGAGCTTCACCGACAGTCAAATTAAGCTATTAGAGAAAATGAACAAGAGCATGGAAGAGCAACTGCGGGACATGAAAGAGTTCAAGATAAGTACTGACTCCGCCATACGAAATCTTCAGGAAAGGGCGGTGCAGTTGATTGAAATAATGGGGTTCGAGCAGGAAGAACATGCATGTGCAATAGAGGTGGTTAAGGATGATCAGGTGCTCATTGAAGAAGTTCAGTCGGAGAGTGAGATTGAGGATCCAATTTGCTATAATGAGGTGTCTGACCGAAAGATAGAGCGTGAAAAAGAAGCTTGTGCATATAAGGTGAATAAGGTAGCAGAGAGAGCAAGAAGGCAAATTGAGTTGGAAGCTATGAGAAGAGAGTTAGCTGCGATGGAAAAGGAGGCAGAGAAAGCCGGCAGTGAAGAGGTTCAGATGGAGAGCGAGGTTGATGATTCGGGTTACCATGATGAGCTATCGGACCCAGAGAAGCAAGAGTTTGAGTTGGGATCGCCCATTTCTCCATCACTCCCGATTGAAGAGATGAAAGTTGATACTTTGGTGGAGTGCGCAGGGGAACCGACCATTGTTATGAGTGAACACGAAGTCTTTGGTAATGAAACGCTCTGGGATGAAGATGAGCTGCAGGACTTGGGGACAGCAGAGGTGCAACTTCTGTCTATTACACAGCCTCCCGATGAACCACAAAATAATGACGTGGAGGGGTGTGTGATAGATTTGAGTGCACTTTTTGATGAGACAGAGTTAGAGGAGCGAGAGATTGATATGGGATCTTCCATTTCTCTATCACTCCCAATTGGAGATGACCATAAGGAGTGTATGAGGAAACCTGATGAGATTGATAGGCCATCTTTGGTAGAGACACCGGGAGAGTTAGGAATAATTGATATGTCGGTCCCGGATTACTACTCTCGTCCACTCTGTGTGGATGAATTTTATGCGGTCTAGTTTGTGTACCCCCTGGTGGATGAACATTATGGAATTGCGAAAAAGGGGAAACGACTATGGAGTGGTGATTTTCAGAAGAAGATGGATCGACAGGCCGATAAAAGAAGATTCTCCGGCTGGGAGGAGGTAGCATCGATGACCAAATGAGGTACGTTTCTAGTCAATTCAATTTCGATGGTTCTTGCACTGTTCACTTTTCTTAAGCTATTGGTCTTCTTGAGTTTAGATTTTGGTTGATGGTTTTTGGTGTTACTTGTTTGAAATAAATGGTTAAAAGTGATGTTTTGAGTCTTAAGTGATTTGAGTCTGCTTAAGTGCCATCCGGTCGAGCCAACGACGTAAACACAGGCGCTTGTGGGAGGCAAACCACCTTTTTGCTTTATTTGTTTAGATCTTATTGGGACTCTGAGAGGATATTTTACACCCGATTCGTGTTTTTGACATGCATGCTATAGCCGATATTTTTTTTTATATACACATCTCCATGTTTGTGTTACCTACACTTAAGGTTTCGGTCTTTCGTTGTAGAGAATTATTTGTGTTTACTTTGTAGCACATGCACCCTGGGAGATACATTTGCGGTTGTTGCATTGCATTGGATGAGCTTTGCCGACAGTTCAGTTAAGTTCTTTTTCCTTTCTCACTCACACATTGAGGACAGTGCTTCGTTTAAGTTGGGGGTAGGAGACTTAGCTTCACTGTTTTTGTTGATAAATTTTAATGCCATGTTTTCATGTACTTGAATGATTTGTAGGCTTAGTTTTTGCTATATCGTGTGAATTTGGGCCATATTTTAAAAAAATTCATGGATTGATGTTGTGTTATATGTTGAATCATGATATCCTTAGTTTAAGTGTTTTACAATTGAGTAAATGCATGCGAGTTAAGTCGTGATCATGTTATAAAAATGGACTACACACGCACTTAATAGCTTCAATTTCATATGTTATGGTAATTAGTGATGCTTATAGTTGTCATAGTCTATTCTGTTACCTAGAACATATATGATTAACTTCGAGGCGAAATAGAAAGGTCAATCGTGGTAGATTAAGGGATGACGGTCCTGGCATATCTTTGTCCCAACTAGAGCCAAATAGCCAACCCTGTACATAATTTCCACAGAAGCCCCTCTGAGTCTTTGTAGGGTGGTTAGACCCCCACCCGAACTTTAGCCATTCGTGATTGAGCCTATAATTACCGACCCTTAGCCTTTATTTGTGGTCTACATTTCTTTGGCACCATACGAGTGAGTTTTAATCTTATTTTGGGCACACTTGCTAGCACAAGTGTGGGGTGGTGAAGATGTGTATCAAAGTATGGTGTTGGTAAATCTTTTGTACTATGTTCGGTAAAAACTCGTTTTAAATTTATAATTACCGGAACACCCCAAGTGCAAGGCTCGTAGTAAAGGTGTTACCGGGTCGTCCTAAGGGAATCGAACGTCTATCGGATTAAGTACAGTTATTGTATCGATTATGTCACAAAGTATTATCTAAAACTAAGGTATATATTAATTATAATCTAGAAACTATGACAAGAAACAGAAAATAGCAGAAAATAGAATAAAAACTAGGGTTTAAGAAAAACAACTAAACGAAGCAATCAAAGTCGATACGAACGATTCGGTTTATCAAATAATTAAAAGGAACGGCAAGGCAACGGGAATCCACCAATCAATCAACTAACCCCAACTAGATTGCGCGATAAAGATATGATTTTTTAGTAATGATCAAATCACGAATTCGATTAAATCTCTTTAATCAATTTCTAGGGTTTCATTTTCTTTCCCAAGCAAAACTAAACTAGCATGCATAACACGATCATGAGATTGTCTCCAATACTCTACTCAACTAATCATGAACAATCTCTTGAATCACAATTAATTGCATCAATTGAAAAGATCAAAGCTTGAACAATATTCTCATATAAATTCAATCAAAAAGATAGTTTCATCGATCTCTCGATTCAAATAAAACATAAACAATATAACAATATCCAGTTGATGAAAAATCATAAATTTAACTCACTAAAGATGTGGCTAAAAATCCTCTAGTTGGTGTGGTTGTTGATTGGTTTCCTCCGTTGTCCCACCGCGGATTGCTTAGCCAATAATCATCTTCGAACTCCCAAGCAAGATTGAAAGAAAGAAACTCATGTTTTTTGTGTGATGTGGTGCTTTTTCTGTGTGTTCTTTTCTGCTCGAATGGTGCTGCTTATATAGGAGTTTCGCCGACATAAGGAAGGATCTAGAAAAACGTGTCGATTTTGTAGCTTCGAGGCTCGGTCAACCGACTTAAGACACTCGGTCGACCGAATAGCATGGCTCGGTCGACCGAGCCTACCTATTTACGCGTTTTCACACTGCTGCTTCGTATACCGTGTCCCCCACTTCACTCTTTCGATCTGATCTGATTTATCCTCTCTTCAATGCTCCGATTTTCTTCTTTATTTTGAAATCACTTGATTGAATGAGATTAATCTTCTCCATTAATGGTATCCCCATGCATATCTTTTAAATTTCTGCAAAATTGTTGTTACACCAAGTCATCGAATAATAATAATAATAAAATGTGTAACAAAATAACATTTAAACTCAATATTTCCTCATAATTAAATTATAACCCCTCAATAACCATTATAGGAATTTAATCGGTTAAAACACGCTTTTCTCATTTATTTCCCTTAAAAATAAGGTAAATTGTTTAGGGATTAAGCCCGAAAATATAGTAAAATATACCCTAAACAACTCCCCCACACTTAGCTTTTTGTTCGTCCCGAACAAAATAATCAAAACCGGCTCACTGTACATGTAATCCACATAGATCCCTAACTCACGTAACAAAAGATACAACAACTATAGCAAGTGATACCAACATAGAGATAGATTCAGTGCGTGTGACAAGCCCTTTTCAATCTTCACAATTCTCTCAAACAAATATCCTCTCAAATAATTCTAATGACTATCCTAGGTATAGGCAGCAGTCGTTCCACACAAAGTCTATCTGTGCACTCAGTAGGATAATCCCTACAGCATATCATTCGGTTCATACTGGGTATAAGTTCAACGATAACAAAGTCTTTAATTTTTTTTCACTTTCTTTTTTTTCCTTCTTTGACGCACATCAAAATGAGCTCTTACCCGTCATAGTAGAATAGGATGTTTCGGGATAACACCCTACTTTACTCAAATCATAGGGTAGCTTTTCCTGACTGTCGTGAGCTTTTGGTCATCATAGTGGAATAGGACATTTCGAGATAATGCCCTACCGCACTCCAATCATTAACCAGCTTCCGACACACCCATTTATTTATTACTAACTCAACTTTTTCAAAAACATTAGTTACGCTTCACTTATCACATTCAAACCTTCAGATATTCACAGTGCACGTTCTGAACTTAGGTGTTACTTCACTGTTACTATTAAGAACAAATCTCTCTAAGATAAATCACTAAAATAATGAAAGGATAAAGTTCAAAATTATTGCTTCAATATCAAAGGCTTTCGTGAGTGTGAAATGAATACTATCTCAAATCAGTAAAAGCATGCTATAATTATCTCTCAAAGTCACATAAAATCATTGTCAGGAAACTACAACTAGCAAGCCATTTGTTTCAATTACATGCTCAAGATTTACAATTATCCAAGTGGACTTTAAAAAAAAAATTTAAAATTGTCGAGAAAATCACATTTACTCATTCTCCGAAATATAGTATGATAACATACCCAATTTAGACACCCCCCCACACTTAAATCGCATTATGTCCTCAGAATGTGCAAATAAAAGAAAAGAATACTTAGCTGGTTATCAAAGTGGTTGTCGGGCTGTAGGTCGACAGTGTTCAGGCCGTAGCATGAATGAACCGCTGCAGCTCGTATCACGAACAGACAACACTAAAGGTGATAACTGGCAAAAACTGCGCAACAGTATCTGCAACACTCGACATAGCATATAATCTCGGGGTACAAGGGGTATATGAGTAAACATGTAGGCACATAAAACTCTAACAAATAGGACAGGATAACCAACACACAAATCACCAAGGTTTTATTCCTAAATCCCTAAAAACTTAACTAACAAGTAACTTAAAAGACTAGGCTGCCTCCTAGGAGCGCTTCTTTATTGTCATTAGCTTGACACAGATTTCAAAGTTAACCCGGATCAGGCCAATTCGGTTTACTTCTGGCCACTTCTTCATCGGAATCAGAATGAAGGACAGGGGTGTGGCCGCAACAGCAACAGGTCAAGTGCTCTACTAAGCGTTTGAACTTAACTCTCCAGATAGCACTGACTCTCTTCTTTGTCTTGTTCTTGCGTAGGTTAAGTTTAGGTATGCTAACAGGCTCAGGAGCATTGACAGAAGGATCTGCAAGGTTAGGGGTAATAATGTCATCATCCACTCCAAAGAAGTCGGATGGAATCTCTTCACAAATAAACGACTCAACCGTTTCATTTCTCTTTTGAAAGTATAGTACTTCAGGCTTTTCCTTGGGTTGCCCAAAGTACTTCTTAATCCTGTGACCATTGACTTTGAACGGTTGATCGCCGTACCCTTTCAACGTAATGGCTCCACCAGGATGAACATCAAGAATCTCAAAGGGTCCAGACCATCTAGATTTAAGCTTACCAGCAAAAAGATGGAGCCTGGTGTTATACAGCAAAGCCATGTCTCCCACTTTGAATTCCCGATCTTTAATCTTAGCATCGTGGAGTGCCTTCGTTCTTTCCTTACTGATTCTCGAATTCTTGTAGGCACGGAGTCGGAACTCATCGAGCTCGTTCAATTGCAATAATCTCTTTTCCCCACAAAGCTGGCTGTCGAAATTCAAGAATTTAATAGCCCAGTAAGCTCTGTGCTCAAGCTCGACTGGTAAATGGCAAGCCTTGCCATAAACCATTTGGAAGGGTGACGTACCCATAGGGGTCTTAAACGCAGTGCGATAAGCCCAAAGTGCGTCATCCAACTTCAGACTCCATTTGGATCTATTGGAATTCACAGTTTTCTCCAAAATCCGCTTTAGACTTCTGTTGCTCACCTCGACTTGGCCACTGGTTTGGGGGTGGTATGGTGTACCAATTCTATGCTTGACACCATATCTCTCAAGAATTTTATCCAATGGTGCATTACAGAAATGCGAACCTTCATCACTGATAAGGGCTCTAGGACAGCCAAATCTAGTAAAGATATTCTTTTGCAAGAATTTCTTTACAACTTTGTGATCATTGGTTTGGGTGGCTATGGCCTCTACCCACTTGGAGACGTAGTCAACACAGACGAGAATGTATTTATTAGAGCACGATGAGGGAAAAGGTCCCATAAAATCAATGCCCCAGACGTCAAAAACTTCACATTCCAAGATAGGCTTAAGTGGCATTTCCATCCTATTACTTTGCCTCCCAATTCTCTGGCACCTATCGCAACCTTTACAAAAGGCTTCTGCGTCCTTAAAAAGATTCGGCCAGTAGAATCCAGCTTGGAGGATTTTTGCAACTGTCTTGGGTGCTCCGTAGTGTCCTCCCGTGGGACCACTATGACATTGTTCCAGAATATCCTATTGTTCATGTTCCGGAACACACCTTCTAAGCAACCCGTCTTTACAGACCTTGAACAGATGAGGATCCTCCCACACGAGATATTTTAGATCAGAAAAGAACTTCTTCCTTTGCTGATACGTCATGTCCTCTAAATGCCCACTTGCTAAATAGTTGGCGTAATCAGCGTACCACGGCCTAACTATATCAAGCTTCATCAATTGCTCAGTAGGGAAATCGATGCCTATTTCCTTGTGATCTTCGCCACCCTCATTTACTAGGCGAGAGAGGTGATCAGCCACAATATTATCACTGCCCTTCTTATCTTTGATCTCAAGGTCAAACTCTTGCAAAATCAGAATCCATCTGAGTAACCTTGGTTTTGCATCTGCTTTGTCCATAAGGTAGCGTAAGGCTGCATGGTCGGTCCATACTACAACTTGAGACCCTAGAAGATAACTTCTAAACTTGTCAATAGCAAAAACGACGGCTAAGAATTCCTTCTCAGTCGTGGTGTAATTGCATTGAGCCGGGTTCAAGGTGCGACTCACATAGTAAATGGGCCTGAACTTTTTATCAATTCTTTGACCTAAAACTGCGCCGACTGCGTAGTTAGAGGCATCACATAATAATTCAAAAGGCTTAGTCCAGTCAGGTGCGATTAAGATAGGGGCACTTATGAGCTTATCCTTTAGGCAATTGAAAGCTTCTTTGCATTTCTCATCAAACAAGAACATAACATCATCTTTAAGAAGGTTAGATAAGGGCTTGGCTATTGTGGAAAAGTCCTTAATAAATCGCCTGTAGAAGCCAACATGACCAAGAAAACCGCGTACCTCTTTGACAGTTTTCGGGTACGACATTTTTTCAATGGCTTCTACCTTAGCCTTATCAACTTGAATACCACTTCTGGACACCTTGTGTCCCAGAACAATCCCTTCATCCACTAAAAAATGGCATTTCTCCCAGTTAAGCACTAAATTCTTTTCAACACAGCGTTGAAGTACCATATCTAGATTTTCCAAGATCTCATCAAAGCTATCGCCATAGACTGAGAAGTCATCCATGAAGACTTCCATACACTTTTCCACAAGTCCATCAAAAATGGCCAACATGCACCGTTGGAATGTTGCTGGTGCATTGCATAACCCGAAAGGCATTCTGTGAAAAGCAAAAGTGCCTGATGGACACGTAAACGTGGTCTTCTCCTGGTCATTAGGGTC
Source organism: Gentiana dahurica var. dahurica (assembly GCA_024500145.1). Taxonomy (NCBI): domain Eukaryota; kingdom Viridiplantae; phylum Streptophyta; class Magnoliopsida; order Gentianales; family Gentianaceae; genus Gentiana; species Gentiana dahurica. The sequence goes on from CM044907.1 coordinate 34,257,389, forward strand.
GATGGCTATCTGGAAGTAACCAGAATATCCATCGAGGAAACAATAATACTTATGACCACTCAGTCTTTCAAGAAGTTGGTCAATGAAAGGTAAGGGGAAATGGTCTTTGGCGGTGACTTCATTCAATCTGCGATAGTCAATGCAGACCCTATAGCCAGTCACAAGGCGTAAAGCTACTTCTTCCCCCTTTTCATTCTTTTCCACGGTAATACCTCCCTTCTTTGGCACAACTTGGGTGAGGCTAACCCACTCACTGTCGGCGATTGCATAGATGATTCCCATGTCTAACCACTTTATAACTTCTTTCTTGACAACCTCCTGCATGTGCGGGTTCATCCTTCGCTGAGGTTGTCTGAGTTTCTTAGCTCCTTCCTCCGTTCGGATTTTATGCATGCACACATCAGGGCTGATCCCTCGGATATCACCCACTTGCCATCCGAACGCGAGGATGTTCTTTTCAAGCACTTTTATCAGCAGTGCTTCTTGCTCGGGCTCGAGTTTTGAAGAGATGATCAAGGGTAACTTATCACCATCCTTAAGAAAAATGTACTTAAGGTGTTGCGGAAGCGGTTTAAGCTCCAAGTCAGTAGGTGGTTGCTCAATACTGGATTTTAAGGGGCCACCTTTTTCCTTATGGGCTTGAAGTGGTTGACTGAAGAATACCTCATCTTCCCGAGGTATAACCCCAGAAAGGTACTGGATCACATCATCCATAGGGATCCTTCTATCAGTACCCGCTTTCTCCTTCTTATGCTTGATCATCTTTCTCAACTCTTCTTCTTCTAGCTCCTCTGCTAGCTGTTCCCAATCATCAACCTCCCAATGAGTAGTCTCTCTCCAGAAATCCACTTCATCCCAACTACCCATCAGGGCTTCCTCTTCCACAGGGTTAAAGTCTTCCTGATGCAGCTCGTTGAAATCATCGTTCATTGCTGGGCATCTCCATGTTCTTTGTTCATTGACAGGCTCATTGACTAAAGCCGGTAATGAAACAGAAGATGGTCCACAGTCAGCTTGATCTGTAACGTTTATAGCTTCGAAAACACCTATCTCTGTTAGCTCTATCGCTTCTTCAGAGTTGGCATCTTCTTCATCCTCATAAATTGCTTCAACGAACGAGATTTCTTCACTCAAGGTTTCCTCAAGACTTTTCCCTCGTGTGAAGGTAACAGAAGTATCATCGACCCTAAGCGTAATCTGACCCTTACAGAAATCGATGAGGGCGGCAGAGGTGTCCAAAAAGGTCCGGCCTAGAATTAGGGGCATCTCTTTATCAGGTGGATAGTCTAAGATAACCCAGTCGGTAGGGAAAACCAAGCCTCCAACATGGAGAAGGACATTGGCAACACAACCGGCTGCTGAGCGGCTTGATCGGTCTACCATCTGAAGAGAAATAAGGCGTTCCCGCATTCTTTTATCTAAACCAAGCTTTTTGCAGACGTTCAATGGCATCACATTTATGGAGGCCCCTGAGTCGCATAAGACGTTTTGGAACATGTGGCCTTCAATCTCACAAGAGATCGAAGGTCTCCCGGGGTCACCTCGCTTAGTAACAACTTTCTGTGAAACCATAGAGCAATCTTCTCTTAAAACTTCTTCTGACATCCCTTGAAGCTTCTTCTTGCTTCCACAAACTTCCTTAAGATACTTAGAGCATTTAGGCATTTCAGTCAATACCTCAGCTAGGGGTATACTCACTTTGATATCTCTCAGCATCCTCCTCACACCGTCATATTGTATGTCATGACTGAGGGTATTCTCTCTCTTCTTCGGCGGATAAGGAAGGGCTTTATCATTGTTCATGTCTTGATTCTTTATGGCTTCGTCTTCCTTATCTTTCCATCTTACAAACTTTTCCTCCCTCTTCTTTGTCAGGGGTACAACCACCTGACCTTTCCTCATTTCTCTATCAGAATCATTTTCATCACCCGAAGAATCATCATTAAGCTCCTCCTCGCTGTTGCTTCCTTCGGTATTTAACTTCTGATTGCCCCTTCCTGAACTTATGGCGTCAGGAGGGGCTACTCGTTTCCCGACATCTTTCCGGGTCCCACCTGCTTACCACTTCTTAAAGTAACCTCATTCAGCTCTTTGTTCCCATAATCCCATTGAGGTGTGATGGCAGTGCAAACATTGATATCTGCTTTAGGATTTCTTTCGGTATAACTTGGAAGTTTACCGTGGGGTCTGTTTGCTTGTTGATCTGCCATCTGGCCAACCTGTCTCTCTATTTTCTTGACACTAGTAGCCAAGGTCTTCACCATGTCTACTAGCTCATCAAACTTATGTTGAGGGACACAAGAGGTGGCTTGGTTATGAGGTTGGTTTTGATTCCAACCACCTTGAGGTCTCTGGGAGTTAGGATTGTGAGATTGATTAACCACCCCGGGAGGTGGTCTTTGATAACTTGAGCTGAAGGAAGGTTTGGAATTTGATGGGTCAGGTGGTGCATTGGCTTGATTAAGATTGGGACGTTGAAATCCGGAATAATTCTGATTCTGATTGAAGTTTCTGAAGGGTTGGTTATGATTCTCCATTAAATTTACTTCCTCAGTCATCTCATTTCCCGCCTGCATTCCCAGGTAATTCACATCTGGCTGCCCTTGTTGCTGCTGCATTTGTAAATCGGCTAGCTGCTTGCTAATTACTTCCATTTGAGCAACTAACACCTTAGTCTCAGAATTGCTCGCAGCAGATTCCTTCTTATTCCCACTAACATTGGTCTTTCTAGGACTTGACCACATGTTATTCTTGGCTATAGTTTCAACTACCCTGTAAGCAGCGTCATCACCTCCCCCTAGGAATGATCCATGAGCAGTTGAATCAAGGAAGTCTCTATTTGGTTGAGAAACACCTCTGTAGAACAACTCTAGTAGCTCATGTCTACTGTATCCATGGTTGGGGCACTTCCTCATCAACAGATTTAATCTCTCCCATGCTTTCCCCACACTCTCACCATCAAGTTGTTCAAATGTGGCTATCTCCCTTTTCATGTCCATGATTGTCCCAGGTGAGACAAACTTCAGAGCAAAGGCTCTTTTGACATCATTCTAGGTACGGAGAGAATGATGGGCTAAAGATTTAAACCAACGGTTTGCTTCACCCTTTAGAGCAAACGGGAAAAGTTTTAACTTGACAATCTCAAAATCAACACCAGGATAGTGGCCTGCTTCGCAGATTTGAACGAAGGTGGACAAGAAGTCATGAGGATCTTCGTCAGCAGTGCCATGAAAAGAACTATTCTGGACCAGTCCTACCACTCCATTTTTCAGATCGAAGTTCGCTTGCCCCATGTCTGGAGGGCGAATAGGTCTATGCCCTTCCAGAAAGTCTTGGTCAAGATAGGGAGCATAGGGGTCTTGATTTAACTGGTTTAGCTGGTTTTGACGGAATTGTTGAAACTGATTATTTATTCCAGCTTGTTGATTCTGTTGTTGCTGTATTGCCTGCATCTGTTGAAGGATCAGATTCATCTGGGCTTGAGGGTCTGCATTTGGAACTTCATTAGCCGTGATGTCTGGATTAGGGAAGAGCTTTCTCCTGATAATAGATCGCTCAGGTTCGGGATTAAAGACAAGAGGTCCCTTCTTACTCATGGTTTGCATAAACCAGAAGAGCAGAATGGGAAGAAATCAACCTTAGGGTTGATGAGAATGAATGTAGAGAAGATTAGAGACAGAAACAAGAAAAGAAACCTACCTACGAAAAAATTAAAACAGGAAAAACACTAAGTCGGAGAAGAAGAAGAGAGGGACGGAGCAGCTCGGACAATGATGGTCGGAGAAGAACGAAAAAGGGACGGAGCAGAGATATGTTATGCAAAGTGGGGAAATAGGAAGAGGGGGCTGGATTTGGCGCATAAATTAGGGTGGGGAAATTTACCCGCCTTAATTTAGGGGGTGTGGGGGGGGGGGTATTTGGCTGGTCGGAATGATTTAATTCGATTTAAGGTTAGAAATCAGCCCCAAATCAAGAAGCCATGATGGGCATTTTTGGTTTTTCACATCCCTTTTATATTCCAAGCTTATGGATTCCATAATTTATATACGAAGCTTATTGATGCTAGAACTATGGTTGACAAGTTCATTTAACTAAATGGCCCTTTATATATTTAACACGCCTCTCAAGTGTGGGCCTATTATATTTTTAGGGAAGCCCTACACTTGTTTTTTGTTTGTTTGTTTGGATGACTGTGCCTGGAGCGAGGTTTTAACACATAACCTCTCACTCTGATACCATGTTGAATTACCATATCGCCAAAAAACTTAAGCTGATGGGGAGGTAGATAATTAACATTTTATATATTCAACACGACCCTCAAATGTGGGCCTATTATATTTTTAGGGAGGCCCAACACTTGTTTTTTTGTTTGTTTGTTTATGTGACTTTAATTTGCTTGGAACAGGGTTTGAACTCATGCCTGCTCGCTCTGATATCATGTTGAATTACCATATCTCTCAAAAAACTTAAGGTGATGTGATGTAGATAATTAACATTTAGGCTTGTGGGGTGGAAAGCTAGGGTGAGATGATTGGTATGATGTGGGGTGAGGTGATTAAGGTAAGGTGAGTGGTGGATTAAAACTACCCTACCCACCCCAACTAACCCTACATTTTGCACCTTACCCCACCCTTCCCTACCGTACCCAACAACCCCACTCTTCCTCGCCTTACCTACCCTACCACCCCACCTAATCCCTCTCCACCCACTCTATCACTCGGTGTTTCTTTTATAATGAAATTTGTTTCATTCTATTCAAGTCAACTTCCAAACACATGAATAAAATAAGTTTATTCCATTTCATTCATTAATTTTTATTCTATTTCATTCCATTGTTGCGAAACAAACATGTAAAGAAAAGGGAAATGATAGAGTTACTCTCTCAAATCTATATCATTTTTACTCCTAATATAATCTTGTGATTGTGTTTTTTTCAATTTTTTTAAATCTTTTTTACAAATGAAAAACATGTGGTGAGATAATTATGGTGTGTAAAAATTGTGTATACTTGATGGAGTAACTCTATCATTCTTGAAAAGCTTAAAGTTCCAAACTAGAAATAATTTTACAAGACTGAAAATGGAGGGACATTATTTTCATTTTCATCAAACCCAGAATTGAAGATGCTGAAAGAAAGAAGAAGGATACAAAGAGAGCAAGTAATTCAGCAAAGAATTTAAAAAAATTAAAATACATGCAAATCAAAGTCTTCCAACATTGCAAATTTTTTTCCCTTCTTTTGAGAAGAGCAAACTTATTACTTAATATCCACCACATGATCTGTTGATTTTTGCAGCAGCCCAGTTGCTATTCCATAGATGAAATTGCATCAAGGGCTGAACCCAATGGCCAAGCTGCCCCAACAAGGGTCTCCTTATATTTCACATCCTTAACCACTGTAATCTTCTTAGAAGGTCTAATACCTATAATGAAAACAAATCCACATCAATGCTCAGTAAACTAAACACATTGCTTTAAAAAAAATAAAAAAATTTAACCAATGCCTACTTATTAATTAAGAATTTTCGCAATTAACGAAACTGCATAACTTACCCAATCCATCCACAAGCAATGAATACTCATAAACAAGATCCATGCATATAAATGGGATATCTTTTTCACGGATTAGAGGGTATGTGGATTTGACGTTGTTGTATTTCGCCTTGCAAAATTGCTTGGCTGCGATTAAGAAATCTAGAGGTTGAACTGTCGCAGAGGATGCAGTTGGGCTCATAATACCAACCTGCATTTATATATATAGTTTATATCAAAGAAGACCACATCAATAAAATACGATAGAAAGTGTATGTATATACGAATATCATGAGTAAGAGTGTTTTCAAGAGAAGTGCATGTAACATAACTCATTTAGATTTTAAAGGAAATTTCCAAACAATAGTGGAGAGAAATATGTTTGTAGTGAGTATGGATCTCTGCTGTCATCAGGGCGGACGCAGGATCTTGGATAAGGGGGGGGCAATAAAATTTTTAAAAACGAATAAAAAATTTAAGGGAAGGCGGGCAAGCGATATGATTTATACATAAATTAGTGTAATTTTTCTGGATCGGCAACTGCCCCCCACCCTGGTTGTTTCCTAGCAATATATATTACGTGTTGAGAAATATGTTTGTAGTATGTACCTCTGAAGCAATATCGTAAAAACATGAGCCAACATATAGATTGTCCAGACCAGAACCACCACTTCCACTCCAAACCCCATTAAAAGTGCAATTCTTGTAAATGCAGGGCGCATCGATTTTTATGGCTTTCAAAACAAAGGCTCTACATTTCAGTAAGCTTGGACCAGATGGATAAGCTGAGGCATTGTAGCTTGCTCCATTGTAGGTGTATGTACCTTCAAAATAATTAATTAAGATCACAATTCACAACAACGGATTAACTAACATAAATTATCTTAGTTAATTCGTTGAACATTTTCTTGATCAATAAAGGGTAAATTAATTAAGCAGTAAAGAAAGAAAGAATTACGTATGTACCGGCATAACCTCCCACAATGCACGGATGGCTTGAATTCTTAGACACCTCCAAAATCCGGCCTCGTGCTGCAAATAGACCGTAGTTCAGGTAACTGCATGCAGGTAACCCTTAATCATTGAAGTGTCAAGCATATAATATTGTTTAATATAACTGAATTAATTTGGTTAAACCTGTGAGCGTATAGGTGGTATGTTGTTCCCAGAAGATTCTTTTCTTGAATATATAGTTTTCCTCCAACAGATAATTTGGGCTCTTTTTCAGCAGTTTCCTTTGAAATAGCATAGGTGATCTGCACTGATCCACCCCCAAGATCCACCGTGCCTACAGTTTCGGAATAGCTTTTACCTACTTTACCCAACAAGTAATTTAAAGCCCCCTGCAAATTACCTTTTATAAGTACTTGCATCTACAAAGAGAATTTAATTGTTACTTAAGTATTAAAAAAACAATTGGTAATTAAATTAAGTAGCAAAACTGGATAACTCCTCACTCTTCTTCTTAACGCGCGGTAGAAATATACAATAGACGATCACCTCTTCTTTCAGCATATATTTTTTCCATGCTCAAAATTATGACATTCCATTTGATATTTTTCAGATGTTTTTTTTCGAAGTCATTTTTGCAAAAAAACCAGCGATGCAATATAACAATGAATTTAGTGTCTTTTTGGCGAGCGAACAATGGATTTGTCATTATCACTCAATTTTTAGTTGGGTTTATTGTGAAAAAAGGACGTGTGAAAACTGAAATATGTTTACATGACAGTGAAAGTTTTGTTAGGAAAAAAGGACAAGCCTCTGCTCCACTTTCTAAATATACGTTAGAGTAATGATAGTGCCACAACGAAATTGTCATAACATTGTTCACAATATAATTTGAGACCATTGATTATGATTTGAGACATAAAAAACGGAGGGAGTATTAGCTGAGGTTTCAAATTTTATACCTCCACTAGTACCGCATTAAATTTCACTACCTTATATTTTTTCCATTGAAGAGGTTAACCTTTCACATTGGTATCAATTTTAGTTTGATATTGGACTTGCCCAAATTAATGTATAAGTTACATTAAAATAGATACACATTGTACAACAAAAAAGTACGTCGACAATGATTATATATGCTATGTATATAGCACAAATATTTATAGTTATACATACAAACGATACGTATTCAACTTGATTACAAATATCCAACTTGCCAATGAGGCATTAGTCCAGTGATATAATTACTCTGGCCCCATAACCCAGAGTCGAGTTCCATTGGAGACAAAAAATGAGAGTGCGTATATTTCATTTTCGTAATATATATATATATATATATATATATATATATATATATATATGTATGTACAACTTAATTTCATTTTTCCATCAAATTCAGATTTTGACTCGAGCAATATAATATCTATTGATACAACACAAAGTACAAATTATAAGTAAATATTAATTAACATATAGTTAATTTTATGTAATAAAGTAATAAATATAAATTATAATGAATGTATAAGTATACATGACATAGTTATAAATCTGTTGAAATTATTTTTATATTGTAAATTTATAAGGAAATCTATATTTTAATTTTGTAGAAAAAATGAATATTAATTGACTCGTAGTTTGAACCATAAACTGAACCACAATAAAGTGGGGTAATTCTTACATATATTACTTCATTTATGAAGTTTTACTTTTACTGTATGGATGAATCAGAACCACACAATTTGAATTTGATTTGAAATTGTGTGGTGGTCCAGATTCATCCACGTGTGTCTAGATTGCTGATCATGTGGTTAAGTGCATGGGTGGACGTATATGTTCCTTATTAGCTAGGGTTCACGGATCCCTTAAAAAAAACTGTATTTTACTTATAGAAAAAATATTTCGGACTCAATGAAATTTTTTTTGCTTTGAAAAAAATTACAGGTATAATACAAAATTTATGGATTCGTCCATGGTTAACTAGCTCGGTGTTATAAACCGACATGCCACCTATCAAAATGTTGAACCGATGAATTTGAATGGAGGTGAGCAGGGGTGACAAAACTTACCCAGAAGAAAATAGCTTCATCAGTTCCTTCAAGAATATTAACCCACTCTGGCTTGTATTTGAAGGAGCTGTGATTTTTTATCAATTCCCTCACCTTAATTCAATTGAAAAATAAATCAATTTTAATATGAATTAACAATTAAGCATAAAGATAGTTAATTTGGAAAATAAAAATCACGCGATGGAGCTGTAACCGCTTTTAAAATCTTCTCAGACGCGTCACCATTCAGCAATCTCAAACCCGCAGTTGCCTGCAATGCAACTCAAAGTCTCTAAACATAAAGCTAAAATAAGTAAAACATGAATCCAGAGAACGGTCGGTTTCGTTTGACTGACCATTGACCAATTAAGGAGAGCTTACCCCCAGTTTAATTGGTGTTTCCGGAATCAATTCCTTAGGAATAGCTTCTTCAGCTTTTTCAAGCAGGGGCTCTATGGATAGTGCAGCTTCTTCAGGTTCACTTGCATATGAACTTAGACCCGGCTTCACCTACATAACAACAAAATGATAAATTAATGAAACCTCTAAACTCCCTAAACCAACCCACCACCCCTCCTCCCCCCTCAAAAAAAAAAAAAAACAGTTCAGCCACATGTAAATACATCATGATCAATAGTGTAAATACAGTCGTTGTGGATAAACAGAGAACATTATTTATTATAATTACCTGCAAGTAAAGCTCGAATTCTGAGCCGATAGGAAGGAGGTTAGAGTTGTTATCAAAGCGGAAGACATGGACTCTGCTGCCAGTACTTCCAGCATCAAAGATGACAGCATACTTTTCAGATTCATGTGTGAGGAGGGATCTGAGTTTCCGAGAGCTGCTCGGAAATGAATGGCTTCGCTGCAGAAGAAGAAGAAGGAAGCTGGAAATGAGGATTATGCACCGAATGAAGTTGTGCTTCTCCATTATTAATTGTGCATGGAAATTGGAATACTCAATGATATTCTTCTTTCTGCTCGACAATTTGTTCTTCACTTTAATTGATTATATAGGGACACAATAACGTCTATATCTGATATTTTGTAAACTTTTCACTATCTTCACACGCAACGGTCATATACATCGTTGATAATATATGGTGAGTATAAGTTGAGGCGATGTGTGCTCTTCATTATAGTAAAGACAACGGATATTTGTTATTATGGATAATATTCAGGATAAAGGTTTACAGCATAGGTGTTAAATACACCAAGGATCTTCACAAGTGTCACTAGTAGAGATAATAGAATATAGGACACAACTATTAACTTATTACAAAAAACCCTTATAACCTTATACTCTAACATCCCCCTCAAACTAAATGGGGTAACAACAACATTGAGTTTGTTCTTGAAGTGACTAAACAAGGTATAACTGAGAAGTTTAGTCAAAGCATCAGTAGTCTGCTCCAAAGAAGGTATATATTGAACATGCATTGTTCCATCCAGCACCTTGTCTCTTACAAAATGTGCATCCAGCTCAATATGCTTGACTCTAGAATGAAGAATAGGATTATGAGCTAATGATCCCGCTCCCAGATTGTCACACCACAACACAGGTTTAGCATCAAGTTGAAGATGCATTTCAGACAGGAGATTAAGAATCCATTGAGTTTCAGCAGCTGCATTGGCTAAGGCTCTGTATTCTGATTCTGTACTGGATCGAGAAACAACAGGTTGTTTTTTGGAAGACCAAGAAACCAAAGATCCTGCTAGGTAAAGACAGTAGGCAGTTGTAGACTTCCTATCATTCTTATCACATGCCAAGTCAGCATCACTAAAACCATGGATAATCAGAGGGTGAGCAGGTTTAAAGTGCATACCATAAAATGAAGTGCCTTTAATGTACCTCAACAAGTGTTTCACTTGTTGCCAATGACTAACTGTAGGAGCCTGCATGTGTTGGCTTAAGGAATTAACAGCAAAGGCCAGATCAGGCCTGGTGAGAGTCAAATATTGAAGGGCTCAAATAGTGCTTCTGTAGATAGAAGGATTGACCATAGGTTTATCAGACTGAGGTGTCTTGTGTGTCACCACCATAGAGGTGCTGCAGGGCTTCAGATTTTGTAAGTTTAGCTTCTCCAAAAGTTGCCTAGCATAGTTGTGCTGTGACAAATACAACCCTGTGTGATCCCTGACTGCCTGTATGCCTAGGAAATGATGCAGTTCCCCCAGATCTTTGAGAGAAAATCTCAGATTCAGAGCTCTGATGAACTGTTGTATTAACCCATTGTCATTTCCTATGATCAATATATCATCCACATACACTAACACATAAAATATTGATCTATCAGATTGGAAAATAAAGAGAGATGTGTCAGCTCTAGACTGTCTAAAATTCCAAGAAGCAATTGGTGACTGAGTTCAGCAAACCTGGCCTTAGGAGCCTGTTTTAGACCATAAATGGCCTTTTTAAGATGACACACAAACCCTGGCTTGGAGGGATCTTCAAAACCTGCAAGTTGAGTCATGAAAACAGATTCATGCAAGGTACCATTTAAAAAAGCATTATTGATATCAATTTGTCTCACTAGCCAGTCCAAAGCTACAGCAAGAGCAAGGATAATCCTAACAGGACTAAAAGTTTCAGTATAGTCAAGTCCCGGTGTTTGGTTGAATCCTTTTGCCTTGTGCTTGTTGACTGTTCCATTAGGATTCAGTTTGAGTTTAAATACCCATTTATTATCAACCAAGTTGTGAGCATGAGATCGGGGAACCAATTCCCATGTCTGATTTTTTAACAAGGCATTGTATTATTCCTCCATGGCCTTCTGCCAAGCACGATGCTGAAGGGCCTCAGCAACCTTAGTAGGTTCTGTTGAGTAGGAAATGGGATGAGTTGTGGCTAGATAGGAGTAGGTTTTAGGTTTGAAGATCCCCTTTTGGATCTGGTTTGCATAGTGTGTTGATTGGTATGAGTTGGAACAAAAGATTGGCTTGGAGAGGCAACATGGGAGGATTGAGTATCAGTATTGATATTAGGCTGAGCAGGCATAGAGGAACCAGAAGATGAAGAGGAAGGACTGGAGTCATTGACAAGAGGTAAAGGACAGGAGCTGGAGGATTGATAAGATTTAGATGAAGTATGAGGAGATGAGTCTATGACACGAACAGATGGAATAGGTGAAGGGCAATGGAGATCAGACTAAGAGTGATTAGAAAGTGCAGGATTAGAAGGTGTAAAAGCAATAGGATCCAGGTGCGAAGAACCCCGGAGGTGACTGCAATGAGCAGAAATCTCACTCACGGGCCAAAACGGAATATTGGCTCTCAACCATAATGAGAGCCTTGCTTACATAGTAAACGGAGTTTTGAAGGGTTCCGGACTCCTTGAAATGAACGGCAGCAACAGCCCAATCTGAGGCCACCAAGTACAAGAATGATTCATATCCTATCATTGGGCTAACTAGAAGAGGTGGCTTGCCCATGTAGTCTTTGAGAGCTTGGAAGGATTGTGCGCATTCTTCGTTCCATTTGAACTTTTTGTCGCCCTTTAGGATTTTGAAGAAATGTAGTCACTTTTCTACAGATTTGGAGATAAATTGGCCGAGGGAGATGATTTTTCCGTTGAGACGTTGAACCTCTTTGATGAAAGTGGGTTCTTGCATGTTAAGTAGTGCCTGAATTTTCTCAGGTTGGCCTCGATTAACTTACCCGCTTAGACGCCAAATACGTATTTGGACGGATTAGGCTTCATCGAGTTTTTTTTAACGTTCTCGAAGGTTCTTGAAGATCGGCATTGTGTCCTTGGCGAGACGATGTGACGACCATGTCATGGATATAGGCCTTCATGTTGCGACCAATATGCGAGCTGAAGAATTGATTAACCATTCTCTGATAAGTCGAACCGGCGTTCTTTAGCCCGAACGGCATCATTTTGTAATAATAGAGGCCACCGGCCGCTCAAAAGGCCATCGTCTCTTTTTCACAGTCGGCCATTTTCACCTGATGCTATCCGGAGTATGCGTCAAGGATGCTAAGCATTTCAAAACTGGCGATGCCGTCCATCATTCGATCAATCCTTGGTAGCGAGTAAGGATTTTTAGAGCATGCTTTGATGATGTCAGTGAAATCGACGCACATCAGCCATTTCTCATTATGTTTCTTGACCATTACTATGTTAGTTAGCCAGGTCGGATAGACGAGCTCTTCAATGATGCCTTCATGTAGGAGCTTGTCGATTTCAACCTTGATAGCGGCCTATTTCTTATGGGAAAATTGTCTGGCCTTTTGCTGAATGGGTTTAAAGATCGGGTCAATGTTCAAGTGGTTCAGGGTGATGTCTGGCTCACCCCCTCATATCTGTCACTACTCACACGAAGGCATCCAGGTTGGCTTTGAGTTGGGAGATGAGTTGTTCTATTTCTGGACTGGATTAGTGGGCACCGATCTTCACTTATTGGTCGGGGTCCAATTCACCTTCAGCAGTGAATTTGGGCTCGTCTCTTACTTGTAATGTCTCTCATTCAGTATCGTTTGGGTCGAGCTCTTTTACTATGTTATGTGATCGGGGCTGATCAAGGCGAGCCCTTTTGTTTTCGGAGGGCGATTCATGTATGTGTTTCAGCATCTTTTGGGCCGACTGTTCGCGATCCCAACCCTGTCACCGATATGAAACTTGACCCTCTAGTATGGAATTGAGACGATCGTCTCAAATTTTCTGAGGGCCGGGATTCCTAGAATCATGATGTAGTTTGAATGGATGTCAACCACTAGAAAAGTTATCGTTTCGGTCATGCATGGCTCATAGTCTCCCAACTGAATCTCTATATCAATGGCTCCCTTGACTCGAACAGTGTCACTGGTGAAACCTTGAAGGGGGCCATAGTGCGGCCTGAGGTGAGTGTCACGGAAGCTGAGCTGCTTAAAGCAATCATAATATAGTACGTCTCAGCAGGCTCCTATGTCAACCAAGATCCGGTGAACCCAATCGTCTTTGACTACCTCCGAGATGACAATAGGCATTTCGAGGGCATTGGGCCGATCTGTCAGCTCGCTACGAGTGAAAGAAATGGGTTGTTCGGTCCCGTGCAAGACGACTAGCTTTTTGGTGCTATACTTTAGGAAGTTGATATTACTTTTCAGCTGATCATTGCTTGGAGGGGTCTCTATGATGACGTGGATTTCCCTCCTATTATGTCGAGCTGGGGGATTACCCCTGTTGGCATTCCTGTTAGGAAATCAACGCGGGAACGCAGCGGAATTCAAATATTTGATTTCCTTTACCCAAGATCGACTTCATTTCAGCAACAAGCATAAAAGAAGTAGACAAGAGAATACCTTGGTTGATCCAATTGGATCGACGCTTTGTCTACGGTTGTAGTTTCTGCACGAAGCTGCCCAAATGTTCGGCCTCTACCGGTGATCCACACGAACAGCTCGCCGGAATCCCATCATGGATTGCTACCAGAAAAACTCTGTTGCTAGACCGAATTTTCTCTCACTCAAAATCTCTTTAAGAAGCTCTCTTATTTTTCACAAGAACTATTAGTCTCTTGCAATTGTTTTGTACAAAAGAACTAGCCCACCCCTCTCTTATATAGAGGAAAGTGGCGTCCCAATGCCCCAAAAAAACTTATTGGGAGAAGCTTCCTAGTAGATTGAGGAGAAAAAAAACTTTTTCCTAACAAAATATGGAAAGTATCTTTGATTGAATTATCTCATTTAATTTAATATATTATATTAAATATTTCCAAGATATTGTCAATATCTAATATTAACTATCTTATTTTATTACCATAAATCTAATTTTCATAAAATCAATTAATAGACAATATTAATATATGGTAATCTTATTAATTAAATTACACAATCAAGTCACAAAAACTTGCGCCCCAAATAGCCTAATATTGGCATCCGGAATATCCATAATTAATATAATAATATGATTAATTAATTTGCAAAATACATGTGTATCAATATACATAAATACATTTCGATATACACATACATTATGCGTAAATTTAATAATCAACATAATTTATATCTTGTATTTAATTTATTCATAATATATAAATAGTATCATATTAATTTATCACTATAACACTTTATAGTCGAGATAAACTTTTCTTATTTGGTTATCGCTATAACCGCATTTTAATTCGGCTAGATGTTCTTATGTGTGTGACCCGATAGGCTTCCGAATATGTTGGCCGTAGACACAATGTGCAATTACGAAAATGCCCTTCGTGCCTAACGATCACGGAATAGCGTCTAGCAACACACCGTGACCCCCAATCATCGGAAGAGTCAAATGCAATGACTACTACCTTTCATGTGAAACAGTTACCGTGTAAATAGAATCCTATCGCTGTTACAATATCCATACGGTCGTATCTTGAGTGTCAATACATTAACGACCGTATCTTATAATTTGGATATCCTACTCTCTCGAAGTAACTTATTACTTCCGCTTTGCAAAGACTTTCGAGAATAAGACATTCCTTATAAGAAGGCCCTTTCGGATATATACTCTTATTCATAGGATACGCGATTTCCGGACGAGCAACATGAATCCTACGCATGCTTCAGTATCACACCAAATCACTACCGCATTATCGCCCTATGGCTAGGGGAAGCCTCAATAGTGTCAAAGTATGACAATCCACACCGTGACGCCATGTAGACTCCGGTGTCAGGATAATAACACAACCGCCACATAGTGCGACACTTAATAAAGTAAGTGGGTTAGTCTAACGTATGCATTCTCTAATAAACGTCCACGTACAGTCCAAGTGTCTCTACACTTTGATAGACGAGATGTATCCCTATCTTCAATAAGATAAATACATCTAATACGTGCTAGTCTAATTGTACCATCAATATGGTACATATGACTAGAGACATTTAAGTATCAAACCTTTTAAAGTGAGTCGAGATCTCATCAACCATAATCACTAACATGGTTTCTCTCTCTCACAGTTTGACACTTGGGACGTTATTATATACACAATCACAAATTGGTTCATAAAGATAAACACAATATATAATAACAGAAAAGCCATTTATCATATGTATAAACATAAAGAAATAGTAGAAATTATCTGACCCGGTCAGATCCGGTCCAGCCCGATTGGGTTTAGGACACTATTTCAACAATCTCCCACTTGACCTAAAACCAATCACTCGTACACACAAGACCAAGTTGAAACACAAAAATTTCATGCAATACTCACAACTAACCCTAAGCGTAAACGGATCACTATACGTGGGGACTCAGACTATCTTCATATCATGCTCCAAATGACCAAGTCAAAAGGAACCGCCTCAACACAAACATCAATCTCTTACAAGACCCTGGTCCTTTCTTCAAGCAATGAATCCACTACTATATCAGCTATATAAAAAAGGCCGGAGAACCGTACAAGGTTCAGGAATGAACCTCTTATATCCATGTACTGCTCCCGCTGCGCCTCTAAGGCTCTACTGTGTTTTGGCCCAGTTGTAGAATTTACAGTGATCTCTATCTATGAACATTTCTAGCTCACTATATCACTTGATTAAAGCGACTACAAACTCATACTATAGCTCCCACTATCTTCATAAGACATAGGGCATACATCTGTATATCTACGTTTATTCGATTCCAAGTTTCAACAAACAAGGAACCTATCCTTAACACCTTTAAGGATATTCTCGACATACACCAGAATGACTTTCATACTTTACTCATGACTCTTCATGAAGTATGAACATCTGGTTTAATTCACAACACTTATGATGGACCCTATTGCAGAAGCAAGGGGACCTTCCATAAGCATCATCTTTCACCTTATCTTTTAGGACTGACGTCCTATCATATATAGATTCAAGAATACCGGCTAGCAGTATCTCCCTCTATGATATATGCTAAACTCTTTTAGCATCCCATCTATTAGAGTGAACTGTGATAACTAAGCAGTATCTAAATATATCATTATAGATTCTTATTTCCAAAATAAGAACTGCAACCTCCAAGAGCTTTCAAAAAGTCCTTGAATTTCCAAACATTAATTGGCTATGACATGGGGTAACAACTCTCGAGAAGGATATGCAACACCTTACTCAAAAACTGTAACACTCTCACTAACCCTTTTGCACGTAAGGCATGTCTTCAATTTTTTATCAAATCAAACTCTTTTGATTATCAAAGTAAATAACTTATACAGATGAACTTGTTTGAGTCCATGAATGGATCTCATGAGCTCACACATCATGTTATCGTCTATGAACGTCAAGCCTTGGGCCCAACATTTTCAACACTATCATATAGCCATGATACGTAGCTACAACAAGCACTATCTGAATAGCATTAAGCATAGCTGGTAACATAAAGGTAATCACAAGGTTTTGGCCTCGTAGACCTTTAGCCATCAACTTAGCGTATCTAGTAATCTTATTACCTTTCCATGTTAGTCTTTCATAAAGACATGTTACACCTTTTAGGGACCTTCCCTTCAGGTAAGTCAGACTAGATTCACAACCTGGTTGTCATACATAGAATCTGCTTCAGATATTATGGATCCTAGACATATCTCTTAATATTGCCTTTCAAGCATTCCTACATAAGTTCTGATATCTTCATTCTTCAAGATGAACATACCAGTAGCCCTTTCAGGCGTTTGGTCATCTGCAGACTCATAAAGTGCTTGTGTGCACTGAGCAGTGTCTTACACCTCATCGCTATGTGGCGCCTGCTCATGTTCCAATGGTTGAGTATCTCTTTGTGGTTCTCAAACTCTTTTGAGATCTTATTCACTCCCACTGTTTCTTTTGGAAGAAACACATCCTCTAGAAGACAGCATGTTTGAAGACAAACACTTTTGCTCCATAGGTAAGTAAATGATATCTAGCATACTTGCAAAGATATCCCACAAAGTTGGATATGTCATACCAGGCTCCAAGCCTTTCAGACATTTCTTGCTTGCTAGAAGCATGACAACCCTAAATCATCGGTTAAGATGAATCTGATGTCATCGATTTCATATATGATATGGAATTTATTCAACCTTTATTATTTGGAACTCGGTTATGTATATGTACTGTATAAGGGCACTATCCCGAAACAGGTAAGGGATACTTCGTATGGCTTACGTCATACCTTTATCGCATAAAGTGTTGTTTCCATTTTAGAAACACAATCTAATTGCGTATCCAAAAATGGTATCCTTCAAGGGAGAATCTGATTCCTTTTTCAGACAACTTCTGAAAACACACTTCAGGTATTAATTACTTCAATCCAATTGAAGATTAATTCCTAAGTAGTTCATCAATCTCATCAATCATACTAGCTCAAACTATTCGGGCTTTCCGAGTTGTTGTACTTCAATGAGTACACTTGACTATTTCTAAAATAGTCGAAGAGAGTAATAAACAATTATTTGTGGCATTATTTGTCCCAAGCCGGTATGTTTAGGCTCCAGACAATTTTTCTAGAATTTATAACCTTTTCATAAAAGGGTATTTTAGTATCTTTAGATAAGATACGTATTCTCCACATGATTCATAATCACATGGTTCAGACATCATCTTAATGACATTTGATTACATGTTTCTCTTCCACAGAGACTATGCCTAGAATAACCATAAATATTAAGGATAACAACCATACAAATATTTAGTTGTGATTTCATCACCTATATCAACTATATAGTGACTTCAATATAGTATGTTAGATTCAGTGACCGTTCAAATTTATCGGAATAACATTTATTCCTTACAATTGAAGATGTCTGCTAAATCATTACGAAAAACTGAGCTCGTGTTCTTCATAAGAACCGGAACACAATAACATTTATTTGGTTACTGTATCTGTTTACTAAACTAAGAATACAAAACCGAAAATGTCACAACGTTTGCTTCACTTTATGTTTCTTGGTGTATTTCGTATTTTAATCTTTCTAATTTAATCATACTCGTAAGATATCATATATCTAAGAGTTGACTTGAACTTAGATACATTTATCTCAACATACTTGCTTAGGATAGAGACTTCGATAAGATCTCTTATTTTAAGCACATGCCCTAACTTTCCTTTTTAATCCTTTAAGCACTCGTAAATATTTCTCAATTTAGTCTTCATAAGGCTTAAGAGAAATTACAAGAGCTATGTCTTCAATTTTCTTCGTAAAGAAAATCTAAAGTTTATAAAATAGTTTATTTTATCTTTTGAATCATATTCAAAACATGAACCATTTGATTAATCTTCAAGCAATGATTAAAGAATTAAGTCGACACTTAAATCTTACAATTTTGAAAACAATCTTCCCAAAATTCGATGTGGTCTAGGGCTGTAAACGAGCCGAATAATACCGAACCCTGACAGGGTTCGGCTCGGCTCGAAAATTTGGTCCCTCAAGGCTCGGCTCGGCTCGGCTCGACCGAACCTGATTTTTCAGGGTTCGGCTCGGGCTCGAAGTTTTAAAAAAAAAAATTTATTCGGCTCGGTTCGGTCCGAACGAGCCGAACGGTCCGAACAGGTTCGATCCGAAAAAAAAAAAAAAACTGAATGCATGTTAAATTAGCAGCAGCAGAAATTGTCCAATATTACAAAAATATTTAAGTTGGGTAAACATATAACAAAAACATTAAAGATGGGGAATACTATTAGTCTATTACAAAACAAAACATCATAATTCATAAGTCCAAATGTTCAATTGTCCAATACTACAAAACATGATAAGTCCCTCCTTTTCAATTTCAGTATAATTATATAAAGGATAAACCAAAATAATAAATATAAAAATTATAAATTATTTATAAAAATAAACCAAAGTATTAGATATTTATAAATTATTATAAACCAAAGTATTAATATAATATTTTAATCAAGCCGAACCTGTTCGATACCGTTCGGCTCGTCGGCCGAATATCTGATTTTTAAGGCTCGGTTTGGGTTCGTAAAATCGGACCGGATCACGAATCGAGCTTTTTCGGACCGAATATACCGAACCGTATCGAATACTTACGTTCATTTACAGCCCTAATGTGGTCATTCTTATCCAATGTTTGAATTAATTGTCAGCGTATGACAGAATGATCATATTGGATCGTATCCAATATATGATGAATTCGTTGATACTTATTTCAAGTGATTTAATCATATCACGAGCTTCTGTTTTCATTAATAATTAAAATCTTGAAGCACTCCATCAAATATGTAGTTTATAACTACTATAACGGTGTCGCTTGTGTCATTGCTTATTTTAAATGGATTAAAACTACTTAATCATACTTGAGAACGTTTCTCAAAAGGTAACAGTCATAATTTGGTTTTACTAATCAAGAATAGAAAACATAAATATAAATGTTTGTTAAAAAACTACAACATAAAAATAAAGATAAAAGAGTGTTGTTGTTTATACACGCAAAATCAAAAATGGTCTTATGATTTATTATTTTGCTCCCACTAGTCAACTACTCCCAATTGACTTTCAAGAATTATCCAAAATTCTTTAGTGGATGGAATCCAGTCTAGTTGACTCGATCCCCGACGTGGGCCGATCGACCGGGTCAATTTTGAAAGGAGGGTACACCTACCGGTCGCATTTCATGCGGCTTCCATTGGTTGACCAGTCAACTCTTTGACAGTTCACATCTCTATGTGATAGCCACCTCTTGCCTCTAAAATCAAACGGTCCTGACGTGGGCCAATCACTGCAAGATTTTTAGTCGAGTCGTAACCCAAATATTCATGAGATCTCATAATGATCATATCTCGATAATAATGATATACCCAATGTAGGTGAACTCCCGACGTCGGCCGATCAGTTGGATACGAACAAGGGCTCTTCACCGTCATTATAATATCGGGAGACAAAACATGACTCGAGTTTTTGTTGTAGGAGTATTTATGAAAATAAATTCACTTAATTAATTTTAATTACGGTCTCATCAATTGTATATATCTCTATAGACGTACACCTACATATTTATCTAGATCGTGCCTAGTTATGCAACTATCGTATCATATAAAATAAATACGAGCATAAAATAAATAAGTTCGTAAAGTAACCGGTATGATCGTGGACTTTTCCTAGGTGCGGTTTCGAATATAAACTGACAAAACCGCGGGTCACAATCTAAGGGTAGCTGCAACCGCCAATAGGATATTTAATGCGCCATCTCCAATGGGATCTTTATTTTTCTTTCTTTGGTCTCTATCTTCTGCTCCATTATTGTTACGTAAAATATATCTAATAAAATAAATACACCCGCCGCACACGGGGGAGCTAACATGAATGGGATAATGCAGAAAATAAACTAGGTCACGTTCTTCATAACGGCCTAGGACAATTTTAAAACCAACAGAAAATTAAATCATTCACATCTATCCTATTGGTCGAGTCCATGATCAATCGGGGTCCATATAATCGCATTATATCTACTATATCTAATTCATACAAAAAATCTTATGAAAAAGATAAATTCTACAATTAACAACTTGCGTCTTAATTAATCGATTAACGTTTAATCGATTAAATAACTTTATCCAATCAATTAACTAATTAACATTTAATTTATTAAATGATTTTAATCGAAATAAAATTAACGGTTAATTTTAAACAATTTCAATTTTAATTTTAATTAATATGAACTATACAAAATAAATCAACATTAAAATTAAATCTCTTTTGTTTCTTTCATTTTGATTCCTAATCAGAGGGGATTCCTTTGGTTTCCAAAACCAAAAGGCACTCACCTTTGCCCTTTCCAAAATCATTTATTTTGAAAATGGTCTAGGCCTATTCCAAACAAAATTTAAAAAGGCCTAGGATAATCATTTTATCATATAATGCCATGTGGCATCCCAATGGTCCAAATTATTTGAACCATTAGTTAATTATATGACACCAACTAAACAAATAGATATCAATCACAACTATGAACCATATTGAATCACAAATACACAAAACAAAAATTTTGGAGATCCACCACCTTTGACCATTCAACCGACGCCGGCAGCAGGTTGCCCCGCCGCCGCCGCCGACCAGTGGCCGGTGGTGGTGCCTCCGCCAATCGGCCGAGCACCACCCGATCTCGTTTTTTTCTTTTCATGTATTGTTTTGAGAATAAAAAATCTTTCATCTTTTAATTACATTATTTAAACGATAAAATCAACTACGCAAATTAACATGCTTATTGGTTAAACTCGAAACTCGCTCTGATACCACTGTTATGAAATCAACGCGGGAACGCAGCTGAATTCAAAATTTTGATTTCCTTTTTTCCAAGGTCGACTTCGTTTAAGCAACAAGTATAAAAGAAGTAGACAAGAGAATACCTTGGTTGATCCAATTGGATCGACGCATTGTCTACAGTTGTAGTTTCTACACGTAGCCGCCCAAGTGTTCGGCCTCTACCGGTGATCCACACGAACAGCTCGCCGGAATCCCGTCATGGATTGCTACCAGAAAAACTCGGTTGCTAGACCGACTTTTTCTCTCTCTCAAAATCTCTCTAAGAAGCTCTATTATTTTTCACAATAACTATTAGTCTCTTGCAATTGTGATGTACAAAAGAGCTAGCCAACTCATCTCTTATATAGGGAAGAGTGGCGCCCCAATGCCAAGCTTCCTAGTAGATTGAGGAGAAAGAAAACTTTTTCCTAATAAAATATGGAAAGCATAATTGATTGAATTATCTCATTTAATTTAATATCTTATATTAAATATTTCCAAGATATTGTCAATATCTAATATTGACTATCTATATCTTATTACCATAAATCGATTTTTCATAAAATCAATTAATATCCAATATTAATATATGGTAATTTTATTAATTAAAATACACAATCCAAGTGTATCTTAATACACAAAAACTTGCGCCCCAAATAGCATAATATTGGCATCCGGAATATTCTTAATTAATATAATACTATGATTAATTAATTTGCAAAATACATGTGTATCAATATACACAAATACATTTCGCTATACATATATATTATGCGTATATTTAATTAATCAACATATTAATATCTTGTATTTAATTTATTCATAATAAATAAATACCACCATATTAATTTATCACTATAACACTTTATAGTCTAGATAAACTTTCCTTATTTGGTTATCTCTATAACCGCACTTTAATCCGGCTAGATGTTCTTATGTGTGTGACCCGATAGGCTTCCGAATATGTTGCCCGTAGACACAAAGTGCAATTACGAAAATGCCCTTTATGGCTAACGATCACGGAATAGCGTCTAGCAACACACCATGACCCCCAATCATTGGAAGAGTCAAATGCAATGACTACTACCTTTTCTGTGAAACAGTTACCGTGTAAATATAATCATCTTACTCTCTCGAAGTAACATATTACTTCCGCTTTGCAAAGACTTTCGAGAATATGACATTCCTTATAAGAAGGACCTTTCGGATATTTACTCTTATTCATAGGATACGCGATTTCTGGACGAGCAACATGAATCCTACGCATGCTTCAGTATCACACACAATCACTACCACATGATCGCCCCATGGCTATAGGAAACCTCAATAGTGTCAAAGTATGACAATCCACACCGTGATGCCATGAAGACTCCGGTCTCAGGAAAATTACACAACCGCCACATAGTGCGACACTTAATAAAGTAAGTGGGTCAGTCTAACGTACGCATTCTTTAATACACGTCCACGTACAGTTCAAGTGTCTCTACACTTTGATAGACGAGATCTATCCCTATCTTCAATAAGATAGAAGACATCTATACGTGCTAGTCTACTCATACCATCGATGTCCCGCTTGACGGTACATACGACTAGAGACATTTAAGTATCAAACCTTTTAAAGTGAGTCGAGATCTCATCAACCATAATCACTATCATGGTTTCTCTCTCACAGATTGACACTAGGGACGTTATTATATATTCAATCACAAATTGGCTCATATAGATAAACGCAATATATAACACGGAAAATCTATTTATCATATGTATAAACATAAAGAAATAGTAGAAATGATCCAACCCGGTCGGATCCGGTCCAACCCGATTGGGTTTAGGACACTATTTCAACAATCCCCCCGTATTCCTTAAACCCTGTCCAGCGCCCCACAGACAACCAATTTCTCAATCTCTCTTCTAAGAGTGTGGCAAGAGTCGGTTGTGTGACTATGGTGTTTGTGAAAGTCACAGTTTTGGGTCATGTCTCGAGTACCCCGCTGGTCAGGCATGATTGGGTGAGGAACTGACAGCTCATTTTTTACTTCATATGATTTGGGTAAGTGGCGCGTTCAGGGGAGTAAAGGTTTCTTCTTTGGACTTCTACAGTATTCTGAGTTCCTGATTTTTGTTCGCGGTCTTTTTGGGAGGTTTGGAGTCAACCTTGGCCTTCCCTTAGCAGATGGCGGAGCCCGTGCGGGCTCACATGCGCCGTATTTTTGTGCGGAATCGAGCATGTCTTGCAAGTTTTTGGGACATCAAAGAGCGAATTCTGCTTTGAAGTAACCCATGGCGAGACCGATCTGAAAATTGTTCATAACCACCTCGTCGCTTAGACCCCGCATTTTCTCATATACCTTATTGAAATGCTTATAGTAGCTACGAGTTGATTCTATTTCGCCTTGCCTGATTTCGTAATTGTCATCTTGAGTTTTATTGGGTCGCCCGGCTGACTTAAATTCGGCGACAAACTTGGATTGCAATTTATCCTAGGAATAAATCGACTTAGCCGGGAGGTGGCGGATCCAGGTCGCTATTTTTTCCTACATGGATCCACAAATACGATGCACCACGCAGATTCTTTCCGCGTTGCAAAGGTGAACTTGATCTGAAATGATGAGAGCCAATCGTAAGGGAAAGTCGTCCCTATGTAGTTCTGAAAAGTGGGGTAGTGAATCCCATCCGAAGCCGAGCTCAAGATATGATCAGCCAGCACAGATGTTTGTTCAGGGTCAATTTGTAGTGTTTTTAAGGATATATTTTACATCAATTTTCCCCATATATAGATGTTTTTCATAGAAATCGAGCTTATAATCGATTAATTGAGTAAATTGTGTTTCTAATAGGTTAAATTGCAAAACGTAGCGATTTATATGTTTAAATCATGATTTTATATTATTTTAGGATTGTGTTACGCTATGGTATGTTTTTCCTACATTGTAGATACACATTGTTGATGGAAAGGATGATTTTAAAGAGATGAATTCGAGTGGAAAATCCCGAAATATACTCGTAATACGACGGGCTAGTCAAAAAGGCGTTTTCTGAAGAAGAGTCCTTAATGAAAGTTGTAGAGTTTTCCGAGAGCTTTTTTATGACATTCGGATCATAATTTTTGGAGGTCTACAACTCAAGATATGAATTTTAGAAGTTTGAGTCCAGAGTTGAACTAGCGTCCAAGGTCCAAAATTGATACAGAGCCTTCAGCCGTGCCTCAAACGAACGTCCAGCGTGCGTCCGGAGGAACCGACTTAAGCAGCCGCATCAAATTTGTTTCAGCCGACATATGCATCTATAAAAGCAGTCCTTTGCCAAACCCTAAAAACACACATTATTTCCAGCCGCATTATACACAAACAGGGCGGCAGCTTTACTGGTTTCAAGGCCGGTCACCCGAGCCTTGTGCTCGGGTGATCCGGGTTAGATTAGATGTAGTTTTTTCTTCCGTTTTCGATTCATGGATTCAATCATGTACCAAACTACGCGAGTTTATTTATTTAATTTATTCAGTCCTTATTCGTTTTTTATGATCTTTAATTTATTTTGTATCGTTCTATGATTTTGATGCTATGATGTGAATTAGATCGAGAGATCAGTTTGCTATTGATACGTTTACAACATACGGAAGTTGCGTAGACTAGATCACCATAGAAAGATAGGATCTGTAATCATTAATTATGTGACAAATTAATTGGTTAATTATCTAGGTTGTTAGATTCTAAAATACGAGAGTTAACCTGAATCTACACATTCGTTTTGTATTGAAAATCGATCTCAACATTCGGAAGAGGAGAGATCGGTAATTGAATTCACTAAGGAATTAGGAATTCATAGCTTGAGAAATAGATTCACTGAGGAATTAGGAATTTGTATCTCGTGTAAAGGTGAAACCACAATTTGAATTAAAATCATGAGATGAACTAGGATTGAAATCACTTGGTTTGTATGATGTTTGATCCCATGTATCCTTAGTTTAGGTTTTTATTATTTGTTCTAGTTTAGATTTAGTTTACTTGTTCTATGAGTTTATTTGTTAGTTCTTCGTTTATTTGTTTTCGTTAGTAACAATTGAGAGGATTAATTAGATTAGATTCAACATCCCTTTTCCCTGAGGATCGATACCCGTACTTATCCAACTTTACTAGCAACTACCCGGTATTCGGCCGGTTAGGAGGTAGTTTTGCATGGTAGTATAGGTTTATAAATTTTCTTTTGTTTTAATGATGCAAAATCTCCCCAACAAAAGTGGCGCCGTTGCCGGGGAATAGGTGTCTTGTTGAATCTGATCTTGTTATTTCTCGATTTTGTTACATTTATTTTTCGTTTTAATAAAAGTAGCGTTTACCAAATCGAGAGTTTTTATTTTGCCGTGTTTCGATGACCATAAGGTTAAGAATGTGCAAAAGTTTTTTTACTCGATTTGTTTAAACGTGAAGTATGTGTTTATGTGTTTTCTGATCTAACCTCTTTGTGCTTTAATTGAAAGTGGCTGCTGTGATCTGTGTTAATATGTGTTTTATGTTTTTAGGGTTTGTCTGCGTTTTCCTGCTCTATGCTGTGTATTCGTTGTATGGACGAGCGTTCAAGTTAGTGAACGCCCGTCCAGTTCTTTAGCTGCAGGTAAACGAGCGTCTGAAAGTATTGGACGCTCGTCCGTTCAAATATTTTCGACTCTGTTCTGGTTTAAAGGACCAGACGAGCGTCTATGCTTTCTGAACGTCCGTCCGGTTGGTTTTCAAGTCAAACGAGCGTTTGTTTTGCTGAACGCTCGTCCAAAGCTGTATTTTGAGGTGAACGCTCGTCTGTTGTGCTGAACGCCAGTTCAGTAGTCCAGGTTTTTCTTGATCTCATTCCTAATGCTTTTATTTAGTATGGATTGCTTACATTCGAGCATCTGTGGCCTATTTATTTTTTACATAGATGTCCTGAATATGAATGTTATACCTTTCCATCTATGAATTCATGCTAAGTAAATGATCTTATTCCTTATACATGATTCATCTATGCAAGTTATAGTTACTGTCGGTTCTCGTATGCTATAACTGGTCTTCGTGTTAATTAGTAGCTAATGTCGGTTTCCGTATGCTACATACCGCTGTGATGAATCTTGTGAGCTTTGAGACTTATGTGCTTCCTTGTTGTTTTTATAACTCATTTGGGTAGTAACTGTCGGTTTTCCGTTGCTACGATGGAAACCTTATGAGTTATATCTGTTTAGTATAGCTAACTGTTGGTTTTCCATAATGCTATCACCTTTGACGAGTCTTAAAGCGCGTCTACACTGCATGTAATGAACAGTACTGTCGTTTATCGTAACCTGTCATTATTTGGTAGACGTTTATTATATACATGTCGTGTTGCAAATGAGTGGGCTAGTTTTCTTTCTTTTATTTTCTTTTATTTTTGCATATCACTTAGATGCATATCATTTAGTTGCATGTCATCTAGTTGCATTGTTTTTCTATTTTTCTTTTATTTTTCTTGAGCGTAGTTAACTGTCGGTTTCCGTAATACTACCTCGTTTTTTTTTTCTGATTCTGCACGGGCCGTAGTCACTGTCGAGTTTGGAGTTGTGGCCAACTTCTTCATACTGAGCCTATAGAATCTTTAGTAGATTGCATATCATGTAGGCTGCACTGTAGTATACTTTCATGTAGTTGCACCTAGCCTACTACTTTGTAATATTTCATGTATATGTATTCCATCTTTATATGAGCTTAAATTTGAAATATCCCTATATCTCCTTTTTCATGTGCTTTATATATGTAATCTTTTCTTTTTCCCCGAAGACTCTTTTTGCACTGATCAAGTCTGCAGGATACTTTCTATAGCTATTGTGCACTTTAAAGATGTATTCAGTTGTCCTGTGATGCTCCACAGTCTACTGAGCTATGCAAGCAATCCTGGTTCTTGTTGGTTCCTCCAGAATTGCCAGCATCCAATCACTAAGTTCTCTAATTTATTATTTCTGTATAACTTGAGGACAAGTTGCAATCTAAGTGTGGGGGAAGGGATAGATGATTTATGTGTCTACTTTCGTTTGCTCATATTTTTAGTATTTCTATGAAAAGTGCTTAATTTTCAAATTTTTTGTTATATCCCGAGTAGACAAAGGCATATCTTTGCTTGAGTTTATATCATTTTTGCTATATTCTGTATATTTAGTAATTTTAGTTGTTTCACCCGACACTCTTTTTCACATGCCATAGTATATGATGAGCTAAATGTTGAAAGCCTACCCCATTTTAGTTGGAGATTTTTGATGATTATAGCATGTTTCTTTGCTTATGTACAATTCTTGAAAAGTTTAGTAGTTTGTATTCTAGGATTAAAGTATGACATACCGTGAATATCTGTAAGTTTGAATGTGATAAGTGAAACGTGATTAAGTCTTTGCAATAGTAATAAATTGTTTACTTGAGGTGTTATGCTCAGTGGTCTGTGCTACTAGAAAATAATCTTTTCCACTGCCAGCCAGAAATCTCT
Source organism: Gentiana dahurica var. dahurica (assembly GCA_024500145.1). Classification (NCBI taxonomy): domain Eukaryota; kingdom Viridiplantae; phylum Streptophyta; class Magnoliopsida; order Gentianales; family Gentianaceae; genus Gentiana; species Gentiana dahurica. The sequence goes on from CM044907.1 coordinate 34,285,554, forward strand.
AAGTAAACATAATTGTAATTGTGTGTGTCGGAAGCTGGTTTATGATTTGGGTGAGGTAGGGTGTACCACGTATGTCCTATTCCACTATGATGACCAAAAGCTCACGACAGTCAGTTTAAAGCTGCCTTATGATTGGAGTAAGGTAGGGATTATCTTGAAATGTCCTATTCTGCTATGAGGGCAAAAGCTTATTCTGATGTGTGTTAGAAAAGTGTGAAAAAAGTGAAAATATTGAAATATATTATTATGAATAAGTAAGGACTTAGTTATCGTTAATCTTATACCCAGTATAAACTGAAGGATATATTGTAGGGATTATCCTCTGAGTCTGTAAAAAATGTTTTAGATATTCTCTACTATTTCTTTTTGGGATATGTATGTTTTGTAAAGTGCCTGTTATAATTTTTGAATATTTCTAACTTAGATGGGAAACCGGGCTAGTTTTGGTTTTAATAACTTTCAAATTGTGGAACTTAGTGGAAGTTTATTATGGCTATGAACACACTACACGGGTGAACTTAAGTTATTAAATATACTTTATATTTGCATAAGATGTTTATTTGTCTCGAGTCTTGATTATGTTTTGTTTTGCTCGGGACGAGCAAAAGATAAGTGTGGGGGTGTTGTTCAGGGTCAATTTGTAGTGTTTTTAAGGATATATTTTACATCAATTTTCCCCATATATAGATGTTTTTCATAGAAATCGAGCTTATAATCGATTAATTGAGTAAATGGTGTTTCCAATAGGTTAAATTGAAAAACGTAGCGATTTATATGTTTAAATCATGATTTTATATTATTTTAGGATTGTGTTACGCTTTGCTATGTTTTTCCTACATTGTAGATACACATTGTTGATGGAAAGGATGATTTTAAAGAGATGAATTCGAGTGGAAAATCCCGAAATATACTCGTAATACGACGGGCTAGTCAAAAAGGCGTTTTCTGAAGAACAGTCCTTAATGAAAGTTGTAGAGTTTTCCGAGAGCTTTTTTATGACATTCGGATCATAATTTTTTGAGGTCTACAACTCAAGATATGAATTTTAGAAGTTTGAGTCCAGAGTTGAACTAGCGTCCAAGGTCCAAAATTGATACAGAGCCTTCAGCCGTGCCTCAAACGAACGTCCAGCGTGCGTCCGGAGGAACCGACTTAAGCAGCCGCATCAAATTTGTTTCAGCCGACATATGCATCTATAAAAGCAGCCCTTTGCCAAACCCTAAAAACACACATTATTTCCAGCCGCATTATACACAAACAGGGCGGCAGCTTTACTGGTTTCAAGGCCGGTCACCCGAGCCTTGTGCTCGGGTGATCCGGGTTAGATTAAATGTAGTTTTTTCTTCCGTTTTCGATTCATGGATTCAATCATGTACCAAACTACGTGAGTTTATTTATTTAATTTATTCAGTCCTTATTCGTTTTTTATGATCTTTAATTTATTTTGTATCGTTCTATGATTTTGATGCTATGGTGTGAATTAGATCGAGAGATCAGTTTGCTATTGATACGTTTACAACATACGGAAGTTGCGTAGACTAGATCACCATAGAAAGATAGGATCTTTAATCATTAATTATGTGACAAATTAATTGGTTAATTATCTAGGTTGTTAGATTCTAAAATACGAGAGTTAACCTGAATCTACACCTTCGTTTTGTATTGAAAATCGATCTCAACATTCGGAAGAGGAGAGATCGGTAATTGAATTCACTAAGGAATTAGGAATTCATAGCTTGAGAAATAGATTCACTGAGGAATTAGGAATTTGTATCTCGTGTAAAGGTGAAACCACAATTTGAATTAAAATCATGAGATGAACTAGGATTGAAATCACTTGGTTTGTATGATGTTTGATCCCATGTATCCTTAGTTTAGGTTTTTATTATTTGTTCTAGTTTAGATTTAGTTTACTTGTTCTATGAGTTTATTTGTTAGTTCTTCGTTTATTTGTTTTCGTTAGTAACAATTGAGAGGATTAATTAGATTAGATTCAACATCCCTTTTCCCTGAGGATCGATACCCGTACTTATCCAACTTTACTAGCAACTACCCGGTATTCGGCCGGTTAGGAGGTAGTTTTGCATGGTAGTATAGGTTTATAAATTTTCTTTTGTTTTAATGATGCAAAATCTCCCCAACAATGTTCCTTAAGACAGTTTGGACTCTTTCTTGACTTTATCATTCTGTAAGTCTTCCACCTGTCTGAGTAGCCATTCGACCTTGTCTTCGAGGGTTGGTGCAGCGGAATGTCTGGAAATGTTTTCCGAATTTGACTTCTCAGGTTGGTAGTGAGATTCCACATGCTGCTCCCCAAATCTAGCTCACACGTTGTAGGGAGCGAGTGCCTCTTGGTACATACTGGAGCGATGATATGTTCGCCGTGCCAGGTCCGAGGTGAGTAAAAGCTAATTTCCTTTCAGGAGCTTGCCAGTCGTCGAATGAACGCTCACTTCCCTTCCAGAGCGATGGGAGAGAGTGGCATGTGGAAGAGCTGGGGGATCGACAGGTGCGTCAACATTGGTCGGGAAGACGAAGTCTTTGATAGGCCGAGGGGGAAGTCTTAGGTTTTTGAGCTGCTCGTTGGACTGGTGCATCCACTCGATATACTCAATTATGGGCAAGTACGGTGGCCGTGTTAAGGTCATGTAAGCTTAGACACCTTCATGCGGGAAGGTGGCTCGTGATCTTGTTCTTGTCGAGATTCAATGGTGACCTCTTTTCCTGATATTTGAGCGGGGTCCCTTGTCGTTGCGGGTGATACAGGGTGCAACTCATCCGGGGGGTTATTGAGCGCGACCAACTTCCACCCCGTTAGTGGCCTGAGTAGGGGCATTCGTAGCAGAAGCCCTATATGGAGCCCTATCCCTAAAATAAAGATAAAAATAGAGTTTACCCCCCAAATAGCTCCCACGGCAGATGTAATACCCTACTCCCGACCCCTAGGTCCACTGGGGTCATTCTAGGAGGGGTTGCGAAGCTCTCGCCGCGACTTCATTAACTAGACTATCTTTTCCAAAATAATCCAATAATTTTATAATTAAATTTACAAATGTACACTAATTGTTTCAATTATAAAAATTACAACAAATAAAATACTACAATTGTAATTAACATAATTTGCATAGAATGTTCTAAATCCAGGTCCATGTCATAGCTTTCATCCTCATTACATCTCTTTCCAACAATTACCTGATTTTATTTATATAAGAAAAACAAAACAAAGCAAAAACACAAAGAAAACGAGTCGTCAGCAAAAACGCTGGTATGAGCATGTGCGAGAGTGTTATATATTTTTAAAAAAAAATGTATTGTAACAAAATATACATTTTATAGAAATCTTGTTCGAGTATTTATGTAATAATATACTTGTTTAAAATTTATATATCAAGTTCAAGTCGAGCAAGCTCATTCGAGATCCGTCAATTCATCAAGTTCCCTTACTAGACATCGATATAGCTAATACGATTGTCTCTACCTTATGACTCCCATTTCACCACCTTATATCCACAACAAGTAATTTTTATAGTGAAGTCCGTCCTTCCGACACCCAATCTCCTGGGGCTTCCAGAGAGTCCACTTGCCTCGGATCCCACAACCGCGGTTACAGGCCCAATGCTCAGCTAACCCGACTGCGAAACCCTCGGCGGGCCCATCGAGCGAGAACGAGAACCATGCCGCCGAAGCGGGAACTAGCCATGCCGCCGAAGCGGGAAATGTATAAGTACAATATACCATGCCGCGCGAGGCGGGAAGTACGGTACCATGCCACTAAGATAGGACATGCTATGTCATTTGTACAATGTTTGTTTTAATTATGTTATTATCGTTAAAGCGAACGAAATCATTAATCGTTTTTAACAAGATATATATTATATATATAACAATAATATGCTAAATTAAAATACTTTGAAAATACTTTATAAAAAAAACACACTTCACTTTTATAGAAAATAAAATTTAACTCACGGTTTATCCGAGCTAATATCTTTATTTCACAATCCACTTGAAAATTTTGAATATACTCCACAAGCCCACTACATGCGATATGCCCCAACAATCATCATCAACAGAGCAATGCTGGAGAGATGAGCATGTCACTTGTGCCGTAAGAAACTTTTATTATTTCCTCCTTCCGATATTAATATCGTTAGTAAGGGAATAACCCATAATTTAGCTGCAGGTAATGTAGAGAGAAGATCAAGAAAGCTGAAATTTATAAGAGGTAGATGGTTGATCATGGTGGTGATGGCTAACTAATTTAGTTGTTCATGGTTTCACCGTGACAGAAGGCCGCTGGGTGCAGTGCAAAACGGTTCCGGTCGTGGTTGCCGGCTACCCAAGTATTTTTAGCAGAGAAAGAGCTTAATAGTTGCTGCACAATAATGATAAGGATTGTTGTTGTGGTTAGAAAAAAATTCCGGCGATAAAGATTATTGTGCTACCTTTGATTCCTCAACATGTTAGCTTATAAGTGTTGCAGACACACTATTCTCACAAACTTACCAAAGATATTTATTTGCTTAATTAATTTATTGAGCCGTTTCTATTTGAAGTAGTAATGCTTACGTTTCAAACCCAATTTATTTAGAAGATTAAATATGGAATAAAATGATAACTTTAATACAACTACCTGTTCCCAAATTTATTTTTTTTAATGGAATTAAGAATATTACTTATTGTTAACTTAAAAGTTTAATAAATAATAAATCCATTTATATTCCTAAATTTACCATACGTACACACTTGGATAAGAGCTTCAAAATTACATATCCTTGCTAAAATAAATCAATATCAATTAACTATTATTATTAATCATATATTGACAACTATACCCTTTCGTCTCATGGCCTAAAATTCGGGGCGTTACAGCAGAGGCTCTATCTGTTGGAAATATTATTTATGTTTTGATGATGATTCGTCACGTAATCACTTACAACCCATGATGATGAAGTCATAACTAACTGTTAAAGTGCATAATGGAAGAAGAAGCAAGAAATGGTCTAGAGAAAATGTATAAGTTCTATCTAGTGTCTGAACCTTGTATAGGTTGTTTCAGACAAGCATTGTAATAGAATAGGAACTAGGCAAACAGCTGAGTCACAACAAGTGAACTGAGTCACAACAAGAAAACTGAGTCATAACAAGAAAACTGAGTATGAGGGCTCAAACTCAAGAACTGAAGAAGATAAGTTCGCTGAGGGTCACAAACTCAGTTGGCTTATCCAGAAGACTGAAGAACTGAGGGACACAGACTCAGTTACAGAAGACTGAAGAACTGAGGTGGCACACTCAGTTAGAAGCTGATTAAGTCGTGACTATAAGTCAGGGTTCAGGCAAGTCTGTGGTGACCTGAAACTGAACTATAGATCATGTTAAACTGAATAATCTTAAGGACAAAGATTATCAGTTACCAGGAAAAGAAGAGACTGAACGGTGTACTCTGACTTAGTAAATTAAAGTCAGATGTTAAGTACACAAGGTACTCAGTTTTGAAGTAGAGTAGAAAACTGAGGCCTTGTTTAAACTTGAATTAACAATACGACAAAGGTCGTACATATGAACGTTGGCTAAACGACAAGTGTAACGGCTACAAGAGCTAGTGACCGTTACATCGCCCCTATAAATACACAAGAGAATCACCAGGAGGAAAAGGTGAGAAGGATCAGAAAAAGAGCTTTACAAGCACATATCCAAAGATCCAGATCCAGAAAATCAGATAATATATCTAGAAAAGGGGAGGCCAAAAGAATTTCCTTGAAGATTTCAAAGAAAGATCCAGTAACTCATTAAGGGGGAAAGAAGGCATCTTGGAGCTACAAAGCCAGATTCAGAAGAATCAGACAGCTCATTGAATTAATCTTTTGATTAATTATAAACCTAACCTTGAAAAAGGGTTGGTTGTGCATAGTTTGAAGAGAGCAATTCCACCTTTCTTCATACGGTTGCAACTTGGTTGCCACAGCTGTTGGTGAAGTCTGCGGACTGTGTTTGTGTTAGTGGTGAGCTGGTGAAGGAGCAATCCCACCTCCGAAAGATCATTGTGCAAAATGAAGGGAGCAATCCTACCTTTCTTCATTATGTGTAGACAGTGAAACTAGGGTGTCGTGAAGGACTGTCATGGTGCTAGGATTTTGAACGGTTATCTCAAGATTCTAGTGATACCTCCTACACCACAGGAGAAGGGGAGACGTACGGGATTACACCACCCGGAACTTCCATAAACAAATTTTGTGTTGATTTACTTTATGCATCTATATATTCCTGCTGTGATTGATTTAAATTCTTGTTATCCTCACTCAACAAACGTCAGACACTGAGTCAACATGTAACCGATACATAGGAGATTCAGATCTTTATTGACACATCTATCGCACTAAAGGCTAGATTTATCCGCTGCCAGTTAAAAAGACCAAATATAAGTCAGGATTGATTTATACTCAGTTGAGTTTGATGAACTCCGTACAAGTTTCAGGATAGGAAAAAAACCGAAATGAGTATCAGTTTGAGTTTGATAGAAACTCAGTTCCTGAGGCTTTTTCAGTTTTGGGAAAGTTTTTGGTGACAAGTTTATTCACCCCCCCCCCCTCTAAACTTGTGTTAGCCTTTCCAATGGACCAACACTATCCCTATTTATTTTTAGGGATATGAACAATGCATCCCAACATCTGAGGATGCACTATTCATGTCCCTAAACATATTTAATTATAAAAAATGATAGGGATAAGGATAGGGATGCTGCTGGAATGAAATAATAAATTTTAATGTGTATGAATCATACTTGTAAAAGCGTAAGGCGGAGGTGAGGCGTGGCATGTGGTATGAGTCGTAGAACTTATTTTTTTGGCCCTTTAGATTATAATGTATATAAAAGTCAACAAACAAGATCACATAATGTCATCTAAACAAGTTTTAAACTTTTAACACACAAAACAAGTACTACCGAATACCGATAAACTATAGTGAACCAATCAACCAAAAGGTTTCCCGTTTCAAAAGTTTTAAACGAATCTAATAGACTAATACTAGTACTAGAGTTCACAAAATGACATAAAAGATATGAATTAGCCATTAGGAAAAACAAGTTTCAAGTAATCATCGGTCATCACTCATCATCATCACTAATAAGCTCCATCGGTCCCGCTCCCTCATCACTATTCTCCCCATCCACTCGTTCATCAATGTCAGTGTCATCATCATCCAAAACAAATGGGTCAACATCAAGATGATCTTGTATATCATCTTCAGTATCATAATCTTCAAATTCTTCTTCACTCTCCTCATCCACTAGTTGTAGTTGTGATCGGGAAACTCGACCTCCTCTTTTGCCTTTGCCTTTGCCTTTGGATGATGAAGCAGAAGCAGAGGTAAGTTTTGAAGCCGCTTGTTTACCCCGACTCCGACTCCGAGTTTGTCTTTCTTCTTCTTCAATCCCTGAAGCCTCCACAAAATCCCTCAAAGTCAATCCACCTCCTTCAACTTCATCATCAAGAACATTTTCATTTCCTGCATCTCCAGTCATCCACTCATCATTACTCTCATCAATGTTCCTCAACTTTATTGGATCCCTTTTCCGCGTGCTTGCAGCATTAATTTTGAGCATTTGGTTGTACTTCACGTACACCAAATCCCGTAATCTATCGTGTTTAAGCCTGCTCCTTTTCTTTGAATGAATCTGTGTCACATTTATCAAAAATAAAGTGAGTATGTAAACTTTAATTGGTAAAAAATTACATGTTTACAACCATCTACTCACATGCTCAAAAATGCTCCAATTCCTTTCGCAACTTGATGCACTAGCAGTGAGGTTTAGAATCCGGATATCAAACTTTTGCAAATTTGGTGCACCAACACCAAATGTAAGCCACCATTGCGCTGGAAAAAAAAAACATTAGTCTTCTTGACATTGGAGATTTGGAGTAAAGTTTTACTAAAAGATTTAAAGAAAAAAATGGTTACCGACCGGGTGTCATCCTATCCTCATCCTCCCCCTTATTCCTTGCTCGAATAGCCATTTGGGATCTAAAAAATGATTCTGCTAATTTATATGATGCCAATTCTCCCATGATCTTGTTTTGAAGTTCTTCGTTATCAATCAATCTATCAAAGCATTTAAAGACCCCTTCCATGACTTCTGTGTCGCTTTCGATTTCCGGATTATGATAGTAAAAAAATGGGTTAAAATAATAACCCGCAGCATGTAATGGATGATGAAGTTTATCATCCCACCTTCGATCAATAATTTCCAAAACTTGTTGACATTTGTTCGGGTCATTGTTGAAGGACTTAAGAATTGCTTCTTTGGCTCTATCCATTGCTTCATAAATATAACCCATAGAAGGCGTCTTTTCATTATCAGCAATACGAAGAACCGTCACCAATGGGGCCATCAATTTTAAGATGTAGGTCACATTATTCCAAAAAGAAATCTGAAACATGGTATCCCTTATCGCCTTGCCCCTACTATCTTTGGACCACATGTTTTTCAACCATTCTTCAGATACAACATTTTCCTCAGATCCCGTCGCCATCTTTGTAAAGTAAGAAAGTTTGTAGCAAAACGGGTAATTCCATGTTTGGCCAACTCCATGTTTTTGATGAATGTTCTCATCAATGCCAAAACACTTGGATGACCATAAATAAAAGTAGCTAGAGCATCCGCTCTAGTTATGGTCTTGTTTATAATTGGTATTTTACCAATATCTTCCAACATCAAATCTATGGAATGAGCAGCACACGGGGTCCAAAAGAGATTCTTTCTTTTATTTTGTAGCATCTTCCCTGATGAAAAACATTTCAATTGTAAATGTCAGATGTTGTCACAAGTAAAGTAGACTAGTAAGTAAGTAAAGTAACTAAAGAAATTAATAAATATACCAACTAAGACATAATTGCTGTCATTATCCGTGACCACTTGCAGCACATTCTTTTCTCCAACACGCTCTACAAAATCATCAAGAAACTGAAATAGAAAAGTCCCTGACTTGACAGTGTTGGAAGCATCAAAGGACTCCATGAACATCGACCCTTTGGCATTATTAACTATGATGTTGATCAATGTTCTACCCCTCCTATCAGACCATCCATTAGATAGAATTGAACAACCATACTTTTCAGTTTCACTTACATTGTCTTTCAATAAATCCTTTGTATATTGAACTTCATCGTTAAGGAAAGGTACCCTCGCTTCATGACATGATGGTGTCTTCAAATTAGGCCCATACTCACCAATGGACTGCACCATTTTCTTGAAAGCCTCCAAATTTAAAACATTAAAAGGGATCATACCATGATAAAGGAAGCGACAAATATCTCGGCAAACTCTTCTTCTTGCTTCTTTGTCATAAGTATCCACTATGCTTGTTTGTCTCGCCGTCGCATGTGCTTTCTTTTTAGAAACAAAAAGGTCCATTGGACCTTTTTTATTAGACTTTGCTTTGGTGGTTTTATGCCTACTGCCACCAATACTACATTCTTGCACATCTACCGCATCTTCTTCATCATCCGAATCATCAAAAAAGTTGGCCTTTCTTTTGGGGGCATATTGTTCTTCCAATGCTTTTTCCTTTTCATTCTTTTTTTCCACCATACTTTGCATTATCTCTTCTCGAACATCTGATGGACACTTAGTGCATTTTGAAACACCAAGACCCACACCGCCAACTAGATGTTTCTTATGGCGAGAGATGCCTCCATTCGTAGTTTTATCACAAAACTTGCATGGGACCGCGTTTCTATCTTTAATATTTTTTAAATATGCATATTTCCAACCAATATCCTTTCTATTTGTTGCGGATGAATCGGATGATTGCTCTTCCCCATCCATATCTTATCTACCAAGTACCAACATTGTGAAGAAAAGGGAAGTTGACAAATTGTTATTTATTAGTAAGTAACTGAACTAAACTACCAAGTACCAAGTAAATGATTAACCATAACAGTGATAACATTAACAATTTAACACTATAACTTTACATTCTATTTGGAGCCTTAAAACTTTTCATGGCAATATATCAAAATATAAACGAGCATAGACTTGCCATTGTTGCCAATTAACAACCACATACACAAATAAAACACACCAAATCCATAGACTACTAAGTACTAACAAACAAAGATCATTTGTTCACTACTTAAAGTTTTAGAAAATCAAACAAACAAAGATCACTACTTTGACAATCATTCAATTCATACTTTCATTAAAAGAAAATTATAAACATGTTTTTCAACTCCATAATCACATAAAGAATAAACTACTTAACACAATCATGTGTAAAAAAATAAAAAATAAATAAAAAACGGGAAAAGGCTGCTGCTACCTGAAGGCTGAACGCTGAAGCTGCAGCAATAGATTATTACCGCCGGTTAGTATGAGAAGAAGGAGAAGAAGTAAGCTTATTTTAATTATTAGGCTTTTTTTTTACTCCATGGAAGAAGTAGGTCGTATTTTCTCAGTAGGACTGGAGGAGAAGGCAGCGGGAAATGAGAGGGAATGAAGAGAATAGAGATAGTTGACTAGGTTTTATGTTATTTTTAACTGGTTTGATGTTTTTACCCTTCATTTTCTATGGCGCGCCACGCCTCACGCCTTGCACGCCTTGGCGCCGCCATGGACACGCCCGACATTTTCTGCGCCACTGACTATATTAAGGCGTCACAGCCCCGCCTCACGCCATGGCGCACGCCTTTCACGCCATGGCGCACGCTTTTACAAGTATGGTATGAATAGGGTTGTGAGGTAGAATAAATATTATTTAATAGTATTTGAAATGTTATAGGGATAAGAATAGGGATGCTGTTGTGGAGTGTTTTGAATGGATGTTTTGTAAAATAGGGATATGTATTATTTTATATTATTTTAGGGATAAAAAATGGTGCATCTGGTGTGAATGCCCTAAAGGACTGTCATGTCTTCCTAACATTATGAGGCAAACCGTTGAGCAGAGCTGGTCCTGCTGATCGTGTTTGAGCCATGGTGATGCTGATGAACACGATGAGGATCTGGAGATCTGAATGAAGTCTCCGATGAAGATCTGGATGAAGACCGTACGGAAATATGAATCTGAGTGGTCTTAGGCCACCGGAGATTAAGAAGCAGGCGTAACTCTGACCAAAAAAGCTGGAAGTATCGATTTCCCGGTAATGGAGCCAACTGATAATGTCGGAATTATCACGAACAATATTATACGGTGGATATCTAGCTAATTAGGTGTGATTTTGTATATTTTATGTTATCTAGTCTCAAAAATAATATGAAGATCAAATACAATAGATGGGGGGTGTTTGGGAAGGCGGTAAAGGCTGAGCCGATGTGGCTTCCTATATACCCTTGAGCGTAAGAGATCAAGCCAATTAACGTAGTTCTGGTGTGTGAGATGACACCGCTACTTATAGATGACATAGTTAGTGTTTTACAATAGGCGGCAAGATACGTGTGTCGACGGGGGAGCTCTGATGGATGGGCTTATGTTGAGGCCGCTGCGAGCTCTGCATGGGTGATTGTTTGTAGACTTGTTTATCTGATTGGGCTTTGTCCGAGCTGGTGGTGGGCGAGCTGAGGGCGAGCTGATCGGCCCCCGGTATTTGAGCTGAATTATGATGGTTGATCGTCGCCTTCCGTCTCGGCTGACAACGAGAGTTTATAAAGGCATGAGGCGGGCTCTATCCCATTGATGTGTCTCGGCTTAAGACAGGAATGCTAACTCGGCCGCGGGCTTTATCCTTTGTTGGGCTTATATGTGGGCCAGGCTTCGGATCCAATGTTCATAGGGACACCAAACAAAATTTGTGGGGCGCCAAATCCTTTTTTGGGGCGCCAAATCTGAAGTATAAGACAATAATGATGTGTAAGCATATAAGCAAAATAAGAGATGCAGCGTCAATGTCCACGAAAATATCCCATGTGCTTATTAAGACACCAACTAAAAGTTGGCAATGTTGCTCGTGAAACACTGGTTGAATGTGACTGGGCAATGCTAAAAACAAAGGCCGTAGAACCACAGAACACAAGATCTAAAAAAAATATCCACAGGGAAGGAAAAACGAAGAAGAAAGGGGACGAGGAGGGTTTCCCCTGGTTTTTCTAATTTCCCGTAAAAAGAATATTACAGCATCTTTCCCTATTTATGCTTTGGGAACAAATACAAGAAAAATACAAAATGTATACATACAGAGATAGAAATACAGAAAAACAAAAATGAAAAAATACAATTCGTAATACCCCTCAAGCTGGGGACAGGGACGTAGCCATGTAGTAATTAGGTGGGGACTAGGCCCATCCGAACAAAAAAAAATTACATTAAAAAAATTACGTAGTCAGGTTTAATTCACCAAATTATCTTGATACAGCACATCCGATAATTTAAAAATTGTTCATTAGCCCACCCGAAGTTGAAATCCTGGCTCCGTCCTTGGCTGGGGAGGTGTGTATATCTTTCGTCTGGAATGATGCAAGAGCTTTTTGGAGAGCTGGACCATCAAGAGCCTTTGTAAAACAGTCAGCAAGTGGTTGGAAACAGGGTGTCCTTGTGTAATCGAAGTCCCTAGGCCAAAAAAAATTTAGGGTCCTCGACCGTGTGAAAAAACTAATATATCACAACTATTTCTGAGATATACTACATTGATTAGCGTTATAAAAAATATAACGGAATTTGATTAGACTTTCTTTCACTGAATTCGGCTATAAACTTGGGTCTTACCGGTTTTTTAACTTGAGTAAAAAATAAAATTGACTTAAAATACACTTCTATTTCATGAAATTAGGGGCCCTAAACTTTCATGTTTCGGCGGGGGCCCTAGGCCCGCCCCCAGGGACGGCCTTGGTTGGAAAGTTGAGATAGGAAGCAACTTAACCAACTCAGGTTGGATCTTCTCACGGACAACATGTCAATCAACTACTATGTGCTTTGTACGTTCATGGAATACTGGATTGGATGCTATGTGCATAGCATTTTGGTTGTCACAATACATAGAAATAGGCTAAAGAACAGGAATCGGCAAGTCTAAACCACTGAACCTCAGACACACTTTCAGCAGAACTTCAAGACATTGTACTCTGTTTTTAGCCTTCCATGACACTAGAGAACCCCTTAGGAACAAACAATATCTTGTGACAGATTTAGGGGTTTCTGGGCATCCTGCCCAATCTGAATCTGTGAAAACAGGGGTACTAAGGAATTAAAGCAACCCCTACTGACCTTTATTATGATCATATGCTTCTCTCATGGTTCTAACCAGAAAATTACCAACCTCAGCAATTAATATGGACTATTCAAGAGCACCCAACAACAGTAACAATTCTATGATAGCATTCACTGATCGAGTTAGACATGAGTTCACGGAGTAAGTGCCTGCATCTATCCCGACATCAGCCCAACCACCAACTCCATAGCTACACAAATTGCTTGATCATCCTCACAAATAAAATGAGCATCGTCTCCGCCAGTTGCTTATTTGTCAGGATGTGGTAGACAACAAGCTCCTGAATGAGGCTAGGGGCTAGCTGATGTTATGTTTGTAAGAGAAGAAGGTATATATAAAGTACGTATGTATTTGTGTGTTCAGTTCAAAGTATTCATTTTCTTGCATGATATTAGTAGCACTTAAATATATAGATGTTGTTTGTAATACCACGCATTTTTTATGTTGTTTGTAATACCATGCTTGCATGTTTTTGCAATTCTAGATCGGCTCCTCAGTGATCGTTTAAACTTTCTATGATGGTTTGAATTAATTTTATGAAACTAAACTTTATCGGTCATTTCTCAAGTGTCTTTTCTCCTTCACTTAAAGGCCTTTTCGTTGCTAAACCCCTTTTCAAACTTTTGACTTCTTGTATTTCATCTTCTACGCCCTCTCTAGGCTGAGGCAGAAGAATACGATGCATTCTAATTAATTCAGGAACAATCCAGTCATCCTCGATTGGAACGAGATAGACACGTCCTTCATAAATACGTTTGAAACATTCTGCTTTGTATTAAGGAAAACCAAAATCGTAAGGACTCTCGCCGCGCTCTGTGCAAGCAACGCATGCATGTTAAGTCTAAGTCTAGTCTACTTAGGGGACAGAAGGTCAAGAAGTTGGATTTTTGTGAGCACTATGTGTTTGTGAAGCTACATAGGAGCAAGTTCCCAAAATCAATTCACATCACAATAGGGACACTTGATTATGTTCATCCAGGTTGCAGGGGGCCATCAAGAGTGAAGTCACTGCGTATTTCTGTCGACTGGCTCACGCCAGACTAGCTTTGGTGGTCGCCAAACTGAGCAGAAATGTGCAGAACGGCTATGTTCAATGTTTGCAGGCGCCAATGGTGTTTTGCGGGCGCCAATGATATCCCAAATTCTTTTGACAAAGACTCAAAGGCCCTAAACTCTCCACCTCAATCTGTTTGTAGATGTTCAATTTTGATGGTTCACACGGATTAAGAAAGTAATCAATGTGTTGTATTTTAAGTACTAATGAACATATATAATTAATGTTTTATTTTTAATTAATGGACATATATTTCTTTATCTGATAATAAATACTCTCACCGTCTTAAAATATAAGTTCATTTAGAGTTTTCACAAAGTTTAAGAAAGTGTTGTGCAAGTTGTGGCGATCCGGAAAAGCCTCCAATTGTTACCTCTTATAATTAATTTGTAATTTAATGTTTATGGTAGATGCCCGTAACTAGTTTCTTTGATTTATCAACTTCACTTACTTTAGAGAAAACAACATATTTTTACTAGTAACGCTAAAATTTAGAAACCAGACACATCTATCATCGGCCCAAATGGCAGGAGATCCTTACCCGTAGTCTGGGAAACATCACGAATGAGGGAATGCATCAACAACTCGACATTCACCGCTCCCTGCTGCTCCATTCAAAATAGCAGCTCAGCTCTATGAGGAGTCACCTCCGAGACGTGCTCCGTAGGCAGGGCCGGTCCTACGTTTTTTAGGGCCGAAGCCAGTTAAAAAAAATTGGGCCTATGTACACAAAAAAAAAAATTTCCCTTATTTTTTTCCCTTTATGACTAGCCTATTTGTCTTCAATATATAAAGCATGGCTCAATTTTTTTCGAATTCTTTTTATCTGCTACTTTCTTCATGAAGTAACATTTAGTAACATATAAATTGTTTTATTGGGTTGGATATTTTTTTTAAAGAATCGGGCCTATATATAAATTTTTTTATTGGGTTGGGTATTTTTTTTTAAAGAATCGGGCATATTTGTTATCAAAATCGGGCTTTTTAATATACGATTTTTTTTATAAATCGATCGGATTAACTCTATAAATTTTTTTTTCGGATAAGCAAAACATGTACCGATTGGGCCTATCGGGATTCATTGGGCCAAGCCGACTGGCTCGCCTGGCTTGTGATAGGGCCGGCCCTGTCCGTAGGCACGGCCACGATTGCAGCCTTGCATAGCTACATCTTCGGTTGTCACTGCATCTTCAGTTGTCTTTGTCAAAGGACTTCACATGTCACGCAATGCAACTGTCATTGCATCTTCAACTTTCATTGCATATCTTCAATAGTGTCTGCCACTGCATGTTTGGATCTTAACAACTTCATTCACTACATCAATTGTATGTCACAACATTCGCCGTAAACTAATGAAAAACAAATTGAATTTCAGAGATAACATTAAAAAAATTATAAAACAAATTATCATAATAAAGTGAACGAAAAACATGATTGGCCCAAAGGATATTCACGTCTCGGGGTAGCTTACTTAGGTCTTCGCCGTCAGGGACGGAGCCAGGATTTCCATTAAGGGGGGAGGGGGGCGGATTTTCACTTAGACGCATAAAAACCAAAACTAAAAATTTTAATGGTAAACATAAGAGAAAAAATATTTTTGATACCAAAAACTCACATGTCACTTGTGCTTTTAAGCAAAATATTTGCATGACTGCTTATTGTTTAGTCCCGACACCACTAAATCATCTTAGATTTGACCTCTATGTTCTGTCATCTTTTGAAAATAATCCATGATACATCCATTTGATATATATCTAAGTACGTCTCTCTCAATATATAACACTAATGAGTCATTTAAAAATTGTTCACCCATTCTATTCCGCAATCGATCCTTCACATACTACATAGCTGAGAATGCTCGCTCTACTGTTGCAGTTGCAACCGGCTAAATCAGGGCCAATGTGCAAAATCATCAGCGAGGCAGGATTGCAGGCTTGCAGCTAGGACGACAGAGAAAAACAATTTCGGCGAGGTGTTTGGGAATTGAGAGCAGAATGATGGAGTTGTAAGTGTAATGTATATTCACGATGATTACTATTATTATTATTATTATTATTATTATTTAGAGTAAAAAATGCCTGAAGAATAATGTATATTCACGATGATTATAATTATTATTATTATTACACATATATACCCTTCCATAAAAAAAATCCGAACCTGTGTCTTCAAGGAGAAACCTAAAGTAGTCTAGCGCCAAGCCACTTACATTTTCGCTAAAATTTTAGGCAACATATATATGTGTATTTTATTTAAAAATATTAACAATATATCCGAGGGTATAATACTAATATCGTAGGAAAATTTAAGGGAGTCACGTGCCCCCTTGCCCCTATACAAGCAAGTCCGTCCATGTTCGTCGTTATGAAGACGCGGTATCTTCTTACGAGAAGGGGCTTGAGATTGACCTGAATAACGAGGCTTTGAAATCGGGGTCAGCGAGCCGATCCCATCCTGACCGTTGGCAGAATGTGAAGCGGTTTCCTCGATATCGTAACTATCATGATTAATTGGTTATGATGTGAAGGGTTGCATCTCATCAAGGAGGTATCTAGCTTCGATAGGCATTTGATCTAAATAATTAAAATTCGAGTTGGACCGAAACTATTATCAGTTAGTGGGTTGGGTTGGTAGGGTATATTTTCTTTTATGTATAATAAAATTCAGGTTGGTTTGTTGGGGCCCAACCAACCCATCCCACTAACTGATAATAGTTTCGGTCCAACCCGAATTTTATTTAGATCAAATGCCTATCGAAGCTAGATACCTCCTTGATGAGATGCAACCCTTCACATCATAACCAATTAATCATGACGGTTACGCTATCGAGGAAACGCTTCACATTCTGCCAACGGTCGGGATGGGATCGGCTCGCTGATCCCGATTTCAAAGCCTCGTTATTCGGGTCAATCTCAAGCCCCTTCTTGTAAGAAAATACCACGTCTTCATAACGACGAACATGGACGGACTTGTTGGTGTTGATTTGTTGGGGTCGGAATGTTGGGTAGTGGGAGATAGGAATAAGATAAGATTTTGGGAAGATATTTGGGTGGGAAACGTTCCGTTGTGTGTAGCCTATTCTAGGCTATATAGGTTGTCTTTGGTCAAAGGGGTTGTTGTTGGAAATGTGGCTAATTGGGTAGAAGGCAAGTGTGTTTTTCAGTGGGGTTGGAGTAGGAGTTTTTGGGGCTTTGAGGAGGGAGAAGTAGGTGAGTTGGAGGAGTTCATTAATTATGTTAGTGGAAATGCAGGTACAAGAGACAACTTGAGATGGAGTTTATGTTCGGATGGCGGCTTTTCAGTGGCGTATTTGCGTAAATTGTTGGAGACGGAATTCTTTAAATATGTTTTCTTAGATAATGAGTAGGTGGCAAAGTGGAACAAGTTGTTACTTTCAAAAGTGTACATTTTCATGTGGAAAGCTAGTCTCAAAAGAATATCCACAAAACCGAATCTTATTCTTCGTGGAGTTAGTTTGCAAGATTCTATATGTCCGTTATGCTATCAATTCGAAGAATCAGTTAATCATCTTTTATTTGCATGCGATGTGACTTTTTTGATATGGTCTCATATTTTTAGTTGGTGCAAGTTATCTGGGCTTAATGCTTTCTCATTTAGTGATTTACTATTTGTGGCACCGGGGAATACTTTTACGATCTTGGCTTCTACTTTGTGGCCAGCTATAGTTGGTGTCACGAGTTGGGAAATTTGGATTCATAGGAACAAAGTCATTTTTCACTCTCACATTTTGAATCCGGAAGTGGTTTTCAGAGATGGACAGAGGCTACCATTTTCGTGGTTATCAAATGCTAAGGGTCTCAAAAAATTGGAATGGGAGGAATGGAAAGCCTTAAGAGGAGCAACATAATTTTTTTGGAAGATGGAATTGTGATCATGGCTGATGCTTTTGTAACGATATTTGGACTCCTGAATGGGACTGATTTGTGCGGTTTGATAGATTTGTTGTTTTTATTTTATTTTCTTGGACAAAATTTTGTAAGTCTTTAGCACCTTGCTGATTTATGAGAAGTTCTTGACTGTTCAAAAAGAAAAATCGAGTTGGTTTCAATTTGGATTAAATGTAAATAATAATAATCAAAACTAACCAATTACAATTCGGCACCCAAGTGTTATTTTTATCACACCTTTTATTCTCCTATCCAAAAAAAAATTTTAAAAAATTGCTTTAGGTTTTAATGATAACATTGATACGGGACTATCAGAGGCGTCAAAAACAAAGCAAAAACATGGCCATATATGTCTGTTGCGACAAAGAACTATTAAAGCAAACATAAAATAAAATGGAATGCCATGCAAAATGTTGAATTGTAATTTTCTTCAACCCCGAAAATAGAAAAATGACAACGGCACAAACTATGTGTCACATTTACTTGGATTTGCATATCTACCTTCCCGGGGAAGAGAAAAAAGGTTCAATTATCTTAGTGAATTAAAAGGGGAGAATAGTAGAGTGATGGGGCACCGAACTGGTCTCCCGATTTTATCTCCAATCTTTTTATCAGCCATGTTTGGACCACAAACCCCAACAATCAGGGGATGTTTTGTGCAAACCATCAGTGACTAAATCATTTTTGGGGAGAATACCCTTCTATGAAAAAGAAAGGGAGAATATTAAGTATGTTATTGTATCTAGTTTAGTGTTGATTAAATTTTAAAATATTCCCTTATGATTTAAAGCTTTCAATTGTAATATTATCAGTGTTTATTTGATATACTGTGTCACGAACTGGCCTGAAGCTGATGCTTATATTTATGGTTACTATCGTGAAAAAGATAACTGGCGCGTTCATTTTAAAGAATGAATATCTTATAACTTATGTAGGAATACTTGAGAGGCAAACCTGGAGCTAGATATGGCTTTTTGATTCCATGTACAAACTGTGGATTAAGGGTCAAAGGCTTGTTGTCTTGAAAATCAGCCACTAAGCTAAGCATCAGTTTCCGGCCAATGTTTGTCCTCCCTCCCAACTATTCGATCAACCAAAAGCATTCTAATTAATTATTTTATATTAGAACAAGCCGTGAGAGCAGGGGCGGACCCAACTTTGTAAGGGTGGGATGCATGGAGCCCACTTAAATTTTCATACGAAATCACTAATATACCTCTCTAATAATATTAAAACAGTGTATGTATATTATTTCTGACAATCTTTAGTTTAATTATCCATTTACTTCAATTGGTTAGGAGCTTTATTACTTATCTTAAAGTTACGGGTGTGGTTAGGAATTTTATTACTTATCTTAAAGTCACGGGTTCGAAACACGTGTAGAAATAAACAACATACAGTAGAAACTCTATAAATTAATAATGTCGGGACCGGAGAAATTTATTAATTTAGAGAGTTATTAATTTATCGATAAATTAATAATTATTAATTTAAAGAGTTTTTAACCGATTCAACGTATAATTCATATTTCCGTATAAACTAAGTGATTATACATACCAAACAAAAAGCCAAATTAGTCTATGCCTCTTAGAATTACGTTGTAGAGAACAATGCAGAGGATGACGGCGAAGATGATACGGTGTCTTTGGAGCCTGTTACGCGAAAGGAAGCACTTATGGCGTCGAACACTCTTCACAACTTTATGATACAATACAAAAATACAACACCTGAGCTATTGGATGCAATAAGAAAAGTTAGAGATGAGCTCCAAATAGACTTGAACTTTAAAGGAAAACAGACAACTATTGAATCATATTTCAATAGAGTGTAATATATTTTTTTTCAGTTTTTATGAATTATTAATTTATGATTTTCTTGGGACCGAAAATTATAAAGGGATCTCCCGAAAAATTATTATCTTATTATTTTATCGATTTTTTCAATTTTTTACATTGGCCCAAGTCGGGACCGGACAAATTTATTATTTTAGAGAGTTTATTAATTTACCGAGTATTAATTTAAAGAGTTTCTACTGTAATTTTAATGTGGTTCTATTGGCACCCCACTTTTACTTCCGGCACCCTTTTACTCTCGGCACCACAAAATGTTATTTTCGACACCAGCAGAATATTTTTATTATTTTCTTACTTCACACACCACAAAAAAAAAATTGAAATAATTACTTCTTGCACCACCATTTTCTAAAACACTTTTTTAATCCAATACTTTAAAAAACAATAAATAACTATCATCTTCTTCTCAGTATCACCATCTTCTTCCCGTCATCATTTTCTTCTTCCCACCACCAACCACCACCATCAACCCGCCACCCTAAACCACCAACCACTATCAACCCGCCACCATAAACCCGCCCCGCTGCTCCAATGACAGAATCCCCCCTCTTTCCTTTTCTACATTTTTCACACCCCCACCCCCCATTTTTCCGGCGACCCCAGTTTTTCCGGCGTCCTTCCCAAACCACCCATAGCAATCAACCTCCTTTTGAAAACCCGACCTTATATACCATTTTAAAGCTCCATAAAATCCATTATTTTATGCTTACAAACCCAACTACAAGAATCACAACTCCTAATCTCAAAAAAAAAGAATCACAGCTCCAACCACCATTTTTCCGGCGAGATGTGAGGGAGAGGGGAGAGGGGCGATTTATCATCCCAGCTCCTGATATAAAATAAAAGAATCACAGTGTAAAGAGGGTGTCTTGAATTCTAGCATTTTTTCGATGGGGAGGAGCTGCGATTTGCGGAGGAACCGCGATTTTCTGATAGGGAAGGAGGAGACCCTGATTTTACAATAGGGAGGGGGTTTTGATTTGCAGAGGAAGTGGATTTGCAGGGGTGGAGGTGAGGGCAACGGCGACGGCTACTCAGATTTTCGGATTCAAGAGGGTGGGTTAAGAAATTTCAGGTTGGGGAGGCAAAGGGGACTGCGATTTACAGGTGGGTGGGGATGGGGTTGGATTAATTATGCCGGCAGGTAGAGGGGTGATTTACAGGTGGGGTGGGGTGGGGGCTGAGGAATGGAGGAAGTGGGAGGAAGAGAGGGTAGTTGGGGGGGATTATGGTTTGTTGGGGTGAAAAGATAGAAAAAAATATGTATTTTTTGGTGGGTTTGAATGTAATATATTGTAACGCCTCGCTCCCGGATACCTAGCCATTTTCCGGAAGAGAACATTCAGCACGTATAACATTAAATAAATCAAACCTTATACGCAAGTCTCTACGTCGTCGTATCAAAATAAAGCAAACGGAAACCCAAAAGACTCGGGTATACCTTTTTTTAAAGGAAACAAGAACAGAAATACAACATTCTAAAGATAGTAGGGTAGTCTTATTACAACGACCAAATCTTAGGTGTTGTGTAAAGTAATTGTGTGGCGTGGGTAAGTAAAAATATAATCAAATAAGCGATGTCGGAAGTAAAAATAGGGGTTGCCAATAGAACCACCCTAATTTTATCCTTTTCTATATATGTTGGTTATCCGACGACCCGGTTCTCCGACGACCTGTTCTTGTAGAGAGTCCTTGTTAGACCCGGCCAAATGGTGGAACCGGAACCGCCGGTTTTAAACAGTGTCGGTTTGTGCCGGTTTGACGAACCGGCGGTTTGACGATAGATTGCTGTTCAAAACCGCCGGTTCCCGGTTTGGGCCGGTTCCGGTTTACCCCGGTTTGCTCCCGGTTCAGATCACGGTTCCGGCCACAGTTTTAAAATTTCATTTTTTTCTTTTCATTTTCACATAATACTTATTATTTTCACTATAATAACAAATTATTATTCTTTTCACTATAATTACTAAAGCGAGAGTAATATATATATTTTTTAAATAGTTTTCTATTCGGTTTTAAAAATAATATTAATATTGTGTTATTTTATTTATATGTAAATAATGTTATTTTAAAAAAAATTGTGTTATTTTTTCAACGCTTGTACCGGTAATTCGGTTGCCTACGTATTTTTTATATGTAATCTTGTCGGAGACACAACACATATAAAAAAATCAAAGCGAACGTAGTTCTTATTGTTTAATTTGTAGTCTTTTATAGTTTGTTGTAAAAGTTCTTATAGTAATTTTTATTATTGTTTTCTTTAAAGTCTTTTATAGTTTTTTTATAAATTTTTTGAGTCGGTTTTAAGTATACGTTCATTATAAAACAATGTTTTATTAAATATTAGGTGAGAAATATTGTGTTTTTTTTAATATGTAAATTGTGTTATTTTTTCAACGCTTGTACCGGTAATTCGGTTGCCTACGTATTTTTTATATGTAATCGTGTCGGAGGCACAACACATATAAAAAAATCAAAGCGAACATAGTTCTTATTGTTTATTTTTTAGTCTTTTATAGTTTGTTTTAAAGGTTTTTATAGTAATAAGAACATGTATATCGTACCATGTCTCATGATCTATATTTAATATAGTATAGCTTAAAAAATGTAAATGTGATTATAAAATAAATTATTTTTAGATTTATGAAATTATAAAATAAATTATATAAAACACATAAAACTTGAATAACAAATAAAATAGGTTCATTGAATAACACATAAACTTGAATAACAAATAAACTACATCATACTCTTTTATTCATATAAAATAGGTTCGTTGGGTCGAAAAAGGCTGTCCGTATCATATTGCGGTACCCTGAATTCTCTGGCAAAAGCGGTGATAAGAAATGGAAAGAAAATATAACCATCGCCTGCATGGCCCATAGCTATCTGGCCAATTCTTTCCACGATGTATTGGCCTACATCTATTAGCTCATTCGTAAGAAAAGCATACGCAATGATGTACATCTCAATGGTCGGTTCAGTGTGGTTTACAGTACCATGAAGGTGATAGGCAAGAAACAAAATCACCATCCGAACGACTTCAGGGGTCCATCTACGAGGGTAATGTTGACCGCTCCTTCTAACCATAGGTGCCCAGAGGTGAGTCTCACCAAAATGTCGTACCATGTTAGCATGCAATCTTTCAGTCCAATAGAACGGTCTGAAAAAATCAACATCACGAGGGATATCTTCAAGTAAATAATACCGGTTGATCCAACGCGGTGTGAATTGGACGCGTATACCACGCCATGTGAATTCTCTTGTTACATTTCCTGTTGTAGCAACAATTGCGTAGAACTCACGAACGATTGAGCGATTCATCTCGTAACTGGGGTGGGGGTCAGTGACGAACCCATACCACCCTACACTTTCCACCAATTCCGTAATCTCAAAAGGTAGACTTTCCCATGCCAATCTCCGTTCACCAACAATAGCTCTACCCATCCAGTTTTCACGGTACTCGATAAATTGATCGTATGATGTGAATCGAGTCTCGTAAGGATGTTCTTCCCATGGCACACCACCGTCATCCTCATCGGTAATTATAGGGGCATGTGGATTATCCATTGTTAAATATTAAAAATTAATTATCCACCTATCTATTCAGACTATAAGAAGTATACGAATAAATCAGAACAACTTCAAATTTCGGATTACATATAACGGTTATAAAAAAAATTAAATTAACTAACCAATTTTACTTATAACTAAAACCGAATTGAAATAACGATTAAACCAGAACAACTTCAAATTTCGGTCTAGTAAAGTAAATTTGATTATAAAATTTAATTTTTTTTTACACTTGTAAAAAAATTAGTTGAATAAAATACAAAACCAAATTTACTTATAACTAAAACCGTATTGAAGTAACGATTAAATCAGAACAACTTCAAAAATCGGTATCGTAAAATAAATTTGATTGTTGTTTTTAACAACTAAACAAACTTGATATCAAAGAATTGAATAGAAGATGTAAGAATTGAGTAGAAGATTTAAGAATTGAGATGTAGAGATTGGTGTAGGAATTTTTGTATGAGATGGGTGGTATTTATAGAAAAAATTTGGAGGAGTTTGGAAAATAAAAAATAAAAAAAATAAAAAAAAATATATATATATAGGGTTGGGTTCCCCTACATACCATACTATCCATACATACCTACATACCACTTAAATTAATAACCCAAACCAATCAGAAACATAAGCTTCGAATTACCCTTCCTACCCTTCCTCCTTCTATTCAGCCTTCCTCCTTCGATTCTGCCACAGCCTTCCTTCTTCAAATCCGGTGACGGCGCTACTTGGTTATACGACTGCGCTACTTGGGAATCCGGCGACGGCGAACAATAACTAGTTTTGATTATTGTTTTTTTGCGTAGCATAGCAATGGATTCGGAATCGGAATATGATGATGGAAATCCGGCGATGGAGAATACTCAAATTGTTTTGTACACAACTTATATTTTGGATGAAAGAGTACAAAATACACCTTATCAAGCAGGTAATTTTTCACTCAAATTGTTTTGGCAAATTGTTTGTTAAAACATACAATACTAGTTGGTGATTTAGTGCATGTGGTTGTTGATTTAGTGCATCTAGTTGGTGATTTTAAATTTCGTTATCATAACCTTTTCACTCTGTTACGGAAACTACAGAATTAAGTGAAGAAATCAACACTTCTAGTTTGACAAGTATGGCAGTAGCTGACGTTGTACCTGACATAAGTACAGTAGGTGAATTTTCTTATAATTTTACTTCTTCTTCCATATTTTTGATAGAATATCATGTAAAATAAATGAACGGGTGTGTTTAATTTATCATTCAAATAATGCAGATAGTGTGGAAGGAATCAACTATGAGTCACCTTTAGCGGAAGAGGTAGTCGAACAAGATGGTACTATAGGTTATAGTTATTTATGCTCTGTTTTTACGTTCAATTGCATCTTATTAGTATTTTAGTGCATCTAGTCACTTTTAATGTGCATCCGATATTAAATTTTAATGTTTTTATGAAGCTACTCATGTCGTCACTAGAGACCCTATCAACCAAATACCCTATGTTCTAGAGAATTTAAAGCCGGTTGTAGGGATGTTGTTTGATGACCTAAACAATGGAATACGTTTTTATAGGAAGTATAGTGAAGTCGCCGGGTTTAACATCAGGTTGGATATAGAAAAACATGGTAAAGGACCTAACAGAAATATTATATACAAGCGTTGCGTATGTAATAAGGCGGGGATAAGTAAGCCGACATGGAAACTAAGAAGGGTTCCAATAACTAGGGTTGGTTGTCAGGCTAAAATAGTTTTCAAAATAATAGAAGATGGTGTAGAGGAAGAGAAAACAGTGAAATACATGGTTGCTACTTTTATAGAAGGCCACTCACACCATCTGAATACTCCAAATACCATGGTCCATTTGAAGCAAGCTAGAGATATAAACATCGTGCATAAGAAAATAATAATTGACAATGCAAAGGTAAATTTTGGGGCGACCAAGTCATTTAAGATGTTCAAGGAACATGTAAGCGGTTTCCGTAATATTGGTGCGTCATTAGAAGATTTTAAGAACTTCTCCAGAGATGTCAAGAAATTTATCAAAGAGTATGATGCACAGATGTTAATTGAAAAGTTTATGCAAAAAAAAGCAATGTGTACTGCATTCTACTTTGATTTTGATGTGGACAAGGATGGGAATTTGAGCAGAATATTCTGGGCTGATCCTATTGCTATAAAAAACTACATGCTCTTTGGTGATCCGCTTTCGTTTGATACAACTTTTAATAAGAACCAATATAAAATGGTGTTTGGTCCATTTACGGGTGTGGATAACCATAAGAGATGTGTGGTCTTTGGAGCTGGTCTGTTATCAAATGAGACCACAGAGTCATTTGTTTGGCTTTTTGAAAACTTTTTGAAGGCCATGGGTGGGCGTTATTCAAACTTCATAATAACGGATCAAGATCCGGCGATCAAGGCAGGAATAGAAAGGAAAACGCAACACAAGTTTTGTGTGTGGCATATCATGAAAAAAGTGACAGAGAAAGTAGGGTCGGCTACATGTAAAGAAACCAACTTTCTAAAAGACATTAATGCTTGTGTGTGGGGCGATGACATTGAGGTACAGGAGTTTGAGCAAAAATGGGCATCGATGATTTCGACTTACGAATTAAAGGATAATGAATGGTTGGATAGCATGAAGAAATTATGTGCCTATTGGATCCCTGCCTATTCAAGGGATTTGTTCTTAGGAGGGCTTATGAGGACGACCTCAAGATCGGAATCTGAAAACAGTTTCTTTGGAAACTTCACTAACCCCAATTTATCCTTGGTTGAATTTTACATGAGATACGAGAGCGCATTGGATTCTCAACGATGGAAACACTCCAAGTTGGTAGCAGATTCCAAAAATTCATCGCCTCAACTTATTACCCCGCTTGAAATGAAGGAGCATGCTTCTAAAATATACACCCCTGTTATATTTTACGAGTTTCAGCAGGAGGTAAAGGCTGCTTGTTTTAGATGTGGGTTTAAGAATAGCACTACAGATGGTGTGGTAGATACTATTATCATCACAGACCGGGACAGGAATAAGGATTACATAGTCCAATTTGTTATCTCTGAATATAAATTGGTATGCTCTTGCAAGAAGTTCACCAGAGAAGGTCTCTTGTGTCTCCACGCGATTTGTGTGTTGAAAGATAAGGGTTTCGATGAAGTTCCGAAAGAGTACTTGTTGGATAGGTGGATGAAAAACGCAACTTGTCAGCCGGTTTTTAGTGTAGATGGAACGTTACTTGTTGATTGTTCAACATTAGACACTAAAAACAAAAAGATTGGAGAGTTGTCTACTGAAGCATTTGCCTGTGTATCTATGGTTGAAGACAATGAAGAAAAGGCGGATGAGTTGTTGAAACTACTTCGTGACTTTAGAGAGAATGTCACAGACGTTAAAGATTGTTGTGAAAATCGAAAGAAAAAAAAGTCAACAAAGATGATGAGATTGAGAAATTGCTAGGAACAAAACTTCCAAAAGAAGTTACTATACTTCCTCCAAAACAGTCAAAAACCAAGGGGTCTGGAAGATCGGGAAGAAGGATTATTTCAGAAAAGGAAAAAGCTACCGAAGAGCAGAAGAGGGACCCAAGAAAGTGCAACTATTGTGGTAAAATGTCATACCATGACTACAGAAATTGCCCCACACGTCTCCTACAGAAAGATGCCACAACGAAGGAAACATGTACATAAAAGTGTTGTTGAACATTCCACATTTGCATTTGTATTAGGTTATTTGAACATCAGAAATTAGAGGGTCATTATATTTAAAGTGCTTATAATAGTATATTTGTTTTTGCAGCCTGAAAACACAGACATTGGTGGGAAGATATACGAGATGATCGATACTGCTCTATCAAGCAACTAGGAGTAGTTCCAGAGCTGCAGGGGGTGTTTACTGTCATGATTATATATGTCCCAGTTGTCAAGTAGCTGTTACTTTTCCTAAGATACAATATTTTGTATGGTGGCTGTTCTCTTTTGGGTTGCAACCTAGTACTGGTTATCTATTTGGTTTCTATAGTTGATTTTGATGCAGTTGTAACTTTGTTATGTTTGCCTTCTTACTATGGATGAATTTGGATCCCCTATTAGCTCATGGTCTTTTGCTTTTGATTCTGTTTATTGTTAGCTTTTGCTTTGCGTGTGTTGTTTTCCGATTCTGCTGCTTGTGGGGGTTGCAAGCAACCAGACCTTTGTAAGGTAACGATGTTTTGCCTGTATGCGTTGTATAAATCATACGAAACAGTGGCTGTTTTTTTATATTTCCGATTCTGCTGCTTTTGATAATTTTAGTGCATCTGATCACTATTTTAGTGCACCTGGTTATTGTTTGAGTGCACCTAGTTATTGTTTCAGTGCACCTGATTACTTTTGGTTCGATTTTCTTTTACCTTTAATCTTCTAATCTCTATGGATAACCGTCTCGGAAGGAAAGAAAGAAAAAAAGAATAATCATGGAATAAATCCTAATTGCATGAATTATTTGATGGGTTGGTTGAATGTGTGCATATGTAGATTCAATTTAGACTCATTTCACTTTTAATGATTTTAGTGCATCTGATCGCTATTTTAGTGCACCTAGTTATTGTTTGAGTACACCTAGTTATTGTTTCAGTGCACCTGATTACTTTTGGTCCGATTTTCTTTTACCTTTAATCTTCTAATCTCTATGGATAACCGTCTCGAAAGGAAAGAAAGAAGAAAGAATAATCATGGAATAAATCCTAATTGCATGAATTATTTGATGGGTTGGTTGAATTTGTGCATATGTAGATTCAATTTAGACTCATTTCACTTTTAATGATTTTAGTGCATCTGATTACTATTTTAGTGCACCTGGTTATTGTTTGAGTGCACCTGATAGATGTTTTAATGCGTCTCCTTACTATTTTGGTGCACCAAATGTTAGTATCTTTTTAAATGATCAGAAAGAGTAAATATTAGTGTAATTTATTGAACAAGTGCAGAAATATAAACTAGAGAATATGATCCCTAACGCAATCTCATAAAAACATTGACATCCACTTTGTTTCCAAATACATACATGCATACATTTACAATTCACTTTGTTCAAGACTATCTTCATCCTTAAGTACTGAAGACCTTGTTCCAACTAATTCAGACTACAAACCCTTTTAATAACACTGACTAAAATCAAACACCTGCAAAAAAAACAAAAAACAAAAAAAAAATCATAAATCCTACAAAGTGCAACCTGAGTGCATCTGATAGAAATTTTAATGTACCTAATGCATTTTTTAATGTAACTACTAAATTCATAAAGAAAAGTGTTTATTAAAATGTTAAAAAAATTTAAAAAGGTCTTTTAAAATATTGCTCTCGGGATTTAGATGTATAATATTAAAAGACATAAAATTTGTTACCTTTCGAAAATTCATATCCCATCTGAGTAGATCGAGCATTGTGCGAGAACGGTATTCATCCAACTTCTGCACAAAGAATCATAGATAATATTATGATACAAAATTATCATAATTAAATAAATCATTAAATCAAGTTGACTATGCATACCTTGAAATAATTTGTGTTGGTCCATAACGTTTCATCAGTTGTAGCTTCCAAAAATTTCAGTACATACACTCCACAATCATACCTTACAAATTGAGCATAGAAAACAAGCATGCAATTTTTTTTAACAAACTTGTTTCATGCCTATGTAGAATAAGAAACATAGGAAATTATATATAAACTGAAGTACCCATTCTTTTGCTGGGGCACCTTAACATTCACCACTTCAAACATGTTCATCCCTTTTAACTTATCATAACCAACAAAGTTTTCGTCCATAGCCAGCTCAACATTATAAACCTTGCAAAAGTAACACGATAAACTCAGACACCAAATCAAAAACAAAACCTCATTTCCATCGACACATCTAGGAACCGATGCAGTTACGCAGCAGTTAGCATCGCGAATAACAGAAGCAGAGTAGAAGGAGCACATAAAGGGTGCAGAGCAGCAAGATACCTGTTTTGCTTTGTGTACCGAGACACTTCCGAGACACATAACAAAACAACAACAAAGAACATCCAAATATTTACCCAGGTACATTTTAGGCTCTAAATACACTCCAACCAACATTCTCAGATTTACCTTAATACAATAGCATGATATGTCAAGGTTAACAATAGTGCATCTAACACAACTAACAATACATCTAGCCCACCTAACAATGCATCTACTGGTGCATCAACAATCACACTTTTGAAAATAATCACAGCCATGAGTAAATCATTAGCGTAATACTTAAAACTTATATGTATGTTTTAGACAAGAAAAAAACTTACCACATCACTGGCAAAGTGATTCTTTGCAACCATTTTCCTTTTATGCATTAGTGAGTCTAAGATGAATGTTGTCTTCTTCTCCAAATCGCAAACACAGCAAAACCAATGGTCATCGTTTAATAGAGGAATAAACACCTGTGCAGTGGTGAAGAAAAAGAAAACAAATGAACAAAATGGTACGGTATAACGTTACAAACTCTTGTTTGATGCATAAACATTATACATAGTTTTTTTTTATTACTTTTTTGATGTCTTTTCCATCATTAGGCATGTAATGCAACTTTATATATGCATTGTGAAGTGTTTTTCTTCCATCTGGCTTCAAATCCTGAATGGTAGAAAATGCAAGTTAAATTCTGAGAATAAAACATTCTCAGGAAACTATACAAATCTGTTTGTGTTTAAAATTTTACCTTAACAATTGTAGGCATAAAGAGAAACTCTGGATTCGAAAGAGAACATTTAATTCCAACAATATCAATCACCTATACGATAAGTGTTAGAATATATAATGAGAATGAAATGAAGAGCTGTTTGACTGCACCTGATTATTGTTTGAGTGCAGCTGATTACTAGTTTTTTTGATGCTTATAATGTATTGATTAAAGGATGTCAGAATATATAATGAGAATAAACGTAGTAAAGCTTTAGAATTAAACTAAAAAAAGTTTGCAAATGCAAGTAAACTTACATTATACATTATCCACTGGCGTGGCTTTAAACTCATCATCCCTTTTCGAGTGACTTGCATCCACTCGGTATCGACAAGACTAAAAATATAAGTAAGATGATTACATATTGACAAATAACCTAATAAGCAACATAAACACATAAATAAAAAATTTCTTACATTGATGCATTGTCGCCTTTATGAACAAATTCAGTAAGATGTGCATCCGTGTATTCTATACGATTTGAGGGTGCTGGCTGACTATTACATGGAAATAAGTGTCTTATATTAGAAAAGACGGAGTAAACTAGTACATAAAAGTCTAAGAACACATGTTATGAAAATGGTTCAAATTACCGTAATCCGCAAGTCATAGAGTGAGCAAATTGTTTGATTTTAAAATTCAGGATGTTTTGGTCAGAAGTCCGGATCCGATAGCATGCTCTACAGCTAAACTTCTTCAATTGAGCACTCTGAACAATATAACAGGTTCCTTCCTAGTGAATTTTTTTGATTGAAATGAATATTGTAAAACAAAGTAATTTTAAAACTAGTTCTTACATCTTTAAAGCATGGAGTGTATCCTTGCTTCATGCCTTTGTAGGTGTCCATGAACCGCATCATGTAAACACCCGAATCTACACCATCAACAATATGAGGTTTCGGCACGAACTCCTGAACATCAAACCTAAAGAGGTTTTCACAAGCTTTTGCTTTCCCTTTCAATATCTCACCCATGAAAGCCAACTGTGCCAAATGCGAATAAAAAAGAACATATTATAATTAAAAAAACTTATTAGATAATGGGTAAAAAAAGTTGAAACACATACCACATGTTTTACATAGGTACCATATTTGACCGACTTTGGTTTCATAGCATGAATAACTTCAAGCTTTGATTTTCCCAAGTTTGCACAGAAGAGAATAGGATTGGGATCGACGTGGGTAAGGTGGGGCACAAAAATCTGTAGGTACAAAAGTGGACATGACTTCAAAAAACGAAAATAAATTTTAAATAAAAAGCATATGCTTTACAATCTATTTACCAGGTCTACATCATTGAAATTGATCTCCACACCATCAGTGGGCTGAAAAAATACAATGTTTGTTAGAAAATATAAGCATAAAATTGACGTTGTTTTTAAATTTAAAAAAACATAGCATATAAGAGCTTACATCAATGGATGATGACAAGTAGAGAAACAAACGTAGGGGGGAATCACTAGACTTGTTATACTCTCCCTTGTTTAAAATGTCACACCGGACATATATAACTGAAGGAGAAACATTATCTCCAACGACTAAAGATTTCAAATCTGAGCGGGTCAATTCATGTTTGCCACTGCTGAAGAGAATTTCCCTACACAAAAACAACATGGTAGATAATGCATAAGGCAGGAAAAAGAAAATATTCTAATGCATCTAATATAATAAACAATGCATCTAGTACTTGAAAAAGTGCATCCATCTACTAGCACAAGTTTCTCAAACACACCAAGAGACATCTAAAACAATAACCAGGTGCACCAAACTAGTTACCAGGTGCACCAAACTACTTAACAGGTGCACAAAAACATTAGCACTCCGAAAAGTGCACATATCACAGAAGAAAATACATATACAGTAGAAACTCTATAAATTAATAATGTCGGGACCGGAGAAATTTATTAATTTAGAGAGTTATTAATTTATCGATAAATTAATAATTATTAATTTAAAGAGTTTTTAACCGATTCAACGTATAATTCATATTTCCGTATAAACTAAGTGATTATACATACCAAACAAAAAGCCAAATTAGTCTATGCCTCTTAGAATTACGTTGTAGAGAACAATGCAGAGGATGACGGCGAAGATGATACGGTGTCTTTGGAGCCTGTTACGCGAAAGGAAGCACTTATGGCGTCGAACACTCTTCACAACTTTATGATACAATACAAAAATACAACACCTGAGCTATTGGATGCAATAAGAAAAGTTAGAGATGAGCTCCAAATAGACTTGAACTTTAAAGGAAAACAGACAACTATTGAATCATATTTCAATAGAGTGTAATATATTTTTTTTCAGTTTTTATGAATTATTAATTTATGATTTTCTTGGGACCGAAAATTATAAAGGGATCTCCCGAAAAATTATTATCTTATTATTTTATCGATTTTTTCAATTTTTTACATTGGCCCAAGTCGGGACCGGACAAATTTATTATTTTAGAGAGTTTATTAATTTACCGAGTATTAATTTAAAGAGTTTCTACTGTAGTAGTTCAAAATGTGAACCTGATATGTTAGAATAAAAATAATTGTAAAATTAGAAGACCAACCTCCACATTATGACTCTAAACATCACATTTTTAAGAGGTCAATTTGAATTATCGAACACAGACTCAATTTGAATTATGGTACCTTTGGCTAAATAATAACACTAAGAGTAGATGCAGTTTCACGAAAATAAAGTAAATAGTAATGCATATGACAGTGATATAACAAAAAACAAACCTCTCATCAGAGTTGTCTAAGAGAGCATAATCAATCACATACTTCTCAAGCTTAGTCAAATGAGAGAAGATGTCAATGTTCCTCTGCAAAAACGGTGATCGATAAACATTAGAACGAACAACGTTCCGTTTCGTTTTCAAATTTTCCTCATGCTCAACTTCCTGAGGGGAGGTGTCATTTGTACCACTTCCACTTGCAATTGGTGCTGGTGATGGCTGACTAGAAAATGAGTCTTCTTCATTGAGAGCAACATCAAAGGCTACAGGTGATGCGGTATATGCACCATTTCCACTATGTGTGCCACTTCCACTTGCAAGTGCAATTCGTGATGAACGCCTAAGACAACTCAAAGGAGTGGCTGTTTCAGGGGGACACTGCTGGCTCCCTTGGGTGGTCTCTTGGGTGGAGTCAAAATCAGAACCCAAAAGATCGAAAGATGGCACCGTAGGGTCGACAAAATGAACCTTCTTCTTCTTTACCTCTCCCTCTTGCATTGGACGCTTTCCTAAAGTTTTCTCAAGCTTGAGGAACACCTCCAGTATGGCTTCGTCAGTTATTTCGCCAAAAAGATCAGCATTTTGAACCTGAAAAGGGAGTAAAAATTTGATAACATAGCTCAGAATAAGAAAGATGATGACAATAATGATAAATAAGAAGATAGAGAATAGCAATATGCCTTTTCATCATTTTTCTCATCTCTTTCAACTTCCTGTCTGTCTAACTTTTCCTCCTTCTGCCTAGCCGCCACATTGCCTTCCTGTCTGGTAGCAATATAGCCATCACAAACTGCTTCTGCCAGAGAAGCCATCTACTTAACAAAATCAGAATCAGAGTTTTTCACAATTGCTTTCCTCAACTGGAAAGAAAAGTTATCATACGCCTTGGCAAACTCCAAGGCCGCCTGAGCCAACAACTTAACCGAAGAATTATCATTCTGATCTTCTTTAGCATCGTTCTTCTCCTCCTGCTCATCTTTTTTATCCTCCTTATCCTCCATTGTCTCTTGCTTTTTATCCATCTCGTCCATAACTATAGGACCTTCTACACAGCCCTTTCCAAAACCAACATCTTTTTCTTCCTTCATCCTCCTTCTAATTTCATCATTGCCCCAATTTGCAAGCGTTGGGAAGATACGTTCAACAGTCCTCCATCTAAAAACAACTCTGTCAAGATATATAAAGACCAAAACCATTATCGGACCCTTATACACCAACGTAGAACTAGCTTCAGTATTACCTTTGCCAACCATCTTTTGCCAATTACAAATAGAGGTAACCAGCTGCCTTCTAGTAAATGAACACCAATTGAAATTCGATGCATTTTCCAGATCTCCGCCTAAGAATTTCAAAACAGTAAGCGATACTGTGTCCCCCTTAACGCCCATCAAAAGTGTAGATGCGATATAAACTATAAAATTTCTCTTGAATTCCACACCTCCCGCTCGCTGTGAAATTAATTTGTCCAACAATGATCTCTTCAAAACTTTAGGAATACAACCAAACTGTAGCAACCATTTCTTTTTTTCCTCTAAAAAATCTTCTGATTTTTCACTCGACGTGGCTTCATACAACTCAATGGAACCCATTGGTAACCCAGTCGCAATATGAATGTCCGTGTCTTTTATTTGAAGTTGATTGTTCATCAGTGAACACGCACTAGTGTTAAAGTCTGACAACAACCAGCGTACTAAGGCAGTAGGAACCGTGTCCGTTTTCAACTTCAACAGACCACCAAAACCAATGGCCTCAATGTCCCGTATTTGCTCATCACTTGGACAACTTTCAATAAATTTTGTGATGGCACAAGGAGACATCCTGGTTTTTAAAGTAATGGCTTTGCTTGTCGAAGGTGAATCGTTGTTATGGTGCTTCATCTTCTTCAAAATTTGTTTGGCATTCCCTAACTTCACAATCTCCTTCCTCTTCATTTGTCACAAGCTGCATTCAAACAAAAACCCCTAAAAATCAAGATTTAAAATCGGATTCAAACAATCAAACCAGAGTATAAAAATCGTAAAATTAAGCCATCAAAACATCGCAATCCATCAGACTATCTTCACAATTGAAAAAGAAATGAATAAAAACACGGTAAGTAGCTTGAAATAACTGGTCGAATCAGTACCTTTAGATCAACGAGGAGAAAGGAAAACGTCTCGAGAGAATTTGATGAGACAACAATCGCAATGTCGTTGTTCCGAACTCGTCGTCGCCGGAGTGCAAGGAGGAAGGGTGTTGGAGCGATGTAGACTTCGGAAGTTGGAGAACCGGAGGAAGGAAGAGGAAATTGCGTGGGTTCTGTTTGAGATGGAGGAAATCGAGGATAACAGTTCTGAAAATTGGAAACTTCGTAAATTGAGGGTTTTAATTAGTAGTAAGTACGGTAAGCATGGATCAATAGGTATGTATAAGAACCCATTTCTATATATATATATATATATATATAGCCGTTGCCAGAAAATAGCCGTTGGACGGTTCCGGCCGGTTTCAAAAAATTCGGTTCAAACCGGCGGTTTCGGTTCCAATATATCAAACCGGCAACAAACCGCCGGTTCCGGTTAACCGCGGCCACCTCTAGTCCTTGTATCATATGTTATGGGGGTTAAGTGCAGTTGAAGAGAAAGATAGGGGGAAGCAAAATGTCCGGACATCATCCAACCGTAAAAACTAGCTAATCCAACAACAATGTCGTTCTGGGCATGCACGCATACGCTACCTCCTCCATCTCCCCCCTGCCGCGTTTCCCCTTCTCTCTGACCCACCCAACAGCCATTCTTCTGCTCAACCAGCATCTCTACCGGTTAAATTAGCCATACCATCCCCTGCGGTTTCTCAAAACTCATCAGAGTTCACTTCCAAAGCACGTTCTCCGACCTCATGGATCCAAGAACTCCGGGACCACGCCCAATCCTCTCGCTTGCTAGAAGCAATTACTACTTACACAGATATGATTTCTGCTGGGGTTCTACCCGACAAGTTTGCTTTCCCTGCTGCCTTGAAGGCTGCCACGGGGCTTAATAGCTTCAATCTTGGAAGACAGCTACATGGCTGTGCTGTGAAGCTGGGTTATTACGATTCCTCCATCACCGTAAGGAACACGTTGTTGCATATGTTTGGTGTATTTGGAGATATAAATGATGTGTTCAAGGTGTTTGATAGAATGCCGGAAAGAGACCAGGTGTCTTGGAACTCCACTATTAACGCTCTGTGTAAATTTGAGGAGTGGGAGATGGCTATAGAGGTATTTAGATTAATGGGTTTGGAAGGAATCCGACCCAGTTCTTTTACTCTTGTTAGCATGGCTTTGGCTTGTAGTAACCTGCGTTGGATGGATGGTTTGAAGCTTGGAAAACAAGTTCATGGGTACAGTTTGAGAGTGGACGATAGAAAGACTTTCACAAACAATGCTTTGATGGCTATGTACGCAAAACTTGGGAAAACAGAGTATTCCAAGCTTGTTTTTGAGCTTTCTGCCGTACGAGATATGGTCTCCTGGAATACCATGATAAGTGCATTTTCACAGAATGATCAATTCAAGGATGCTTTGGATTACTTCAACCTCATGATTATTGAAGGATTTAAACCTGATGAGGTGACAATTGCAAGTGTTCTTCCTGCTTGCTCCCATTTGGAGTTGTTGAAGTTAGGGAAAGAAATTCATGCATATGTCATTAGAAACGAAGACTTGATGGAAAATTCATTTGTAGCTAGCGCTTTGGTTGACATGTATTGCAACTGTAAGCTGCCCGAAATTGGGAATAAAATATTGGATGATACCCCAAAGAGAAGACATGGGCTTTGGAATGCTATGCTTTCTGGTTATGTTCGAAATGGATTTTATGAGAAGGCCTTGTCTCTTTTTGCGGAAATGATCGAAGTCTCAGAGGTTTTACCAAACACAACCACTATGGCAAGTATCTTGCCTGCGGTTGTGCATTCCAAAGCATTTCTTGATAAGGAAGTCATTCATGGCTATGTGCTAAAGCTGGGATTCGGTGGGGATAGGTATGTGCAAAACGCTCTCATGGACTTGTATTCCAGAATTGGAAAGATAAATGTTTCAAAATATATATTTGATAGAATGGAGAGTAGAGATATTGTTTCATGGAACACGATGATCACCGGATACGTAGTTTGTGGTAGTCATGAAGATGCACTAAATTTGATACCTTTGATGCAAAACGATTGCAGAGCGTCTTTCAAACCGAATTCAATAACACTTTTGACTGTGCTTCCTGGTTGTGCTGCTCTAGCAACAGTAGCAAAGGGTAAAGAAATACATGCCTACTCAATAAGGCATGCTCTTGCAACAGATATTGCCATTGGTAGTGCTTTAGTTGATATGTATGCGAAATGTGGTTGCTTAGATTTAGCTAGGAGGTTTTTCGATGGAATGCCTAGCAGAAATGTCATCACATGGAATGTTATGATAATGGGTTACGGAATGCATGGGAAAGGGAAAGAAGCCTTTGAATTATTTGATAGAATGGTGTCAATACATGGAGAAGTGAAACCTAATGAGGTTACTTTTATCGCACTTTTTGTTGCGTGCAGCCATTCAGGGATGGTGGATGAAGGTCGAAAGTTGTTTGACAACATGAAAAAATGCTATGGAATTGAACCTAGAGCGGACCACTACGCTTGCCTTGTGGATTTGCTTGGTCGAGCAGGACAGCTTAATGAAGCACATCAGATCATTGTTTCCATGCCCAATGAATTAGACAAAACTGAGGCTTGGAGTAGTATGCTTGGTGCTTGTAAAGTCCACCTTAACGTTGAACTTGGGGAAATTTCAGCCAGAAATCTTATTGAGTTGGAGCCAGATGTTGCTAGCCATTATGTTTTACTTTCAAATATCTACTCATCTGCTGGTCTCTGGGAAAAGGCTAACAAGGTTCGAAAAAACATGAGAAAAATGGGGGTGAATAAAGATCCCGGATGCAGTTGGATCCAAATAGGCGATGAGGTCCATAAATTCTTGGCTGGTGACGAATTGCACCCCGAGAGTGAGAAGCTTTACAGGTTTCTCAAGGATCTATCAGAGAGGATGAAAAAAGAAGGGTATGTGCCTGATACATCCTGTGTTCTTCACAATGTTGATGAAGTTGAAAAAGAGTATCTTTTGTGTGGACATAGTGAGAGACTGGCTATAGCCTTTGGTATCCTAAATAGTCCTCCGGGGACGACTATTCGGGTTGCTAAAAACCTTAGAGTTTGCAATGACTGCCATACAGCTACCAAGTTCATTTCAGCAATTGTTGGGAGGGAGATTATTGTGAGGGATGTTCGAAGATTTCACCATTTTAGGTCCGGTACTTGCTCTTGTGGGGACTATTGGTGATATTATTATTGTAGCTATTCTTTTCAAGGGATGCTGGCCTTAATTACTTTACGTTACATTACATTCATCACATGCATACGTGTTGGAAAAAAATTGGCCATTAATGTTCATAAAACCCAAGTTAGTGGCCATATTGATGTGATTCTTTGCCCAGGATAGAACTAATGGATCAATGATGAGCTAGGAAACCTAATCCTAGAAAAAATCTAATCTAAGATCTAGGTTAAGAATACTACAACGTTTTGTTTGAAAGCGCTGATTTGTTCTTGAATGGTGTATTTTCTACGACGAAGAGAACATTCACTCACAAGTGATAAAACAAGGTCTAAATCTACTTCAAGGAAATAATTTTCACTCAATATTAATCTTGTAATTGTTTATATAAAATTGTATGTAGAATGTTTTTATATAGGCCATAAAGTAGAAGACAAAAGAACTCCTAAGCAATGTGGACAAATTACTTAGTAATTTTCACCACTTTATTTCCTGAAGGGTCTAACTTGACTCAACGGTGAGCTGGAAATTTAGCAAGAGATCGCTGTAAATTCTACAACTGAGCCAAAAACACAGCATTGCCTTAGATGCGCAGCGGGAGCAGTACATGGATTTGAGAGGTTCACTCCTGACCTTGTGTGGTTTTTCCACCTTTACAGTATAGCTGACATAGTAGTAAATTCATTGCTTGAAGCAAGGATCAAGGTCTCATCAGAGATTCATGTGCGTGTTGAGGCGGTTCTTTTTTGACCTGATCATTTGGAGCATGATATAAAGATAGTCTGAGTCCCCACGGATGATCCAGCATCGTCAATGATCCAATTCAAGGGTTCAAGGTTTCAGTACTCGAAAGGAATAGTACAGTGCCAAAGAATAAATGCTCAAGGTTATTCCTTATGAGGGAATGAAAAGGTTAAAACAAAATGGACGTTTCAACCGGTGTAACAAAATGTTATAGAAACACCAAAACAGAAGAGGGAATGCCAAAAGGTGTGTCTGGCGGTTCACGACTCTAAATGGTCTGAAAGAGATTTAAAACTAAAATGTACTGGGTGCATTAATCTGAATTGAAATTAATAAGATTTTAGAGTTCAAATGTTGGTTGCCTAGATAGGTTCGGAAGGTATCTTGGCCATGACTACCTTCTGCTTGAATTTGGTTTAGCATAAATTGCTAGAAGGTTAAGGATTAGCAATTGAAAATGGATGTCATGGTACGCTTTAAAGATCTGACTGGCCAAAAGGTGAGATGCATACCTTGAAAGAACAGACATCATTAGATGAAAAAAATTACAACATCAACACTACCCTTAGGAGGGGAGCTGAGAATAAACACAAGTAAGAAGAATGTCCTGTCATTAGAAGGTTTAATCAATTTTGGATTTTAAAAGAAGAATGGGAGTGCAATAATGCAAAATTAGCGAGAACTTGTCTCTTTGATTTGAAAAAAAGTAAGGTGTGTACTTGTTCAAATGAAATACTTAAGGAGATATGTTTCTGAGGTAATTCATGAAAACAGGTGGAGAGGACTTGTTGAGGTTAAGATCTCAACTGACGAATTAAATAGGAAGTAATTTACTAGAAAATGTATGATCGAAGAAGGTCATGAAAAGGTTAGGAAACATGGCATGCAAGAAGACAGCGACTTGGTGTTTGTTTAGAACTGCAAAAGAAACCACAATGTCAGCTCTCCAAACATCCTACTAAAAGACTTAACCCAGAAGAAGATCAAACTTTGGGGAAACTTCTAGAACATAACGATCATAACTTATTACTCTCTTAGCCCGGACCCTAAGTCAAAGAGCTGAGGGTTCCTTTTAGGCTGTTGTGTATGATATTTACTCTAGACCTGTCATTATTGACTTGTACAGCCCAAACGAAAAGGAAATTGAGCACAATCAAAAAAGAAAAAAAATTAGATACAGGAGTTTCCCAGGTGATGGCAGAATATTAGAATTTTTGAATGAGAGGGGGGGTCGGTCAAAAACAATTATTTTTGCCGAATGCACAAGCTGTCAGAATTTCCAGATTAGTGAACACTGATTTGAATCGCAGATTGCGATCAAACAAAAAGGAATTTAGACTTAATTCCAAAAGAAAAGTTGTAGCTAAAGTGTTGTCTGCAACATATCAAAACGAAGTTTATTTGAAGGTGTTTAACCTACTCAAAACAGATGAAGAAGTGAAAGTACTGCTGCAGATTTTCCGAGTGTCCGGCATTGTAGACACGAATTTTCTAAACAATCCATAATAATTATCATGTTGCTATAAAAAGAGAAATTGTAGACACGATAGTGGTGTTGGAAATATTTTAGTTTTAATGATGAGTGTCAGACTAGCTATTATAGGGCAAAGGAAAAAAGATGTCTAGAATGAATGTATAGGTTTACTAAAATTTGATCTTTGTATAAGTTTGATCAAACAAGAACTGTAAAGAGGTCAACTGACTTGTTCAGCAGACCTATCTAGGTTAGGTGTTCAGTAGAGTGTCTAGGACATGCCGAAGACTGAAGGCTGATGGTTCAAACTCAGTAATGAAGGCTAAGAGTTCAAACTTAGTAATGAAGATTTAAAAGCCAATGATATGGGATCAGAATTTAGGTAATTCTGTGATGTGATTCCCATTGAAGAAAGACTTTATTAAATTTAGTTATAGTCTTTCATTTATTTTTACCTATGTTTTATTATCCCACATTGATTAATTAGTCTTTTATTTTTGCTAGTATTTTTATTTATAGTTATTTTGTCCCACATTGCTAAATTAGCAATTAGTCTTGGAGTCTGTAGCCTATATAAGACATTTAGAGTCATTGTAATGATAGACAAATTTTGAGATATATATTATATTTGAAGCTTTAAGCTTTGGTGAGTTTTCTCACGTTGGTGTTTGGTGGATTCCAACACCGTTGTTGGTGGATTCCAAATAGGACTTATCGAGGTTGTGAGCGAACCTTGTGGGTGTCCATTTATACCAAGGTTTTTGGCTACGGGTTAGCCAAGGGTCGCGGTGCTCGTCGTATTGGTGCCATCAGTCAAGTCCTCGGGCATTTTCGGATCTGTTTCGACTACAGATCACATCAGTTGGTATCAGAGAACACTATTCCTATGTTGCTGCTCCAGAGAACACTATTTGCATTGAGCACTTGCAAGATTACTACTCATTGGTTTCCTTGGTGATGTATGCATCAACAACTCGAAGATCTATTGATTTGAAGTGGTGTGTCCGCCTTGTATTTGATCCGGGCATATCATTGGTGTTCGTTGTTGGTTCGGCTTGTTTTATCCTTGTTGCTGCTTTTTATGACATCCTTTTGATTCGAGGTCGAATCCTTTCGGAGCCGGGAGGGAATGATGTGATTCCCATTGAAGAAAGACTTTATTAAATTTAGTTATAGTCTTTCATTTATTTTTAGCTATGTTTTATTATCCCACATTGATTAATTAGTCTTTTATTTTTGCTAGTATTTTTATTTATAGTTATTTTGTCCCACATTGCTAAATTAGCAATTAGTCTTGGAGTCTGTAGCCTATATAAAGGCATTTAGAGTCATTGTAATGATAGACAAATTTTGAGATATATATTATATTTGAAGCTTTAAGCTTTGGTGAGTTTTCTCACGTTGGTGTTTGGTGGATTCCAACACCGTTGTTGGTGGATTCCAAACAGGACTTATCGAGGTTGTGAGCGAACCTTGTGGGTGTCCATTTATACCAAGGTTTTTGGCTACGGGTTAGCCAAGGGTCGCGGTGCTCGTCGTATTGGTGCCATCAGTCAAGTCCTCGGGCATTTTCGGATCTGTTTCGTCTACAGATCACATCAGTCTGTGATGGCCTAAACTGATCACATATACCTTGTATAGAAGGTCTAAGTTCCGTATAAGGAAATGTGATGATTGGGACTTAGTTATACATAAAATGGTGTACTCTAACTTCACAATCAAAAGTTAGATGAGAAGAAGTCAGCTGAGTGTTCACCAAGAACACAACAGACCATAAGTCAGCTGACCAGACATATACATCAGCAGACTCATGAACCATACATCTGCTGAGTATATATACAATTCAGATTAATCTGTTTCAAGAATTATTTTTGGAATATTTAATGGATAAGGATGAATATCAAGCATTGGATTAGTCAGTTAATCAATGGTGGAGATTGATGGAACGTTGTAAGGATTTCAGAGCCAAATCAAGATGGAAATAAACCATTGGTTGACAGTTTGTCTGTCAGAAGGACACTGACATAATGATAGAGGAGTACAGTAGAGAGAATTTCAGGGAATAATCAGAAAATCCTATAACGGTTAGATTTGAAATTCAAATTCAAGCATAGGATTTTCACCTATAAATAGAGGACCCCTGGAATCAAATCAAATACCGAACTTACTAGCAATCAAGAGCATTACACCCTACTGAACTGAGCATTCATATTGATCCAGAATTTTCTTTAAGTGTTATTGCATTCAAGTATCATCTAGTATTTGGAGATCTTAAGTTGCTGATCTTATCATCCTGATCAAAAGCTTGCTGAAGGAGAATCACTTTCTTGATTCAACCCCTTCTTTTCAAGAAGAAACATGAAGACAGAGAAGCACTGCTGAATGTCAAGAACTGTTGTTTTTGTGGTGGAGCTGGTGAAGAGGCAATCCTACCCTTCAAGGACCAGTGGAGTACTTAGGAGCAGCAATCATACATGTTCTTAGTATTCAGTTTGTGAAGCCATAGTTATTGGTCAAGGACAAACAGCTTAGGGACTTTTGTAACAGCAACCTCAAAAGACTCTAGTGAATTTCCTCCAACGTCACAGGAGAAGAGTGGACTGACAGGATTACACCACCTGGAACCACTATAAAATTTGCCTTACTTTACTTTACTGCATTTACTTTCTACACTTTATTTTATTGCATGTTATCAATATCAACCTGCTAAACTAGCTACTGATTTCACACACATTTCACTACTAAGTATCCAATACTTAGTATCATCTTTTAACAACAAGTATAAAGGCTTAACTTAAGTATATTCCGCCGCAACAGATTCACTGTACTTAATAGTCAGCAGACTATTGACCCTGCTGAGTTTGTCTAAACTCCGAAAAACTTTTAAGTGTTAACTTTATTCACTCCCTCCCTCTAAATTTAACCAAAGCCTTTTCAAGGGACCAACAATTGGTATCGGAGCAGAGCTTCTGTTCTGAAGTAATCCTACTTGTTGTGCTTATGAAAAATCTTTGAAAACTTTTTCCAAGTTTCTGTTTTCAAAAACTTTTGCATCATGGATTACAACCAGTATGCTAGAACCATGTTGATGTGCTCTCTAGATCATTTTGATGAATACAAACGTCCTATGCAGGCTTATCTAGCTACTACACATGATGAAATGATGGATGTGCTAACTGATGGACCACTCCAAATCACCAAAGTCATTATTGTTGATGGTTTGAATCAGATTGTTCCCAAACCAAAGGCAGAATGGTGTGCTGAAGATAGAATAAAAGCACATCTGAATAACATTGCTATTGATATCATTTACAGAACCTTGGATATAAATATGTACATGAAAGTGAAAGATTGCAAGACTGCCAAAGATTTGTGGGAGAAACTACAACTGATCTGTGAAGGCACATATGCTATCAAGAAGAATAGGATTGATGTGGCCAAACAGAAATTCCATGAATTCAAAATGAAGTCAACTAAAACCATTGAACAAATGGAAACAAGATTTAATGCTATCTGGATGAACTCACCCTGAATGTGGAGTACACTAAAGAGGAGATCAACACAAGAATTTTGAAAGCTTTACCATCAAAAGAAATATGGAAGATGAAAGTCACTGCAATGGAAGAATCCATGAGACTTCAAGACGAGGATACCTTCAAGTTATTCTCAGATCTCACAGCTTATGAATTTAGTGAAGATCTCACTGCAAGTGCTGAAAAAGAAGTACCAAAGACTACAGCACTGGCTGCTACACACAGAAAATAATCATCAAATGCTCATGATGATGAACTGGATGATATGCAAGAACAAATAGCATTGATGACAAAAAGAATAAG
Organism: Gentiana dahurica var. dahurica; assembly: GCA_024500145.1. Lineage (NCBI taxonomy): Eukaryota > Viridiplantae > Streptophyta > Magnoliopsida > Gentianales > Gentianaceae > Gentiana > Gentiana dahurica. The sequence continues at coordinate 34,329,985 of CM044907.1, forward strand.
GATGATGAAATCTGGAAGAGCATCTCCAAAGAATTATAGCAAGAAAGCAACTAAGAAAAAGGAGGAACCAAAGAAGGATCATGATTATCTATGCTTCAACTACAAGAAGCCTGGACATTTCAAACCTGACTGTCCTGAATTGAAACAGAAAAAGGATCCTGACTACTTGTGCTTCAATTGCAAAAAGCCTGGACACTTCAAACCTGACTGTCCAGACCTGCTGAGACAAAAAAATCAGCAAAGAAGACCTGTTAGGAAAGCACTTGTTGCTGGTGATGAATCTGGCTATGAAGTGGAGTTTGAAAAAGGTCAATTTGAAGATGAATCAGATGACTGCTCTCATGGCACACATGGATGACAGGGAGGAGGTATACAACATTGTATCCAATAACACTCCTAATGAAAGTGAATGTTCATCTACTGGTGGTTCCAATCCTAAAAATTCTGATATGGAAGAGCCTTTAGATGCCCTCCTTAATCAACTGAGGATAATACAATCTGGTTCTGAGATTGTGAAGGTAGAAAGAGAAACACTCCAAGCAGAAATTCAAAGACTGTATGCTGAATTAAGAATTCTCAAAGGCAAGGAAATTGATTATGAACAGAATCAGCAGAAGCCTGCTGCACCAACAGTAGCAACTGAATCTGTGGCACAATCAAGTTCCACAACTGCATTCAAATCCGGAAAGCCTTATGGTGATAGAATAGGCCTTGGATTTGACACTCAACAACTTTCTAACGATGGATCAAGTAAGGTTGCTGAACTTAGTACCAGAATTGGTCCTAAGTTTGTAGCTGCACAAGATCCAACACCCTAGAAGGCTGCTAAGCAGTAAAGCCTGCTGAGAAAGCTTCAAAGAATCAAAATCAAGTCTAAAAGGACAGCAATACCTAACAACAAAGGTAAATCCAAAGGTAGGTCTGCTGCACCCTCTAGACCTACTGATAACAAATCTGCTGCAAGATCTGCTGGACCATAGAAGGCTAATACTAGATCAGCCAAGAACCAGAAATATCCCAAGAATAATAATGTTAAACCTAAGAATGATAATCATTCAAGGGATACTTATCTTGGGGGGTAAGGCAGATTGTTCCCTGCTGATGAAGATTGGGATATTCATGCCCCTGCTGTTAGAAACGAGAAGTTTAACCATAATGCTAAGGTAAGACCTCAGCAGTGGAATCAGCCAAGGACTCAGCAGAGACTTCAACCGAGGACTCAGCAGATGCCCCAGCAGAGACCACAATATAGGGTTGTACCTAACGGATAGCAACCTTATGGTTATGCTGATGCATATAACAACAGAAAACACTTTAAACAGCACTATGCACCAAAAGGCCTGGAACCATATATGAATGCTACACATTGCAACACTAGATACTATGGAAATGTGTCATACATATATGAACAAAAGTGCAACACTTTCAAAGGAGACCTTATGGAAATATGTCAAGGGTTGTGCACCATGGACCCAAACATGTTTGGGTACCTAAAACACATTAAATTTGTTTTGTGGGTGTCTGGTATTTTGACAGTGGATGTTTCAGACACATGACAAAGAGCAAACATTGTTTGGTGGATTTTGTTGCCAATGATGGACCAAAAGTCAACTTTGGAAACAAGGATAAACCTGGATACACAAGAGGATATGGCATACTAGTGAAGAATGGTCTTACAATCAAGAATGTTTCATATGTTGAAGGGCTAGACTACAACCTGCCGAGCACCAGTCAGTTTTGTGACATGGGTTATATAGTCACTTTTGACAAAGAACACTGCATTATCTTAACTGAGATGGCACATCAAGTTGTACTTGCTGGAAGAAGACAACAGAATATGTACATCGTAGACTGGACCTCTGCTGTACCAGAAACCTGTCTCATTGTGTATACAAAATCAGAACTCAACTGGTTATGGCATAAGAAGCTGAATCTTCTAAACTTTGATGATATCAATCTGTTAGTGAAGAAGAAGCTGGTGATAGGTCTACCTGAGATCACATACAAGAAGGATGGCATATGTGATGCTTGTCAACAAGGAAAGCAGACTAAAGCAAGTCTCAAGTCTAAGACTCAACAATCAACTAAAAGAGTTTTGGAGCTGATGCATATGGATCTTTTTGGACCAGTAATACCAACAAGCATAACTGGAAACAAGTACACTCTGGTAGTTGTGGATGATTATTCAAGATACACATGAGTAATCTTTATGAACAAGAAAAGTGAAACACTTCAAAAGATGCCTAAACTTTTGAAGAGGTTACGGAATGAGAAAAGTTTAACAATAGTAAAAATCAGTTCAGATAAGGGTACTGAGTTCCTAAACAAAGTCATTAGAGAATACTGTGAACAGAATGATGTACATCAACTAGCAGCCATAGGAGCCCCTCAACAGAATGGGGTTGCTGAAAGAAGAAACAGGACTTTGAAGGAAGCAGGCAGGACAATGATCAGTGAGGCAAAGTTACGAGAAAGATATTGGGCTGAAGCAATCAATACAGCATGTTACACACAGAACATAACTTCTATAAATAGAAAGCTTGACAAGACACCTTATGAAGTTTGGAATGGAAGAAAGCCTAACATATCTTACTTTCATCCATTTGAGAGTAAATGCTTTATCTTGAATTATAAGGAGCAACTGAAGACTTTTCAACCAAAATTTGATGAAGGAATTTTCTTGGGTTATTCTTCAGTCAGCAAGGCTTTCAGGGTGATGAGCAAAAGAACACTTAAACATGAGGAATCTGTACATGTTGTGTTTGATGAACCAAAGTTCACTGGAATGCAAAATGAAGAAGTTTTAGAACCTGCTGTAAATCTAGAAATCACAGACCCGAGTATGTGGATATTCTAAGAAAGTTAAAATAAGGCCTCTGATTCTGGAAGTGAAGGTTTACCCAATGTTGCCCTTGTTAAAGGACCTGCTGACACTACTACTGATACAACAACTGATACAGCAGAAGGATCTGATGATCCCCCTACTGAACCTGCAGCAAATCCTCCTGGAGATCAAGTTCCAGTAAATAAAGCAAATAATGATTTACAATGGTTGAAGGATCACCCTGCTGAACAAGTAATTGGTGATGTACAGTAAGGTGTCAAGACTAGAAGACAACTAGAAGCTATGTTCACTTGTTTTCTATCTCAACTAGAACCTAAAGCTATTGAAGAAGATTGCTGATCTTGATTGAATAATTGCTATGCATTAAAACTTAATGAGTTTGAAAGAAACCAAGTATGGACACTAGTTCAAAGGCTTGATCATGCAAATATCATTGGCATAAAAGGGTTTACAGAAATAAGTTGGATGAATCTAGTACCATTGTTAGAAATAAGGCCAAACTAGTTGCAAAGGGCTATTCACGTGCAGAAGGAATAGACTTTAATGAGACATATGCCCCAGTTGCAAGGTTGGAAGCTATCAGACTGTTTTTGGCTTATGCTGCACATAAAAACTTCAAAGTTTACCAGATGGATGTAAAAAGTGCATTTCTAAATGGCATTTTGGAAGAAGAGGTTTATGTACAGCAACCTCCTGGTTTTGAAGTTAAAGATCAAGAAGACAAAGTGTATAGCGTGAACAAAGCACTTTATGGATTGAAACAAGATCCAAGAGCTTAGTATGAGACTCTATCTCAATTCTTGGTGAATAATGGTTTTACTAAAAAGGACCATTGATAAAAATATTTTCAGAATTAATGAAGGAGACAACACTCTACTGGTGCAATATATGTGGATGACATCATATTTGGGTCTGAAAATGAAGTACTACGTGAAAAATTTGCTAATCTTATGAAAAGTAAGTTTCAGATGAGTATGATGGGTGAAATGAACTACTCTTTGGGATTACATGTCAAGCAAATGGATGATGGAATCTTCATTCATCAAACAAAGTATAATAAGGAGTTGCTGAAGAAGTTTGGTATGGAAAATAGCACAAAAGTTTCAACTCCTATGGGTACAAGCATCAGATTGGATGAAGACAAAAAAGACAAAATGTTGATCAGACTTTATATAGAAGGATGATAGGAAGTCTGTTGTATCTCACAGCCAGCAGACCTGACATATCCTTTGAAGTAGGTGTTTGTGCAAGATTTCAATCTAAACCTGAAGAAAGTCACTTAGCTGCTGTCGAAAGGATTCTCAAGTATCTAAAAGAAACTTCGGGAGTAGGGATATGGTATTCAAAAGATGGATGTTTCAAAGTAATATCCTACTCAGATTCTGATTATGCTGGATGCAAGATTGATAGAAAAAGCATCATAGGAACATGTCAGTTGATGGGAAATAGACTTGTCTCCTGGTTCAGCAAGAAACATAATTCAATATCAACTTCCACTGCTGAAGCAGAATACATAGCTATTGGAAGTTGTTGTGCACAATTTTTATGGAAAAGACAACAATTAAAGGACTATGGGATTGAGGAAATAGAAATTCCTATAATGTGTGATAACACAAGTGCAATTCCAAATGTGCATCATGTCACTATTTGCGGACATGGTGGAAGATTTTCTAGAAATTTTCATGGATGACTTTTCTGTATTTGGAGACAGTTTTGATATATGCTTGGACAACTTGAGTAGAGTGATGAAGAGATGTGAAGAGACCAACCTTGTACTTAACCAGGAAAATGTCATTTCATGGTCACAGATGGTATAGTGTTGAGTCATAAGATCTCAAGGAAAGGAATGGAGGTTGATAAGGCAAAAATAGAGGTAATAGAGTAGTTACCCCCTTCAACAAACTTAACAACATTGCGAGCCTTTCTTGACCACGCAGGCTTCTATAGGAGGTTTATTAAGGATTTCTCTAAAGTTTCTAGACCTTTGACGGAACTACTTGCAAAGGATGTGCCTTTTGTATTTGGAGAGGAGTGCAAGCAAGAATTCGACACATTGAATCAAATGCTTATAACCGCCCCAATTCTGGTGGCTCCAGATTGGAACAAACCTTTTGAGCTTATGTGTGATGCAAGCGACACAGCAGTTGGAGCAGCTGTTGTAAGTCAACTTGATGATGCTTTTCATGATGTTTTACCCCCATTTTTCATGTGTTTATTGATGTTCTCGTATCAATTTGAGTCATTATTTTCTTAGTTCATCCAAATGTGTAGATAGTAATTATTATATAAATATCATATTTTGATAGTTTTGTACCGGTTATAGTAACCGGAGCGTCGTGTCGGGTTTACGCTTGGTATTTTTGTGTTGTACTACAGGATTATAGGTTAACCAAGACCCCAAGTGACGCCACGTGTTGAGCTAAACACGTCTTTTGATGGCTAGAAGAGTGTGCCGGGAGCTAACAAGTCAAACGGATCATTTGTCTTTTGTGTTTCTACCGTAGCATGCATTCAACGGATATTTTACCCAGCTTAGAAGAATTTTCTGGAGAAGACTTCTTAATGAGAGTTGTAGATGAAGAAACTATCTTTCCAATGCAATTTGAATCACATCAATCGGAGCTATACAACTCAAGTTATGACGATTTTACTGAGCTGCTGTGAAATCGGCGCACGCCAACTTATTGTGGCGCGCGCCTAACGTCACTGTAGCTATTCAGAGAGTTTCAGACCTTTAAGTGACGCACGCCAGACCTTTAGTGGCGCACTCCAAGAGTCAGGAAAAGTGATTTTCAGCCATATAAACCTAATTGTGGATTGAATTTATCCAATTTTTTGAGCCCAACTTCATCTTCCTCACCTCCACTCTCCTTGAAGGCACCTCCACCTTCCATGGGCTCTCCTAGCCGAATTATAAGTAGAATTAACTCCTGATTTTGATTGTAATAATTAAGGATTCTTAGCTAACTACTACTACTTTGCTTGGAGTTATAAATATATTAGTGTGTTGACTCCATTGGAGGTTTTGGAAGCTTGAATGAAGAATGCCATTTTCGAGTTCTAGCTTGTGATTGGTAACCCTTAATCTTTGCTTTGTTATCAAGTGTTCTTATGATTATGAATGTTAATCTTGATATGTTGATTATGTAGTTATGAGTGGCTAGGTTAAACTAGCCAAGATTATGTTGTAGAATTAGTTTAATCTCTTATGTTGATTGGGAATGATTGTTTATGTTGTTAGTTTCAATTGTGATGAATCTTTTCCTATTTGCAATGTATTGCTTGTTGGTGTTTTATTGATCACATAGCACTAGAACACACACACTTAGTTGAGACCGAAATGAGATATTAGGTGTGGGAGAAGGAATAGGAAAACCGGAAGGTAAAATCGACCTTAAGTGGAATTCGATTTCTTATCCGGGGATAGTTGACATTGTCATTGCATTCAAGTGCTCATCGTACCAATTTAATTAGGTTTAGGATACCTAGGCCAAGGATGAGGTATAGAGTAGTTTCATACACTCGTATGAGGGGAAACTACTTTCTTAGGAATGCACCGTTTCACACTTTTGAACTCCATTGGTTGGATGGAAGGAAATCATTCCCATTATACTATGAGAGATTTGCTAGTCTACACATTATCTTGGCTAGGCTTTTTATTATTTTATCACCCTTTGTAGTAGTAGAATCATAGATACATTTACTTTCTTGAATTATTGCGACTTAGATCAAGATAATCATAGTCTTTCGGTGTTCAACCTCACAATCCCTGTGGATACGACCTTGACCACTAGACTAGACAATAATTGACCCGGTACACTGCCGGTTAGATTGGACATCTAGAAAACTCCGATCAGCAGCCCTGGGACAAAAGGAGGATAAAATCTTTAAGCCTATCTATTACCCCAGTCGTACCCTCAAAAATTCCCAAAGGAATTATACGACTACAGAGTGAGTGTTCTGTTTCTTCTTTCTACTACAACATTTTGTTGTGGAGTCCCTGCTGCTGATAGTTGATGTAGAACTCCATTTTCTTCACAGTATGTTCTGATTACTTCATTTAAGAATTCTGTTCCTCTATCTGATCTTATCTTGATGATCTTCAATTCTTTTTCATTTTGAATTCTTCTTAGTAAATCTGAGAGCTTCTTTAATGTCTCTCTTTTCTTGTTCATGAAGATAGTCCAAGTGAATTTGGAGAAGTCATCAACCACAACTAGAGTGTACTTCTTTCCACTTACACTTACTGGTGTGACTGGTCCAAAAAGATCCAGATATAAGAAATGTAAAATCCTTGTTGTTGATTGAAATGGCTTTGACTTGAAAGAACTTTTGATCGGCTTTCCTTTCTGACATGCATCACAGAGACTCTCTTCTTGAAAGTGATGTCTGGAAGGCCTTCAACTAGCTTGTTCTTTGACAATTTGTTGATGGTCTTGAAATTCAGACTATTCAGTCTTCTGTGCCAAATTCAACTAGTTGATTGATTATTTTTGACAAGCAAACATGTTCTGCTTTTGCTGTCTTCCAGTCTACAACATACATGTTGTCTTCTCTATTTCCTGTAAGAACAACTGTGCTGGTTTGATTGTGAATCACCTTGCATCCTTCTTTGTTGAAAAGCACATTGTAGCCTTTGCCACATAATTGACTAATGCTTAGAAGGTTGAAATTTAATCCCTTAACATAGGCCACATTTTGAATCTTCAAGTTGTTTTTCAACATGATGCCTTCCCCCCTTAATTTTACCAGGTTTTTTTTTGCCTCCAAATGTAACTTTGGGTCCATCAAAAGCTTTAAAGTTAGTCAGTCATCCTTTATTCCTTATCATGTGTCTGGAACAATCACAGTCTATGTACCAGACATCCTACAAAACAAATTAAGTATGTTTAGGTACCCAACACTGCTTGGGTTCATACCTGTTAGCATTCATGCCTCCCATTCCAAGTATATCCAAAGGATCTTCTTCTTGGATGGTTGAAGTCATCAACCTCATAAGTATAAGGCATGGCAGAATACTTCTTTATATAATTATTCTGATACAATTCTCTACCTTTAGGTGCATTTGCATCCTTTTTCACTCTCCAATATGCATGAGGAAACTTACTTTTATATTGCTTCTTGTATCCAGGAACATGCCTGGGTTGGCTTTTCCTAAACACATGTTGCATGGTATGAAATGGTTTCTTCTTGTATTTTGGGGGTGCCACATTCCAATCATCCTCTGAAGGGTAAAGTCTGCCCTTACCTTTCAGTAAGCTTTTGCCTTTACTAAGCTGCCAAGATGATTTATTATGCTGATTTACTACACTGGGTTTTGACTTCACTGGTGCAAGATAAGTAGTTGAAACAATGGTCTGTCCTTTTCTAAATTTAGGTCCAGTTTTGGTCCTTGATTCAGAATTGTGTTTTCCATTGTTTCCTTTATCATCTTGACTATTGTAGCCAAGACCAGATCTGGATCCAAACCTTTTTTAGGGTTTGTAAGCTGGTGCATCAAGTGGTGCAGTGGTGGTCTTAACTAGTAGGGAGGCTTTCTCAGTTGATCTGCCAACATCTGATGAGTGATCATCTGCTGCTTGTTGATCAGTTGAGTGTACTTCCTTACTAGTTGATTCAGCTTTCAGTTCATCCAGTTATTTCTTTATTCTTTTATTTTCCTCTCTTAGATTCTCACATTCTTGTTCCAGAATTTCATGATTTATTTGAATTTCTTCAAATTTACTCATGAGATATTGAATTAGGTTTGCAAAATCTAATGGGAAAATAGAGGATTGTGCAGTGTTAGATGTGGATGCATTTGATGAGTATTAGCTAGATATTACCTCTGTTTCCTTAATTTCTTTTGCCATTATGCAGAGACAGGCTTTGTCATTGTCTGAGCTGGTGTCATCTTCATCTGAGTCATTTTCAGAGGAATCCTCATCATTTTCACTGTTGGTTACGGCTTTCAGTGCCTTCTTGCTTTTTCTTTTATCTGTTGATTTGTATTTCTTCTTTTCTTCATCTTTTTCTTTTTCTTCAGGACAATCTACCTTGAAGTTTCCTTTCTTTTTGCAATTGAAACATCTGTATTTATCATCTTTTTTCTTCATGTCTTTGCTTGAGCTTGACTTCTTGTTTGATAATGAACTTCCCTTGAATTGTTTATTCTTACTAAACCTGTCAAAATGTTTAATTAGTAAAGCAATTTGTTCTTTTAGCTCTTGTGTCTCTTTGATGCTTGTGTCAACCGCTTTGCTTTGCTGGGTGAAACCAGTGCACTGGCCTTGTGTGCCTCTACTGGTGCACTGTCTTGTTTAGTTCAAATTCATGGGTTTTCAATTGAGACATTAATGTCAATGTGTCAGTTTTTGCAAGATCTATTGTTCCCTTGAGTAATGATGTGATGATTCTCCATCTTTCTGGTAGACTTCACAAGCAACTTCTTTCTGAGGATATTTATGACCAAGTTGGTGCAGTTCACTGATGATGCTTGGAAAATCTGTTATCCATCTGATCAATTGATTCACCATTCTTCTTCTTGAAATTTTCAAATTTCTGTTTGGCAACAGATAATTTTATTTTCTTTGATTGCCTCAGATATTTCATTGATGAGTTCCAGTTTGTCCCACATCTCCTTAGTTATTTTGCAATCTTTGATTCTCATTAACATATTGCGGTCCAGAGTCTTCAAGATGATATATTTTGCAACATAGTCAAGGTTTGCTCTCCTTCTGTCATCTTTGGTCCAATCCTTTTTGATCTTTTCTATCTGAATTGGTCCATCATTGATAAAATCAAGCATTTCCTCATGAGTGGCTGCAAGATGAGAAAATTTTGGTCACTTGAAAAGGCTTTGGTTAATTTTAGAGGGGGGTGAATAAACTTAACACTTAAACTTTTTGGAGTTGACAAACTCAGCAAGGTCAGTAGTCTGCTCACTATCAGTAGTTTGCTGACTGTAGAAGCTCTTGAGTTTGTTGCAGCGGAATATATTAAATTAAGCCTTATTACTTGTTGTTTCAAATATGATACAAAGTATTGGATACTCAGTAGTGCATATAGTGTGATTCAGTTGCAGGTTCAGTAGGTTGATGTGTTAAGCATGCAAGTAAAGTAAATTGCAGAAAGTAAATGCAATAAAGTAAAGTAGGCAAGATTTATAGTGGTTCCAGGTGGTGTAATCCTGTCAGTCCACTCTTCTCCTGTGATGTTGGAGGAAATTCACTAGAGACTTTTGGATTTGCAATTACAAAAATCCCCAAACTGTTTGCCCTTGACCAATGACTATGGCTTCACAAACTGAAAACTAGAAACAGGTGGTATTGCTGCTCCTAAGTCTTCCACTGGTCCTTGAAGGGTAGGATTGCCTCTTCACCAGCTCCACCACATAACAACAGTTCTTGACACCTAAGTGCTTCTCTGTCTTCAGTAAACTTCTTGAAAAAGAAGGGTTTGAATCAAGAAAGTGATTCTGCTTTCAGTAGACTTCTGATCAGGATGAATGAATCAGTAGCTTAAGTTCTACAAGTGTGTAAACTGGATAAGTCTTGATTTGTGGGAAACACTTGAAGAAAAACTTGATCAGTAGATTAAAACTCTATGTATCAGTAAGGTCAGATTGCACAAATTCTTCCTCAAAAACTTAGTTGCTTCTTGTGAATTCTTGGTGTTGCAATCTGAATCAGGAGTCCTCTATTTATAGGTGTAGATCCTCTGATTTGAATTTGAATTTGAATGATAACTGTTACAGGATTATCTAAATATTCCTGAATATCCTCTAATGTACCTGACTGACACTGACAGTGTCCTTCTGACAGTCCAGTTTGTCAACCAGTGATATAATTCCATTTAATATGGCTCCGAAATCCTTACAACACTCTTTTCATCTTGGCCATTGATTGACTAATTAATCCAAGGCTTTTAAGTCGTCCTTATCCATTTAATCTTCCAGAAAAACTTGGATTAATTCGAATTAAACATTCAGAAGATATTTGATGTATAAGTTTGCTGATGTCCTTGATTGTCAGCTGACTTTTAGTCTGGTGTGTTTTGATAAACACTTCAGCTGACTGCTTCACATCTAACTTTTTATTATGAAGTTAGAGTACACCATTTTGAACATAACCAAGTTCCAAACACCTTTCAACTTCAATGGAACTTAGACCTTCTTCACAAGGTATATGTGATCAGTTTAAGTCATCACAGACTTCCCTAAATTCTAATCCCATATCCTTGACTTTAATTACTAAGTTTGATCCCTTAGCCTTCAATATTGAGTTTGAACCATCAGCCTTCATTACTGAGTTTGAACCCTCAGCCTTCTACCATCAACATGTTCCTAGACAGTCTACTGACTTAGACAAGTCTGCTGAACAAGTCAGCTGACCTCTTTACAGTGCTTGTTTGCTCCTATACAAAGATCAAACTCTTGGTAAACCTATACAATTAATCTGGACATCTTTTTGCCTTTGCTCTATAACAGCTAGTCTGGCACTCATCATTAAAACCAAAATATGTCTAACAATTTCCCCATTTTTAGTGATGATGCCAATACCCTCCTTACAACAAAGCAAAAAGATAAAAACATAAAACAGAACAAATTTGATTGATTTATCATTGATGTTCAAGTATGTTCAAAACTTATTAACTGGGAAACAAGTCTACTCCTATCAACTGACAAGTTCCTGTTGTACTTTTCTATCAATCTTACATCCAGCATAATCAGAATGTGAATAAGATACAACTTTGAAGCTTCCATATCTTGGATACCATATCCCAACTCCCAAAGTTTCCTTCAAATGTTTTAGAATCCTTCTTACTGCTGCTAAGTGACTTTCCTTAGGTTTTGATTGAAACCTTGCACATACACCTACTGCAAAGAATATAGCAGGTCTGCTGACAGTGAGGTACATCAGACTTCCTATCATTCTTATGTATAAAGTCTGATCAACATCTTTACCCTCTTTATCTTCATCCAGCCTTATGCTTGTACCCATATGAGTTGATACTTTGGTACTAATTTCCATTCCAAACTTCTTTAACAGCTCCTTGGTGTATTTAGTTTGATGAATGAAGATTCCATCCTTTAATTGCTTGACTTGCAATCCCAAGAAATAGTTCATTTCTCCCATCATGCTCATTTGAAACTTTCTTTTCATGAGATTTGCAAACTTTTCACATAGAATCTCATTTTCAGAACCAAATATAATGTCATCCACATAAATTTGTACCAGTAGGGTGCTGTCACCATCATTGATTCTGAAAAGTGTCTTGTCAATGGTTCATTTGGTAGAACCGTTGCTCACTAAGAATTGAGATAAAGTCTCTTTCCAAGCTCTTGGTGCTTGTTTCAGTCCCTAAAGTGCCTTGTTGAGTTTGTACACTTTATCTTCTTGTTATTTTACTTCAAAACCAGGAGGTTGCTGAACATAAACATCTTCTTCCAGAATGCCAATCAGAAAGTAACTCTTAACATCCATCTGGTATACCTTAAAGTTCTTGTGTGTAGCATAGGCCAAAAATAATCTTATATCTTCCAATCTTGCAACTGGGGCATATGTCTCATCAAAATCTATTCCTTCAGCTTGAGAATAGCCTTTTGCTACTAGTCTGGCCTTGTTTCTAACAATAGTACCAGATTCATCAAGTTTGTTTCTATATACCCACTTGGTACCTATGATATTTGCATGAGTAGGCCTAACCACCAGTGTCCAAACTTGATTCTTTTCAAATTCATTCAATTCTTATTGCATAGCAATTATCCAATCTGGATCAGAAATTGTTTCTTCAACAACTTTAGGCTCAATTTAAGATAGAAAACATGTAAACATGGCCTCTAGTTGTCTTCTAGTCCTCGCACCTTGCTGTACATCACCAATTACTTGTTCAATAGGGTGATCCTTCAACCATTGTAAATTTTGGTTTGTTTGATTTACAGGAACCTGATCTTCAGTAGGGTCTGATGTATGATCAGTAGGGGATCAGCAGATCCTTGAACTGTATTTGTTGTTGTATCAGTAGTGTTGCCAGCAGGTTCTTCAACAGAGTTTCCTTCAGAAATTTTTATGTCACTTAATTTGTTTAGAACATCAACAAATTCTGGTTCATGTTTTAAAGTCCTTTTGTTCAGCACCCTAAATGTCTTGCTGACTGAAGAGTACCCCAAAAAGATTCCTTCATCTGATTTTGGTTGGAAAGTCTTCAGTTGCTCATTATGATTCAAGATAAAGCACTTGCTTCCAAATGGATGGAAATATGAAATGTTTGGCTTCCTTCCATTCCAAATTTCATAAGGTGTCTTCGTGATCTTTTTGTTTACTGAGATTCTATTTTGTGTGTAGCATGTTGTTTGATTGCTTCAGCCCAATACCTTTCAGGTAGCTTTGCTTAACATATCATAGTCCTCCCTGCTTCCTTCAAAGTCTTGTTTCTTCTCTCAGCAACCCCATTCTACTGAGGTGTTCTAGAAGCTGCTAATTGATGCAGCACACCATTTTGTTCACAGTATTCTCTTACGACTTTGTTTAGGAACTCAGTACCCTTATCTGATCTGATTTTCACTACTGTCACACTTTTCTCATTTTGCAATCTCTTCAAAAGTTCAGGCATCTTTTGAAGTGTTTCACTTTTCTTGTTCATAAAAATCACCCAAGTGAATTTAGAAAAGTCATCCACAACAACTAGTGTGTAGTTCTTCCCTGTTATACTTGTTGGTATTACTGGTCCAAAAAGATCCATATGCATCAGTTCTAACACTCTCTTTGTTGATTGCTTAGTTTTTGACTTAAAACTTGATTTTATTTGTTTACCTTGCTGACAGGCATCACATATTCCATTTTTATTATATGTGATTTCAGGTAAACCAACCACCAACTTCTTCTTCACCAATTGATTGATATCTTCAAAGTTAAGATGATTCAACTTCTTATGCCACAACCAATTGAGTTCTGACTTTGTATGCACTAATAAACATGTTTCTGGAACAGCAGTAGACCAATCTACCACATACATGTTTAGTTGTCTTCTTCCAGCCAACACAACTTGTTCTCCAACTTCACTCATGACAATACAGTAGGTTTAGTCAAAAGTGACCTTGTAACCCATGTCACAGAATTGTCCAGTGCTCAGTAGGTTGTAATCCAAGCCTTCAACATATGCAACATTCTTGATGGTCAAACCATTCCTCACCAGTGTTCCATATCCTCTTGTGTATCCTGGTGTACTTTTGTTTCCAAAATTAACTTTAGGTCCATCCTTTGCCACAAAATTTGTCAAACAGTGCTTACTTCTTGTCATATGTCTGGAACATCCACTGTCAAAGTACCAGACACCCTACAAAACAAATTTAATGTGTTTTAGGTACCCAAACCTGTTTGGGTCCATAATGGTCTGTGGTAAGCACAACCCTTGGCAAGTTTCCATATGGTCTCCTTTGGAAAGTGTTGCACTTTTGTTCATATATGTATGCTACATTTCCATAGAATCTAACATTTGGTTGTGTAGCATTCACATATGGTTTCTGGTCTTTTGGTACATAATGCTGTTTGAAGTGATTTCTGTTGTTAAAAGCATTAGTATAACCATAAGTTTGCTGTCTGTTAGGAACAGCCTATATTGTGGTCTCTGCTGAGGTCTTTGGTAAGACCCTTGCTGAGTCCTTTACTGATTCTATTGCTGAGGTCTAGGCCTAGCATTATGGTTATATCTATTGTTTCTAGCAGCAGAAGCATGAATATTCCAATCTTCATCAGTAGGGAACAATCTGCCTTTCCCCTTGAGATAAGTATCCCTTGAATGATTAACATTCTTGGGTTTTGCATTCTTATCCTTGGAATATTTCTGATTTATACCCTTTTGTGGTCCAGCAGACTTTGCAGCAGGTCTGCTATCAGCAGGTCTAGAGGGTCCAGCAGTCCTACCTTTGGAAGCACCCTTTTTGTTAGGAGCTGCTATCCATTTGGACTTCTGATTTTGCTTCTTTGAAGCATTCTCAGTAGGTTTCACTGCCTCAACAACCTTTTGAGGAGTTGGATCTTGTGCAGGTAAAAACTTAGGACCGATTCTGGAACTAGGTTCAGCACCCTTACTTGATCCACCCTTAGAGGATTGTTGAGTTTCAAATCCAAGGCCTGTTTTATCACCATAAGGCTTTCCTTATTTGAATGAAGTTGTGGAACTAGATTGTGCAGCAGATTCAGCAGCTACTGCAGGTGAAGCAGGCTTATGTTGACTCTGCTGATATTCTTTTTCCTTACCTTTGAGAATTCTTAATCCAGCATTTATTTTTTGAATTTCTGCTTGAAGTAATTCTCTTTCAGCCTTCACAATCTCATAACCAGATTTTATTATCCCCAGTTGATTAAGAAGGGCATCAAGAGGTTCTTCATTGTCAGAAATTTTACGATTAGATCAATCAGCAGGAGTGTTCATAGATACGGAATTGTATACCTCCTTTGTTTTATCCATATTGGCCATTGATGGCCAAATCCTAGAGGTCCAATATAACCAACAGTGTACCGGGTCGACTATAGTCTAGTATGGTGAGTCAAGGTCGTATCCACGGGGAAAGTCACTTGTGAGGTTGCACACTAAAAAGTATATATTACTTCGATCTAGGTCACAAATTGCAAGACAGTAGTTGAATGCATAAATGAAGTGCTTGTGATAATAAAGATGATAAACGATAAAAGAAACTAACCAAGACAATGTGTAACCTAGCCATCCTCTTGCAGCATCATGGGAATGATCTCCTACCTTCCTACCATTGGTGTTCGAAAGCATGAAACGGTGCATTCCTAAGCAAGCAATTCCCCCTCATACGAGTGTATGGAATTGCTCTCTACCTTCTCCTCGGTTTAGGGGTCCTAAACCTAATGAATTGGTATGCTACGCACGTGAATGCAATGACAATGTCAACTATCCCTGAATAATAAATCGAATGCCCCGAGAGGTTGATTTTACCTTCCGGTTTTCCTACCCTCTTCCCACGTCTAACATCTCATTTCGGTCTCCGTCAAACGTGCAAATGCTAACACTAGGCAATTAATCTAATGCAAGCAATAAATATAACACAAGTAGGAAAAGCTTCACCACCATCAAAACTAACAACACAAACAATCATTCCCAATCAACATAAGAGGATAAACTAAAGTTACAACATAATCTTGGCTAGATAAGTCTAGCGACTCATGTCTACAACTATCAACATCTCAAAATTGATATTCATAAGCATGAGAACAATTGAATGAAAATAAAGATTAAGGATTACCAAATCAAGGAGTACATATTCGAGTTGGTGTTCATCCAACTTCCAAAAGCTTCAATGAACTCACACCAGTGTGTTGAATTCAATCAACTAAAAGAGTTAAACTAGTCTCCTTAGCTTTACAATCAAAATCAAGTGTTAATTTATACTAAAATTTGGCTATAAGAGCCTGGGGTGGGGGGTTGCCTTCAAGATGGATAAGTTGAAGAAGATGAAGTGTATTTTTTTTTTAATTTTTGTGAGTGGAAGAATAAAAGAGATTAATTCTTTGCTGACTCTGCAATATTGGCGCAGGTCAACCCAATCTGGCGTGCGTCAAGTGCATAATGCATTACTGACATAGGTCACTGCTGCTTGGCACGCGTCAAGTCCAATATGTAGTAGTTGGCTGAAATGACATTCGCATTAAATGCTCAGTAGGGTATGTAGCTTCTTGACGCGGGTCAATGTGACATGGCGCATGCCATTTGTATCTGAAATCACCATGATCAATGTTTTACTCTTCCACCTGGCTTGGACCGAACCCTCTAACGTGTGTCGACTATTCTTGTGGGTTGAAATCCTCGCCTTAGCTCCAAAATCATCATTCAATAATCCATGGCAATAAAAAGTCAAAAATCCACGCTCCCACCGTGATACCTGTGCTGCAAAATAGACACAGAGATACCGTGCGTAAATCTGATAACAAAATCGGCTAATATCTACTAAAATAAAAGTAAAAGCGTGGGTTTTTCTGAAAGTTTCTATGTACACAAAATGGTTCAAATCATTATAAAATCTGCTCAAGTTGATGTCAAAATACCACTAATTGCATTAGAAAAAGGGGTGAATCATTGGAAATTGTATCATCAGTTTGACTTACATCAACCACTCCCCACTTAGCGTTTGCATTGCCTCGAGCAACTAGAGCGATAAGGCTATTTAGAGTCACAAAAATACGATCATGCAGCATCCAGAACCGAGGTCCCAAGTAGGCGATGTAACTAGTCAAAATCACAAGAGCATATTCCCCACGATCTAAAGCGGGAGTGGAGTGTGTGAGTGAATAAACCTCAAGTTTGCTACCATACTGACAATCATCAAATCATGCATGCCTCACTCAAAAATGCAACTTTAAGCTTAGGAATGATAACGATCTCCACTAATTAGGCACTCGACATCAAGGAATTAGGTAAGGTAGTTGACAAATCGGCTTGTAACGTTCAGGCTAGGGTAGTGGCTAACAGAAATGAGTAAAAGGATAATCAAAAGAATAAGGCAAGATAGCAAGAATCCGCACCCTCGTCTTATTGAAATCAACTCCCAACTTAGTTACTTGCCATCCTCACATTACTTAGGATCTTACCATTTGCTTAAAAATTGCCTTCAATGACTCATTATTCGACGATTAAGTATTCACAACTCGTACGCTTCCTTTTAACTTGAGTTTCTGAATTGTAGAAGCCTTTATTCAACTCTTGGAATATGTACAACTTTTTTTTTGAATGAAGATTGCCACGCCACTGGTTTCCGAGCCAAACTTCATAAGAAGCCATCTCAACCTGCTGACATAATCATCCAACTCTTAGTTCCCAACCACCGCCCACACAATTAATAGACTCTTGCTACGCTTGCGGGAGGCCAAAGGAATGTAGACCAAAATTTCGGCTAAGGGTTGGATCATAATGAGGCTAAATACGAATGGCTTGCTCGAGTGGGGTCTCACCACTTTACAAGGCTGAGATAGGGACAGAAAGGAAAATTTGCGTTCAGGAAGGCCGTTTGGCTATGCGCTAGTCAAAGTAATGCCAAAAAATCGTCATCCCTACTCCGATTCCAAGTGCCTATGTTCGTCTCAAAAGAATAACCTTCTTAAGTTCAAGCTGCAAGCTAAAGTATGCATGCAAAATTTCATGAAGAGTTGTTTATTAACAAAAGATTGGAATATGTGTGCACAATGAGTCACACTACCGACAAAGATAATTGAAGTGCTCCTTCTATCAATTACAGGATTGTAATTTATGCCAAAAGATAATTGTTGGAAATATTATTTATGTTTTGATGATGATTCGTCACGAAATTAGACAAATCACTTACAACCCATGATGATGAAGTCGTAACTAACTGTTATAGTGCATAATGAAAGAAGAAGCAAGAAATGGTCTAGAGATAAATGTATAAGTTCTATCTAGAGTCTGAACTTTGTATAGATTGTTTCAGACAAGCATTGTAATAGAATAGGAACTAGGCGAACAGCTGAGTCACAACAAGAAAACTGAGTTATAGCAAGAAAACTGAATATGCACATGAAGAACTGAGGGTTCAAACTCAGTTATGCTAGAACTGAAGAAGATAAGTTCGCTGAGGGACACAGACTCAGTTGGCTTATATAGAAGACTGAAGAACTGAGGTGGCAAACTCAGTTAGAAGCTGATTAAGTCGTGACTATAAGTCAGGATTCAGGCGAGTCTGTGGTGACCTGAAACTGAGTTATAGATCATGTAAAACTGAATAATCTTAAGAACAAAGATTATCAGTTACCTGGATAAGAAGAAACTGATTGGTGTACTCTGACTTAGTCAATTGAAGTCAGATATTAAGTATACAAGGTACTCAGTTTTGAAGAAGAGTAGAAAACTGAGTTAAGGCCTTGTTAAATTTAAACTGACTATACGACAAAAGATCGTACATGTGAACGTTGGCTAAACGACAAGTGTAAAGGCTACAAGAGCTAGTGACCGTTACATCACCCCTATAAATACACAAGAGAATCACTCAAAAAAGACAGAGAGGAGGATCAGAAAAAGAGCTTTACAAGCATATATTCAAAGATCCAAATCCAGATCTACAAAATCAGATCAGATATATCTAGAAAAAGGGGAAGCCAACGGAATTGCCTTGAAGACTTCAAAGAAAGATCCAGTAACCCATTGAGGGGGAAAGAAGGCATCTTGGAGCTACAAAGTCAGATCCAGAAGAATCAGACAGCTCACTGAATTAATCCTTGATTAATTCTAAACCTAACCTTTGTGAAAAAGGGTTGGCTGTGCATAGTTTGAAGAGAGCAATTCTACCTTTCTTCATACAGTTGCAACTTAGTTGCCACAGCTGTTGGTGCAGTCTGAGGACTGTGTGTTGGTATTAGTGGTGAGCTGGTGAAGGAGCAATTCCACCTCCGAAAGATCAGTGTGCAGATGAAGGGAGCAATCTCACCTTTCTTCATTTTGTGTAGACAGTGAAACTAGGGTGTCGTGAAGGACTGTCATAGTGCTAGGATTTTGTAACGGTTATCTCATTATTCTAGTGATACCTCCTACGCCACAGGAGAAGGGGAGACGTACAGGATTACACCACCCGTAACTTCCATAAACAAATCTTGTGTTGATTTACTTTATGCATTTGTGTTTGTTTTATTTATTGCGTTATCACTTTGCAAACACTAGACACTGAGTCAGCACAGAACTGATACATAGAGAGTCTTAGAACTTAACCGACACATCTATTGCACTAAAGGATAGTTTTATCCGCTGCCAGTTAACAAGACTAAATATAAGTCAGCATTGACTTATATTCAGTTGAGCTAACTGAACTTCGCACAAGTTAAGGGACAGGAACAAAACTGAACTGAAGATCAGTTTGAGTTTCAGAGAAACTCAGTTCCTGAGGCTTTTCCAGCTCAGGATTAGTTTTTGGTGACAAGTTTATTCACCCCCCCTCTAAACTTGTGTTAGCCTTTCCAAGGGACCAACAGTTGGTATCGGAGCAGTGCTTCTGTTTTGAAGAGATCCATTACTGATCCAGTATCAGTTTGTCTATTTGAAGTAACTGTCCATCAGTTATTTCCGATACCAACAATCGGTATCGGAGCAAATCTTCCTTTTGGAAGAGATCCGAATTGTTACTGCTCAAGGAGTTAACTGTGCATCAGTTATTTGTTCGAAGCATCCAGTTGTTGAAGACCCCTCACTGTATCAGTTCACTTAGTTTCAATGTCTACATCTAGAGCTAGAAGTTGGCTTATTCACCCCCTGACTAATTGCTTGCAAAATATATCTGATTTTCAGGATCAAATGATCGAAAGGTTCAGTGCAATAAATTTATATACAAATCCAGAACCTCAACTCAGTGATGAAGTGAATACAAACTTCAATGTTCATATTAACGAATTCAGAGGAGTTCCATCACTAAGAGACCTCTCAAAAGAAGAAGGAAAGGAGTTGTTGCAAGTGGTTGTTGATATAGAAGATTCATCACAGCAACAAAAGAGTGTACATTCGAATCCTAAAAATGCATCAAATCATCAAGGAAAGGTACATTCTTCAAATCAGTTATCATTTGCTGAACTCAGTCTGAGAAACTCTGATCATGTCAAGTTAACTGAAAAACTTACGTTGGAACTAAAATTAAAAGACAGAGAACTTGACAAAGCAAAAGATTGGAATGAGTTTCTTGAAACTGAGGTGTCAAATCTAGCTGAAAGATTAATGTCTAGTAAATTTGACAAAAGCAATGATAATCCCCCACCCCTATCCAGTCTTGAGACTTCAAAAAGTATAAACTTTAGAAATCAAGATACTGGAAGATCTAGTGGATTACACAAGGAAACTAAAAATGTTAAATCTAAAAGAATCCTTGTGAAATCAACTAAGATTGAGCGTAATGGTTTATCCAGAAAAGAGTTGAGAAGGTTTAATTCTCTCAACAAAGAAACTGAAAGTAATACTTCAGTAACTAACTCAACCGGACCCAAAAAGGTATGGGTACCGAAGAAAACTTTAACTGTTTTGCAGGAAAATTCAGTTCACATTGCAAAATCCTCAGAAAACTGACTTCTATACAAAACTGAGAAGGCAAAGGCTGATGAAGGACAAATTGGTCAAAAGAAGTAAACTTTCCAGCTACCATCTGACGTTTGGGCTTACATGACAAATCACTCGAAGCCACGTGTCAATCTGGGAGAAAAAATAGATGTACATCCCTACATAACCCCATTGATTATGACACGACTCTTATTAGAAAACGATTGCAAAACAAAATCTTGATGAAATCCTGCTCACCCAAAATCAAGCATTCAAGGATCCCTAACTCAAAAAATCAATGGAGCAATACAACATTGACGATGGAATCACCACCAGCCTGGATAATTTCTGTCAAATATTTTCAAACTCCAAGCTATCAACCCAGATTGTTAGCAAAATCAAAAAGATTCGGGGACTCGAAAACCTGTTCGACACAAAGGTGGAAACTTTATGCCCAGAAACCATCAGAGACTTCTACAAGAATGCAGTAATCACCAACGAGGGAAAAAGCTTCAGGACAACTGTTCAAGATAAGAGCTTCACCGTTGATGAACAATTGCTTTCCCTGGTGTTTGGTCTAGACGTAATTAGAGGATCTACATCTTTCACCTTTGGAAATAGAGAAAAGAACAAACTTTGGGACGTCACTGCAATCAACAAGAATGAGAAGAATCTTAGTGGATCTATTTATCAGCAGAAACGAGAATTTGCATTTTTGACGATCCTTCTGACCAAAAATGTCATTGGTCATGCTAGGAATTTCTACACTCTTTCAACTGATAAACTAAAGCTGATCTACGCCATTTGGTTTGGAGAGAGATTGGATTGGAACGAGTTTATTCTCAATCAGTTGATAAAGCAAATCTCAGACGAAAAGGAGAGAATCAAAGAAAGGAAGGAAGTTACTGGAGAAATGTTTCTACTGAAAAAGGGATTTACATATCTAGTGCAAAGGATACTAGATCATCTCTCCATTTCAAAATCTACATAAACAGAAGTGGAACACAAATCAGTGTCCACTGAGACAAAGAAAAGAAAAATCTTTGTTGAAGAAGAATCAAGTGAAATCTCAGATTCTAGTTCAAGTGAGACTGTGAGTTTGGATGACAGAACTCTGAGAAGACAGAAAAGGATGTGGAACAAGTTTCAAGCAAAGAAAACTAAAACTGAGGACGTAATTGAAATTGAGGATGAAACTGAAGAAAGCGAAGGAAGCAAGTCTGATGAAACTGAAGATAGTGAATCTTCAACTGAGTTGTATGGGGAATACACTGAAAAACAGAGAGAAGCTGTGGAAGACGCAGAATTTTGTGAAGCTGAGTATGAAAAGGAACTGAAAGTTCATGATACTCACTTTTATCCTGAAACTGGCTCCTCATCGCAAGTTCATGAGGCATCCACAAGCAGATTGGAAACTGAAGAATCTCAACCTCCTGAAACTGTAACTGAAGAAAAACTGAAAGGATGGGAAGAGACCATTGAAAGTGTGATGCAAACTCTACAGCAGCAGCTCTTTGAATTACATGATTTCATTGAAAGATCACATTTCTCAGGTCTATTCGAATACTCTAACCTCATCAACCTTCGTAGATTATTTGAAGATTACTATCGCTTATCTTCAAACAAGGGGGAAAATAAAGCTGGTGATGAAGTTGAAGGTGATGCTGTCAATACTGAAAAGGCCTATGCCCTACAGTTGATTAAAGAACAAGATGAACAAATAGACTCTGATCTACAGACCATTGATCTGCTATCTACTCGAAGGAATGAAGAAGCAATTGACACTCTGTTTGAGGAATTGATTAAAAGAGAGACCTTCACTGAAACCAGAACTGAAGAAGATGAAGATAACGTAGTTCAAGTTGTGCTGAGCATCAGGAAGAAACTTGTAACCTGTATCAGATTGCAAGAGGGTCTACAAGCAGCAAAAGACAGAGGGACAAGAACTAAGGGGAAAGCTGACCCAGAAAGGGAAGATGAAAAGGAACCCGAAAGAAAAACTGAAAAAGAAAAACTTAATCTCATTTCGGATGAAGAAGAGAAACTGATGGAAGAGGAAATCAAGGAAATTCTGATCAAGCTCAAGAACAAAGACAATGAAGAGGCTAATCGCTTGATCAGTGAATATCTGGAGATCAAGCCTAGATATGGCGAATCAGTTGAAGAAGGAAAACAAAGAAGGCTTATGGAAACAAAAAGGAGCAACTTTCTTGGTGAAAAGATATTGGCTCTTGAAAAAGAGAAGTTGTAATTTTATTCAGTTATAACTCAGTTTGTTTCATTTTGAAACTTGTAATAAACTTGGCTGTTGTAGTTTGCTATCTTAATTTGTTTCGTTATGATTTCTTGCACTATTCTTTTATTATTGCTTTTAGGGAGGGTTATGATACATCATAAAAAATGGGGAAATTGTTGGAAATATTATTTATGTTTTGATGATGATTCGTCACGAAATTAGACAAATCACTTACAACCCATGATGATGAAGTCGTAACTAACTGTTATAGTGCATAATGAAAGAAGAAGCAAGAAATGGTCTAGAGATAAATGTATAAGTTCTATCTAGAGTCTGAAATTTGTATAGGTTGTTTCAGACAAGCATTGTAATAGAATAGGAACTAGGCGAACAGCTGAGTCACAACAAGAAAACTGAGTTATAGCAAGAAAACTGAATATGCACATGAAGAACTGAGGGTTCAAACTCAGTTATGCTAGAACTGAAGAAGATAAGTTCGCTGAGGGACACAGACTCAGTTGGCTTATATAGAAGACTGAAGAACTGAGGTGGAAAACTCAGTTAGAGCTGATTAAGTCGTGACAATAAGTCAGGATTCAGGCGAGTCTGTGGTGACCTGAAACTGAGTTATAGATCATGTAAAACTGAATAATCTTAAGAACAAAGATTATCAGTTACCTGGATAAGAAGAAACTGATTGGTGTACTCTGACTTAGTCAATTGAAGTCAGATATTAAGTATACAAGGTACTCAGTTTTGAAGATGAGTAGAAAACTGAGTTAAGGCCTTGTTAAATTTAAACTGACAATACGACAAAAGATCGTACATGTGAACGTTGGCTAAACGACAAGTGTAACGGCTACAAGAGCTAATGACCGTTACATCACCCCTATAAATACACAAGAGAATCACTTGAAAGAAGACAGAGAGGAGGATCAGAAAAAGAGCTTTACAAGCATATATTCAAAGATCCAAATCCAGATCCACAAAATCAGATCAGATATATCTAGAAAAAGGGGAAGCCAACGGAATTGCCTTGAAGACTTCAAAGAAAGATCCAGTAACCCATTGAGGGGGAAAGAAGGCATCTTGGAGCTACAAAGTCAGATCCAGAAGAATCAGACAGCTCACTGAATTAATCCTTGATTAATTCTAAACCTAACCTTTGTGAAAAAGGGTTGGCTGTGCATAGTTTGAAGAGAGCAATTCTACCTTTCTTCATACAGTTGCAACTTAGTTGCCATATCTGTTGGTGCAGTCTGAGGACTGTGTGTTGGTATTAGTGGTGAGCTGGTGAAGGAGCAATTCCACCTCCGAAAGATCAGTGTGCAGGATGAAGGGAGCAATCTCACCTTTCTTCATTTTGTGTAGACAGTGAAACTAGGGTGTCGTGAAGGACTGCATAGTGCTAGGATTTTGTAACGGTTATCTCATTATTCTAGTGATACCTCCTACGCCACAGGAGAAGGGGAGACGTACAGGATTACACCACCCGGAACTTCCATAAACAAATCTTGTGTAGATTTACTTTATGCATTTGTGTTTGTTTTATTTATTGCGTTATCACTCTGCAAACACTAGACACTGAGTCAGCACAGAACTGATACATAGAGAGTCTTAGAACTTAACCGACACATCTATTGCACTAAAGGCTAGTTTTATCCGCTGCCAGTTAACAAGACTAAATATAAGTCAGCATTGACTTATATTCAGTTGAGCTAACTGAACTCCGCACAAGTTAAGGGACAGGAACAAAACTGAACTGAAGATCAGTTTGAGTTTCAGAGAAACTCAGTTCCTGGGGCTTTTCCAGCTCAGGATTAGTTTTTGGTGACAAGTTTATTCACCCCCCCTCTAAACTTGTGTTAGCCTTTCCAAGGGACCAACAATAATTTATACAGCTCTAAGTTTCTCAGAAACGACCAAAGCTAAGGTTTTTCTCAAGCAATTAAATGCATTACCCGTTGTTAGACTAACTATACTCTCACTCCCCACTTATGAGCTTGCATTGCCCCCAATGCGAAGTGAAGACGGAAAACATAGTTAGGGGAAGAACTGGGAATCAGCATGAGCAAAAATAACGATGCGACCATAAGCAAAATTAAGGCAAAATTTGGACAAAAGGTGTGATGGCCCACGCCGAGTGCACAGTGACTCGTGCCAAAAACACTATTGTTATATAGAGAGTTTGGTTGCAAAAACTGGTGCACGCCAGAAAGAGTCTTGGCGCGCGCCATGCCCCAAAACAATGGTAATGACGCACGTCAAAACACTTTGGCGTAGGGCAGTGGTGCAGGAAACTCAGAAAATGGAGGGTTTTCATGTAGGGGGTAAAAGAAATAGCTATGTATGGCTGCAAGATAATCAACATAGGCAAAATCAAGCAAATAACCAAGGACAAATATTTTACATTATTGAAATGGAAAGGAAAGTGCAAGAGCATAGTTCAGAAACAACCAAGGGAAATTTGCAACAAAGATTCAAATCAACCAGCATAACATAAAACAAAATAACCACCAAACCAACCCAGCCAACAACCAACCAACACCACCAACAGCAGCCAACCAAAAATAACTACTCAGACTCAGACTCAGACTCCGCGGAAACACCAGACTCAGACTCATCGGAGGACGGAGTAACACCAGGAACATCTCGCGGGATAAGGCCATGACGGGGAACCAAACTGGGCAAGAACTCGTCGTGAGTAGGCAGGAACGTTGGAAAGCCGAGTGCAAAGATGTGACACGACCCATGCAAAGGGAATGAAGGGTAGGGTACACGTGGCTGAGCACAAGACCATGCAGCCTTATGAATCAACTTACCCCAATTGATGTACTCCCCGCGCTTGATGGCATAAAGCAGAAGCATCTCATTGTCGGTGAGCACATTGAAATTGTCAGTGGGGAGAATGCGATTATTGACAAAGCACTTCTAAGCCCGTATATCGGGGGAAAGAGCCGACACGGAGTAGTCCGTGTGAGGGCCTGAACGTCTGGGGAAAAGTGCAGCTGTGGCAGTAGAGAGACGAGCGATGAAACTGCCTATGTTGGAGAGGTTCCACTTGATCTCATAGTGAATATAGGGCGCAACAGTGGTGGAAGAGAGGCGGAAAACATTGTTGACGTCCATCCAAACGACAGTTTCGTTGACTTGTCCCCGAGGTGGTGCGACCAGTCGATTCCAATCTCCCCACTCTATGCGGTAGTCTGAGTACTCCTCTAGCTTCTTGAGGTCGATGCCGCGCTAAAAAAGAATAGGGCAACGGCTGAACAATTCGGTATAGTTGTGCACAGTGTCAGCATCGGCTACATCGTAGAAAAGAAAGGGGTGATCTGCCGGAGGAGAAGACATGGGAAAAGTGAAAGAAGAAGAGGAAGAAGAAGTTATGCAGAGAGGAAATATGGAAAAGAGAAATAAAAAAATTGTGAATGAATATGAGTAGGAAGGGTGGGTTAAAAGAATAAAATTAGGGTTTGATGGTTAGTCGGTGGTAGAAAACTCGTTACTGACGCGCGCCAAACCGACATTGGCATGCGTCAAGGGGGCAAAATCTGAAAGCTAGGGTTCTGCGGAGGCGGAGGCGTGACAGTGGGGTGTCAAGTCAGTTTGACCCGCGTCAAAAACACTTTGACGCATGCCAATTTCGTCGTGTGTGTGCAGAGTATATCAAAGGGCAATGGCGTGCGTCAAGAAGGGTTGGCGTACGCCAAGGAGCAGAATTCACTGGCTAACGCCAGAAGCATACTGACGCAGGCCAAAAGTGCCTGGAAACGAACTGTGATTCAGGAAGTGTGGAAATCACCCAAAGACGGACTATCACTACACAAGGCTAAACACAGATAATCACACAAGATTGAGGAAACAATAATTCAATTTCCAACACAAAGAGGGCTAGTTATACTGATATCAAAACTAAAAAGAGTGAAACATTCCAAAAAAATAAACAACACTTGCAACATTCAACAGTACTTAATAACAAAATAGTTTAACAAATAACAAAATGACAGCAAAAGTACCATAGCCATATGCGGCTAACAACAATAGTACGAATAAAGTTTGGTGGACAGAAGTACTAATCAACATCGATAGTAGAAGTAGGAAAAAAAGTAGAAACATGTGGGAGCTCCTCATCGTCATCGTCCTCATCAAGTAGCATACCGGCATCCAAAGGAGTAAGTGAACTGGAGGAAGGAAAATTCGTAGGATGGAACAAGCTAGTGCCCTGGTACTCGGCACCATAAGGATTTGACAGCATCTGGACAGGATCATCAGGGAAAGCAGAAGAAAGCATAGACTGGAAAGTCAAACTACCAGCCCCGTCACCAGTGGACATAATCATCGAACCTGTCAAACTTTGCCCAGCAAACGCAGCAAAACCAGTGCTTACCAAACCTGTAACTGTAGACGAAAAAGCAGAAACACTACCCGGAGCCATGGAATGTGGTGCGGACCTAGCGGGAACAGGGAAAGGCGGAATCCAAGTAGGGATTGGGTAAGGGTCCTCAGCACACGAATCAAAGTCGTCAGCCCGATCCGCATACTTGGGATTGCAGGTCTCATCAAAAGAACGATGACCATGAGAACCAACTCGTAAATCATTCAGACCATTCAACACACTCTCAAAACCTAATCTAGAGTTGGTGTCGGACGCCACCAACACTCCACGCACAGCCGCCATCTCGGACACAAGGAACTCAAACCTAGCCCTCACAGCTGAATCGCAAATAGGAGGACGCGAAGGGATAGTCTGACCGGAGGGAGGGACATCAACCGAAGATGGACCACTTGTTGGAAGTAGCACCCGAAAGACAATTTATATAATTGTTTTTATAATTGATAAATGATAGATTTATTCTCATCTTATTATTTGCTTCGTGCTTATAAGTAATACACTGCTGAAAACCCCAAGTCGTATCATATGTAGCCATATAACTTAGTGCGTGTCACACATGAGGATTAAGTTTATGGTGATACACTTGAAATGTTATTCCGTGGTGAACTTAATCAAAGTCTGGGGTCTATTGATTAAACCACCATTAATGCGCCCAAAACACTTTATGGTGTGACGTCCTATCCGGACCGTCGACATTGGTTGTCTAAGTGGGGCATTTATATATGATGTAGTCATATAGGACTGGACCGATTTAATCTGAGTTTCTCATATAATCCCGTGATTGAGAAATCTTATTAAATCACAAGATGATCATATATGGATTAACCTTAATACTGAAGTGATTGCATACTCCTACTGGTTCAGGATAGGGTTTGATGTGTTCATTAAGGATCGCTAAGAGGTGCGGTACGAATCACTTTCACGTTGGCACTATTCTGGGATGAGTGAGAAGTGTGTGTCTCACAAATATGGAATCCATTCCTTCCTGCGGGAAGTAGAAAGACAATCCCCTTATTTGTTAATCCTAGAAACTGATCGATCCGCGGAGTTCGTATTGGTTATGAACTAATTGATCACTAGTGGGTTAATGGTAAATAAGGATGAGATGTATTGAAGAAGGTTTACGGAAATAATCCCGCTTCATTACGGATAGTCTATGGAGGGTTAGTTTATATGTAATTATTATATTAATGGACACTTATCGACTCCACTCAACGTTTTGAGAATATGTTATATCTATAATCGATAGAGTTCAGTTTCGGATTTATGGTGGCGTAATTCCGGAATTAATGAGTTGAGTAGAAATATTCTGTTCGATGAATATTTTATTCAATTTATTATAGCTACTGGTTATAGGTCCTTGGTCCCCGGGTTGGCTCCTAACACGCAAGTGTTTTCTCGTTTTATGGAACCTCGAGAATAAATTAAATAGTTGGTCTATTTAATGAATATGCAATATTATTTATTTGGTAAATAATATGTAAAATAGAAAAGACATTTTCTATTAATTAAATGATGTATGTGGCGCCTTCTTTTGTGGATAAATTAGGAAAAGAAATTTTTCTTGATTATGTCACATGTGTAATTAATTAATTATCTATTTGTTGGATAATTAATGGAAAAAATAAGAGATTGATTTTTTTGTGAATTATCTCTTATCTTTTGGCAAATATATTTTCCTTGTGGGAATAGGTAACTGTATTGTGAAAATGATCACTCTCTCTTTACTAGTTATTTTCCTATATAAAGAGAGTTGCTCCTAGCACAAAAATACACATTATTGGCACCACTATTCGACAAAATAGAAGAGAAAAATTAGTTTCTTGTTCTAGTCATTAAGAGGAGAAAAACTATGGTTTTTCTTGGGCATATTCGAGGAGTTTCTACGGCGAGGATCGACGTCCACCAGTCGTCGCTTGGAGATACAATCCGGAAGATCACGGCTTCTCCCTCTCTGTCGATTTACTATCCCTCTCCGTTTAGGTAAATATACTAACCTTCTTGTAGATTATTAATTATTATGCGAATCAAATCATGGTAAAATCGCATGCGAATTTATTCGTAGCTTCCGATGTGCATGATCGAGCGTCTCGATCGGTGCTGTGAATCAGATCTGACGATCCAATTATGGATCAGATCCGGATTCGGGTTTCTGTATATCAAGCACCACTGGCCGAGGTAGGGGCATCAGGAGAGGAAGTAGGCTGCTTGACATTTTCTGAAATATTAGGGCCAATCATGAGGTTGACAGGAGGAAAAAAGGTATCACTGGACATACTAGGAACTTGAGCTCAGTCACAAAGCTCATGAATCAGCCAAGGAAGGGGCATGTTGCCATTCGCATGGCGATTCAGAGCAAAGTCCACTGCTCCTTGGTACATATGGTACCCGGCGTCCACAGGAATGCCAGTTAAAATGGCAAGGGCCAGGCAAGCCTCAAGAAAATTAAAAGTATTGATTTTATGAGAAGGGACGATGTTGTGACTAATGAAATGCTTCATCACCCTCACATCCTTGATCGCTTTGCCATACTTAAAACGCTTACCTACCCAAGTGGCAGACGAGCACATGTAAGTCTTAGCCTCCTGGGCCTTGGCATTGAGATTGCCCTCTTCACTTAGTTTCCACGCGCTATAAAAAGTGGTCTCAGCCGGGACGTCGGGAATACCAAAGAATTCATTGATGTCTTTAACTGAAAATGGTATATCCCTACCACGAACTGGAACCGTACCCTTGGCTGCCTCCACAGGGTCAGCGGCAAAATTGGCATAAAATTCAGCCACAATGGTGCCATTGACAGTAGAAGTACGATTGGCTGCTAGACTCTCCCATTTACGATCCGTAACGATTTTCTGAATCCAAGCACTAACCGACTTCAAATCTATTCCTCACTCAAAATGCAATGTGCACTGACTGAAATACGTGACAAATAGTCTATTGGCCTTCCTGCCAAAGGAGGTCGAGGGAAAAGAAACAACTGACTCAGGCGAGGTAGGTGTTCGGGTTCGCTCGGGTGCGTTAGGGTCACTAGTGGCTGGAGTTTCCTTTTCTTATTCTGGTCACCCTGGCGACTACCACTATGAGTAGATGATTCAGACATGGCTACGGGTTCACGACAATCCAACAATACAACAAGAACAATAATCAGCCCTTCCTCCGGTTTCAATCAACTTAAAATATAAAGAAAAAAAACAATAAATTAAATTGAAAGATGAGGACTAAGCCAAAGTACCTCGTTGGATTGGAAAACAACGCAGGCATAAATATAGGTCGCCAGAAAATATGGAGTTGGCCGGAAATGCAGAAGAGGTGCTTTGAAACCAAAATGGAGTCCTTCACTCTCAAGAAGAAGTAGAAGAGAAAGAATGGTAAATGGTGTAGAGGTTAATAGGTTTAGATGAATGGGGTAATGGGTGGTGGGTTGGAGAAAACTGATGGAAGAAGGGGAGAGAAGAGGTGAGTTTTCGATAATAATGGGAGTTATGGAGGGGCGAGAGAGAAGAAGAGCCATTTTGGATTCAGAAACTGCCACTCTGACGTACGCCAAGAGACATTGACGCACGCCAAACCCTAAACAACTACCCAATGACTCACGCCAGAGACAAAATGGCGCGTGCCACCAAAAATGCCCAAACTCTCTGAATGTCTACAGTGATCTCTGGCGCGTGCCAAGAGTGCATTGACGTGAGCCAAAGGTTCCACAATTTTCCAAAGTTAAAAACTACCAATTTTCACCAAACTCATCAAAATAATAACGACATGATTGCAATTTATCAAATAACGGGCTGCCTCCCGGTAGCGCTGTTGTTTTACGTCGGTAGCTCGACGAGATTATACGGTAGAGAAAATGGAATTATACAGATTATCAACTTGGGACACTACTACCAACTACCCACATAAGCACGTAGCAATTAAGAAAACAAGCCAACCAAAAGATAATGCTTTGTAAGTAAATCGGAAGATAGTACCCGTGGAGTGCTAAATTTATAGTCTATAGCTAGACTATATAATTCTTCAGTCTACTGGGGTATCTTCGAGAGACATCACCTCCTCTTAAGGTATGCTCTCTCCTTCAATGAAATGTTTGATACGATGACCATTTGCTATGAAAGTTGTCTTTCCATCTGTGAGTTCAACTGCACCGGATGCATACACCTTTGTAACAAAGAATGGACCTGTCCACCTGGATCTAAGCTTTCCAGGAAACAATCTCAAGCGTGAGTTGTACAAGAGCACTTTATCATTTACATATAACTCTCGATCAAGGATCTTTCTGTCGTGAAATGACTTAGTTCGTTCCTTGTAAATTTGGGCGTTCTCGTATGCATCAAGGCGGAACTCGTCAAGATCGGTGAGTTGGAGCAACCGATGATCACCTACAAGCTGAGGGTCAAAGTTAAGAAACTTAATAGCCCAATAAGCTCGGTGCTCCAATTCAATGGGCAAGTGATAAGACTTGCCAAAAACTAATCTGTAGGGTGAACATCCAATAGGTGTCTTAAAAGCGGTGCGGTAAGCCCAAAGTGCATCGTCAAGCTTCGCTGACCAATTCTTACGATGATTGTCTACCGTTTTCTCAAAGATCCGTTTCACCTCTCAGTTCGACACTTCAACCTGCCCACTCGTTTGTGGATGATACGGTGTGCCGACTTTGTGTTTTACACCATAGCTCTCAAGAAGTTTAGTAAATGGTCGGTTGCAAAAGTGTGAGCCGCGGTCACTAATGATAGCTTGAGGAGTGCAAAATCTCATGAAAATATTTTTCTTTAAGAATTTCTGCACCACCTTAGCATCATTAGTGGTGTAAGCTTGTGCTTCAACCCATTTAGAAACATAGTCGACCATTACTAAAATGAATTTATTTCCGAATGAGTGAGGTAATGGGCCCATGAAGTCGATGCCCCAAACATCGAATATTTCACATTCTAAAATAGGTTGGAGGGGCATTTCATACCTCTTGGATACATTTCCCCACTTCTGGCATGCAACACAAGATCGTGCGAAACGATGTGCATCCTTGTAAAGTGTAGGCCAATAAAATCCACATTGCAAAACTTTGTATGCCGTTTTCCACCCTCCGTGGTGGCCTCCGGTATCTTGACCATGGCAAAAAGAGATTATGCTTGAAATTTCACCATCGGGAATGCATTTCCTTATGATGCCATCCGAACACCTCCTAAAAAGGTTCGGTTTCTCCCAATAGTAAAATTTCAAATCATGAAAGAATTTTTTCTTCTTTTTCCATGTCCAAGTAGGTGGAACATACTCACATGAGAAATAATTTACAATATTAGCAAACCATGGTGAGCTCTCCTTCGGTTTCGAACCGGCATGAATGAGTTGCATTGTTGGGGGAGCATCCACCATCATGAGCTGCTCATCCGGGAAATAGTCGTGAATCTCTCTTCGTTTCCCTTCCTCTTCAATGAAATCTAACCAGCTTAAGTGGTCCGCCACGACTTTCTCACTACCCTTTTTGTCTTTAATCTTAATATCGAATTCTTGGAGTAGGAGAATCCATCGGAGCAATCTCGGTTTAGCATCTTTCTTGTTCAATAAGTACTTCAAGGCCGCATGGTCGGTATAGACAATGACCTTGGAACCAACGAGATAAGATCTAAACTTGTCGAGGGCGAACATTATGGCAAGTAATTCCTTCTCGGTTGTTTTGATTTGAGCAGAATTCACACGTGAGAAGCATAATAAATTGCTTTGAGTACCTTGCCATGGCGTTGGCCAAGCACGGACCCAACTTCTAAATCACTTGTATGACACATTAACTCAAAAAGTAGATTCCAATCCGGTGCCACTAAAAATGGTGCACTAATCAGTTTTTGCTTCAAAGTCTCAAAAGGCTCTATGCACTTTTCATCAAAAACAAACAGCACCTCTTTCTCAAGAAGATGACTGAGAGGTTTGGCAATACGTGAAAAATCGGCGATGAACCGTCTATCGAAACCAGCATGTCCAAGAAATCCTCTCAAAGTCTTCAAATTAACCGGTGGAGGCAACTTCTCAATCACTTCGATCTTTGCTTTGTCCACTTCTACACCTTCATTAGAAATTCTATGGCCTAACACAATACCTTTTGATACCATAAGATGACACTTCTCCCAATTGAGCACTAAATTCGTGTCCTCGCATCGCTGTAACACACACTCCAGATAAGAGAGACATTCCTCAAAAGAATCCCAAAAACACTAAAATCGTCCATAAAGATTTCCAGAAATCTCTCAACCATATCTGAAAAAATTACAATAATACATCTTTGGAATGTAGCCGGAGCTTTGCACAAACCAAACGGCATTCTTTTGTAGGCAAACGTTACGTAAGGACAAGTGAAAGTCGTTTTTTCTCTATCTCCTGCCGCGATGAATATCTGTAGATAGCCTGAATAACTGTCAAGAAAGCAATAGAATTTATGCCCACACAACCGCTCCAACATCTGGACGATAGACGGAAGTGGATAATGATCCTTCTTGGTATGGTCATTGAGTCATCGAAAATGTATACACATGCGGTAACCTGTGACTTCCCTTGTCAGAATCCATTCATGTTTATCATTTTTCTTCACAGTAAATCCTCCCTTCTTGGGCATAACTTGCGTAGGGCTAACCCACTCACTGTCAGAAATCGGAAATAATACCTATCTCCAATAACTTGATGACTTCTTTCTTGACAACCTCTTGCATATTGGGATTCAAACGACGTTGTGGTTGAGCACGTGGCTTAGCATCTTCATTGAGGATAATCTTGTGAACACAAATCTCAGGACTAATTCCTCGAATGTCAGCTACGGTCCATCCAAAATGCTCTTTTATGTCTCCTAAGCATCCTCAACAGCAAGTTTTCCTGCACATCGGTTAGTGACGAAGAAATAATAACAGGAAGGAGATTATCACTTTCAATAAAAGCATATTTCAAGTTAGGAGGTAGAGTTTTCAACTCAATATTCCTTGGCGGCTCCTCTACTGAAGGTTTCAATAGTGGGCCATCATGTTCCAATTCCAGGTATCGATGCCATGGTTGTCTGTTGAATGTAAGACCGGCATCCAAATAAGAAATCACCGCTTGCATCTCTTCATCATAACTTTCACAATTAAAGACGGACAAGGCCAAACATTCCTCCATCTTGTCTTCAAAGACCTGCACGTTAGTATTCTCCATACAAGCGAAAGATAGTGCATCAACAAACGAACAAGACTATCATGAATTATATGGGTGCTTCATGGCTTTACAAATATTAAATGTGACCTCATCCTCATTAACTCTCAAAATTAACTCTCCACGTTGAACATCGATCATCGTCCTTCCCGTGGCTAGGAATGGACGACCAAGAATAAGGGGTATTGAATACCCTTCTTTCATATCCATAACCACGAAGTCAACTGGGAAGTAGAACTTATCGACCTTCACTAACACGTCTTCTATGACTCCCTTAGGGCGTTTGATTGACCTATCAGCTAATTGTAGAGTCATCTCAGTGTTCTTCAACTTTTCTATGTCTAGTTTGATAAAGTCCTCGTAAGACATGAGGTTAATTCTAGCACCAAGGTTACAAAGCACCCTCTTAAAAAAAAGCCCCCAATTTCACACGGGATGGTAAAACTCCCGGGGTCTTTAAGCTTTGGTGGAAGCTTATGTTGCAATACGGCGGAGCATTCCTCATTGAGGCAAATATTCTCATATTCCTCTAATCACTTCTTGTTAATGAGAATGTCTTTCAAAAACTTACAATACACAGGCATGCTAGTGAGTGTTTCTATGACAGGAATATTAACATTTAAATGTCGAAACGTGTCAAGGAAGCGAGGGTATTTCTTAACTAGCTTTTTCTTCTTAATTTCTTCCCTAGGAGGGTAAGGTAATGACTCAATATCAATAATTTTAGGAGTGGAGTTCATACAATCCTTACCTTTTCCACTTGCTGAATCATTGGATGCTTTCCTCAATGTTTGAGCTGCCGGTGGTCGCCATTCATTCTCCGTATGTACCACCTTTTCCTTGCCTTTCTTAGAGTTGGGTTGCTGGGTATTGGCGCGCGCCGGAACATCATTGGCGTGCGTCATACCTTCAGTGGATTATCCTTTGGCGCAATCTGGATATTGATTGGCGCACGTCAAATTTTGGCCAAAACTCTCTGAATGTCTACAGTGATCATTGGCATGCGTCAAACCTGCCTTGGCGGGCGCCAAAGAGACATGTCCTTAAAAAGAGTCCTCAAATCGCTTGCTCTCGGATTCTTCAAAATCCTCGGAACTTTCACCCAATCCTCATCCTCTTTCTCTACATTTACATATCCCTTTCTGCAAAAACTCATCAACAATTTCCTCCTCCTCTTCACTTAATTCCTTTCTTTCATCGGTGTTGTGCAAATCATTCTCAACCTCGTTCCCCACATGATTTTCATAAAACTCTCGATTCCCACAAACTCTTCCGCTTCAGGTTATGATGGCATTCACTCCCCTCAGGTTTCTTTCTGTGTTACTTGGCAAACCGCCCGGTGGTCTACTAGCATTCCTCTCACCTTCTCTACTCAAGTGTTCTTTCATGTTATGCACGGATGCTTCTATGTTTTTCATTCTCATATCATGACCGCTCATGGATGTTCTCAAAGTACCCACATCCTTGGTCACTGTGCCTATAGAAGACATCATTGATTGCATATTTGCAGCTTGAGTCGAAACAACAACCATAAGATTCTCCATCAACTTCTCCGATCTTTATTCCTTTTCCGTAGTTGAGCTTGAAGTTTGAGTGATTGGGATGTTTTGTGTAGGAAGTTGTTGATAAGAATGTGTAGGTGGTTGCGGCGGTTGGTATGAAGTATGGTTTTGAAAATTCTGGGTTGGAGGGTTGGTATTGAAGGCCTTTTGTTGAGGGTTGAAAGATGACGCTTGCTTGTTCGGGTTCGGAGACCAACGTTGAGTAGGAAAATCTCTTTGCAGTGTATTTTATGCATTGGAGTAAGCATTGTGTAGTGCTCGGTGTTGTTGAATGTAGCTCACTTCTTCATTAGAATAATCACCGGAGTCACTTGTCTCCAATTGAGCATAGTCTTCAATTTTTATTTCCCCACTACTCATGCCATTGGAAGTATTGCCTTCCAAACACTTACTTCCCTTTATTTCATCAACTTTCTTGCTGAGAGAGGCTAATTGACCTAACACCTCGGTTTGAGCGGTAGCTTCCCCTACAAAAGAAACTTTTCTTGTGCTCGAACTGGTTTCCCACATGCGATTGTTTTGTGCAATGTTCTCAATAGCATCGTACACATCTTGAGCTGCACTCATCATCAACGAACCTACGAATGCTTGGTCTACATCGGCTCGGGATTCCTTTCTAAGCTTTCGACAAAAAAATTGAATTTATATGTCCAACGGATAACCATGATCCGGACACGCTCTCAACAACCTCTTAAAACGTTCCCATGCAACTCCAAGGGATTCATGTTCACCTTGTTTGAAACTAGCAATATCAACTTTCAATTCCAAATTCCGGCCCGGAGTGAAGTACTGTTTCAAGAATGCATTTTGGATTTCCTCACAACTCGTCAAAGAATGGTGAGGGAGTGACATGAACCAATCCTTAGCCTTCCCATCCAAGGAGAAAGGAAACATAGACATTCTCGTCAACTCTCTATTAGCACCTTGACTCTTGGCCTTATTACACAATTCCTCAAAATTGTAAAGGTGGTGGTGTGGATCTTCATCATCACGCCCATGAAATTGATCTCTTGTTCCAACTAATCCAAAAAGATGAGCCTTAACCTCAAAATTATTTGCTCCCGCATTGGGTAAACGAATTGGATTGTTGGTCTCGTTGCTTCTCACGTCTTGATAAAAAATTGGCCTTGGGTTTGGGGGGTTGTTATTGTTGTTATTCCGGTTATTGTGGTTTCGGTTTTGGTTACGGTTTGGTTGATTATTGTTTGGTGGTGGATTCGGATTATTGGGATTTGGTGGATTAAGGTTGTTGAGGTTTTGGTTTTGTTCTTGGTTTGGGGCGCCTTCATGCCCTTGATCAACTTGTGCATTTTCTATGTCTCCGTCCATATCTATGCCTTGGGTAGATGATCCTTAGGAGGAGTCTCCACTAAGTTCCAAACCACAACGAGCTTGACCAACTTTATTCTCAGCTACTCGTTCCCTAATATACGTGTTGATATCCGGAATGAGAGGAGTAAGTGGTGCCTTACCACGTCGAGTCTTAGTCATCCACTACAAGATAGAAACAACAAAAACACAATAAAATAACGCTTGGTGACTCACCAAGAGGTAAGCACCAAAGAAATAAAATAGAAATGGGATTAGAAAAGTTCGACCTATTCTCGAAAACTTTAAAACTAGTACAAGTAGTAACCGTTACTCAAGATAAACTACTTCCCCGGCAACGGCGCCAGAAAGCTTGATGGCCAAATCCTAGAGGTCCAATCTAACCGGCAGTGTACCGGGTCGACTGTAGTCTAGTATGGTGAGTCAAGGTCGTATCCATGGGGAAAGTCACTTGTGAGGTTACACACTAAAAAGTCTATATTACTTCGATCTAGGTCTCAAATTGCAAGACAGTAGTTGAATGCATAAATGAAGTGTTTGTGATAATAAAGATGATAAACGATAAAAGAAACTAACCAAGACAATGTGTAACCTAGCCATCCTCTTGTAGCATTATGGGAATGATCTCCTACCTTCCTACCATTGGTGTTCGAAAGCGTGAAATGGTGCATTACTAAGCAAGCAATTCCCCCTCATACGAGTGTATAGAATTGCTCTCTACCTCTTCCTCGGTTTAGGGGTCCTAAACCTGATGAATTGGCATGCTACGCACGTGAATGCAATGACAATGTCAACTATCCCCGGATAAGAAATCGAATGCCCCGAGAGGTCGATTTTACCTTCCAGTTTTCCTACCCTCTTCCCACGTCTAACATCTCCTTTTGGTCTCAGTCAAACGTGCAAATGCTAACACTAGGCAATTACTCTAATACAACAATCAATATTCTACAAGTAGGAAAAGCTTCACCACCATCAAAACTAGCAACACAAACAATCATTCCCAATCAACATAAGAGGATAAACTAAAGTTACAACATAATCTTCGCTAGATAAGCCTAGCCACTCATGTCTACGACTATCAACATCTCAAAATTGATATTCATAAGCATGAGAACAATTGAATGAAAATAAAGATTAAGGATTACCAAATCATGGAGTAAAGATTCGAATTGGTGTTCATCCAACTTCCAAAAGCTTCAATGAACTCACACCAGTGCGATGAATTCAATCAACTAAAAGAGTTAAACTAGAATCCTTAGTTTTACAATCAAAATAATTTCTACTAAAATTCGGCTATAAGAGCCTGGGGTGGGGGGTTTCCTTCAAGATGGATAAGTTGAAGAAGATGAAGTGTATTTTTTTTAATTTTTGTGAGTGGAAGAATAAAAGAGATTAATTATTTATTGACTCTGCAATGTTGACGTAGGTCAACCCAATCTGGCGTGCGTCAAATGCATAATACATTACTAACGTAGGTCACTGATGCTTGGCGCGCGTCAAGTCCAATGTAGTAGTTTGCTGAAATGACATTCGCATTAAATGCTCAGCATGGTATGTACCTTCTTGACGCGGGTCAACGTGACATGGCGCACGCCATTTGTATCTGAAATCACCATGATCAATGTTTTACTCTTCCACCTGGCTTGGACCGAACCCTCTAACGTGTGTCAACTATCATTCAATAATCCATGGCACTAAAAAGTTAAAAATCCATGCTCCCACCGTGATACCTATGCTGCAAAATAGACACAGAGATACCGCGCGTAAATCTGATAACAAAATCGGCTAATATCTACTAAAATAAAAGTAAAATCATGGGTCTTTCTGAAAGTTTCTATGTAC
Organism: Gentiana dahurica var. dahurica; assembly: GCA_024500145.1. NCBI lineage: Eukaryota > Viridiplantae > Streptophyta > Magnoliopsida > Gentianales > Gentianaceae > Gentiana > Gentiana dahurica. Next base: position 34,369,383 of record CM044907.1, read on the forward strand.
ACAAAATGGTTCAAATCATCGTAAAATCTGCTCAAGTTGATGTCAAAATACCACTAATTGCATTAGAAAAAGGGGTGAATCATTGGAAATTGTATCATCAGGTTGACTTACATCAGCCATTAGAGCATAATCATCCATATCAGCTATGAGTGTTGTGTCATCTGATTCATTTCCTTTTTCTGATTCCACCTCATAGCCTGATTCATCATCAGCAACCAATGCTTTCTTGCCAGGTCTTTTCTGCTGACCATTGTTCTTCAGCAGGTCTGGACAGTCAGGTCTAAAATGTCAATGTTTCTTGCAATTAAAGCATAGGTAGTCAGGATCCTTCTTTTGCTTCAATTCAGGACAGTCAGGTTTGAAGTGTCCTGGTTTCTTGCAATGAAAGCACAAAAAGTCATGATCCTTTTTGGATTCTTCCTTTTTCTCAGCAGACTTCTTGCCAGAATTCCTTAGGAATACCTTTCCAGATATCATCATTCTGATTCTTTTGGTCAGTAGGGCAATCTGCTCTTGCATTTCATCCAAAACATCATCTTGCACATTTGATGATTCTTCAACATGTGCAGCAGCCAGTGCAGTTGTCTTTGTTGCTTCTTTTTCAGCACATGGAACTAGATCCTTACTGAATTCATAGGCCTTAAGATCAGAGAACAATTTGATGGTGTCTTCCTCATGTAGACTTCTAGACTCCTTCATTGCAGTAACCTTCATCTCCCAGACTTCTTTTGCAAGTAGTGCCTTGAGAATCCTGGTGTTGATCTCTTCTCTTGTATAAACAATATTTACCAGGGTGAGTTCATCCAGAAATTGAACCTTGATTCCAGCTGTTCAATTGTCTCATTTGATTTCATTTTGAATTCTTGAAACTTTGGCTTGGCCACACTGATCTTGTTCTTCTTGATTGCATTTGTGCCTTCAAAAATAAGCTGTAGTTTATCCCATAGTTCTTTGACAGTCTTGCAATCTTTCACCTTCATGTACATATTGCTATCCAAGGTTCTATAGATAATGTCAATAGCAATATTGTTCAAGTTTGCCCTTTTTCTATCTTCATCACCCCATTCATTCTTTGGCTTTGGGATAGTCTGATTTTGGCCATCAACAGTTATGACTTTAGTGATCTCGAGTGGTCCATCAGTCAGCACATCTATCATTTCATCATGTGTTGCAGCTAGATAAGCCTGCATACGATGCTTATACTCATCAAAACAATCAACAGAACACATCAATGTTTTCCTAGAATACTGATTGTTATCCATGATGCAAAACTTTGAAAAACAGAAACTTAAAAATTTTTCAAAGAGTTTTCACAAGCACAACAAGTAGGATTACTTCAGAACAGAAGCTCTGCTTCGATATCAATTGTTGGTCCCTTGAAAAGGATTTGGTTAAGTTTAGAGGGGGTGAACAAACTTAACACTTAAAACTTTTTGGAGTTGACAAACTCAGCAAGGTCAGTAGTCTGCTCACTATCAGTAGTCTGCTGACTATTGAAGCTCTTGAGTTTGTTGCAGCGGGATATATTAAATTAAGCCTTATTACTTGTTGTTTCAAATATGATACTAAGTATTGGAAACTCAGTAGTGCATATAGTGTGATTCAGTTGCTGGTTCAGTAGTTTGATGTGTTAAGCATGCAAGTAAAGTAAATTGCAGAAAGTAAATGCAGTAAAGTAAAGTAGGCAAGATTTATAGTGGTTCCAGGTGGTGTAATCATGTCAGTCCACTCTTCTCCTGTGATGTTGGAGGAAATTCACTAGAGACTTTTGGATTTGCAGTTACAAAAATCCCCAAACTGTTTGCCCTTGACCAATGACTATGGCTTCACAAACTGAAAACTAGAAACAGGTGGTATTGCTGCTCCTAAGTCTTCCACTGGTCCTTGAAGGATAGGATTGCCTCTTCACCAGCTCCACCACACAACAACAGTTCTTGACATCTAAGTGCTTCTCTGTCTTCAGTAAACTTCTTGAAAAGAAGGGTTTGAATCAAGAAAGTAATTCTACTTTCAGTAGACTTCTGATCAGGATGAATGAATCAGTAGCCTAAGTTCTACAAGAGTGTAAACTGGATAAGTCTTGATTTGTAGGAAACACGTGAAGAAAAACTTGATCAGTAGATTAAAACTCTATGTATCAGCAGGGTCAGATTGCAAAAATTCTTGCTCAAAAACTTAGTTGCTTCTTGTGAATTCTTGGTGTTGCACTCTGAATCAGGAGTCATCTGTTTATAGGTGTAGATCCTCTGATTTCAATTTGAATTTGAATGATAACCGTTACAGGATTATCTGAAAATTCCTGAATATCCTCTGTTGTACCTGACTGACACTGACAGTGTCCTTCTGACAGTCCAGTCTGTCAACCAATGATATAATTCCATTTAATATGGCTCTAAAATCCTTACAACGTTCTTTTCATCTTGGCCATTGATTGACTAACTAATCCAAGACTTGTAAGTCATCCTTATCCATTTAATCTTCCAAAAAAACTTGGATTAATTCGAATTAAACATTCATCAGATATTTGATGTATAAGTCTGCTGTTGTCCTTGATTGTCAGCTGACTTTTAGTCTGCTGTGTTTTGATAAACACTTCAGCTGACTGCTTCTCATCTAACATTTTATTATGAAGTTAGAGTACACCATTTGAACATAACCAAGTTCCAAACACCTTTCAACTTTAATGGAACTTAGACCTTCTTCACAAGGTATATGTGATTAGTTTAGGTCATCATAGACTTCCCTAAATTTTGATCTCATATCCTTGACTTTAATTACTAAGTTTGATCCCTTAGCCTTCAATACTGAGTTTTGAACCCTCAGCCTTCATTACTGAGTTTGAACCCTCAGCCTTCTACCATCAGCAGGTTCCCAGACAGTCTACTGACTTAGATACCTTACTGACTTAGACAGGTCTGCTGAACAAGTCAGCTGACCTCTTTACAGTGCTTGTTTGATCAAGCCTATACAAAGATCTGTTAGGAAATCTACGCGGGAACGCAGCGGAATTTAAAATTTTATTTCCTTTTAACCAGGATCGACTTCGTTTAAGCAATAAACAAACAAGTAGTAGACGGTGGTTACCTTGGTTGATTTATAAGATCGACGCTTTGACCGTCTAAGGAGAGTAATTCTGCATAGAGCCGCCCAAGTGTTCGGCCTCTACCGCTAGTCCACACGAACAGCCCGCCGGAATCCCATCATGGATTGCTATTGGAAAACTCCGGTTGCTAGACCGGCCTTTTTCCCCTCTCTCCAACTCTCTAAAAGATGCTCTCTATTTTACACAAGAACTATGAGCTCTTGCAATTGTGATGATCAAAAGAGCTTGACACCCACCTCTTATTTATAGTGAGTGGGGCGCCTCTAATAGAGTGGAAAGGAAGAAAACATTTTCCCAATAAAATAAGGAAAATATATTTGATTGATTTATCTCATTTATTATAATATCTTCTATTAAATAAATCTAGGATATTGTCAATATCTCATATTGAATATTTCCAAGATATTGTCAATATCTTATATTGACAATATTTATCTTTTATTATATTATCATAAATCAATTTACACATGTGCATATATCACATATATATAACACACATAAATCTATTAATATTCAAACATGCCAACTTGACATTCACGTGCGACATGCACACAAATATTCAGCCGCATGTAATTTAGATATATACATATATATCAATATCTTATATTAATATTTGGTAATACTATTAATTAAATTGCACAATCCAAGTGTATCTTATACACTCCAAAATTGCGCCACCTTTAGCCAATAAATTGGCATCCGGAATATTCTTTAATTAATACAATATTATTAATATCTTGTATTTAATTTATTCATAATAAATAAATACCACCATATTAATTTACCACTATAACCCTTATAGTCTCGAGATAAACTTTCCTTATTTGGTTATCATCTATAACCACATTTTAATCCGACTAGATGTTCATATGTGTGTGACCCGATAGGCTTCCGAATATGTTGGCCGCAGACACAAGGTGCAAATTACGAAAATTCCCTGCATGCCTAACGATCACGGGATAGCGTCTAGCAACACACCGTGACCCCCAATCATCGGAAGAGTCAAATGCAATGACTACTACCTTTCATGTGAAACAGTTACCGTGTAACTTACAATCCTATCGCCGTAATAATATCCATACGGTCGTTAGTCGAGTGTCAAAACATCAACGACCGTATCTTATAATCTGGATATCATGCTCTCTCGAAGTAACTCGTTTACTCCCACTTTGCAAAGATTCACGAGAGTAAGACATTCCTTATAAGAAGGCCATTTCGGATATTCGATCCCAATCATAGGATACGAGATTCCCGGACGACCAATCATGTATACTCCGCATGCTTCAGTATCACACCCAATCACTACCGCATGATCGCCCCGTGGCTAGGGGAAACCTCAATAGTGTCAAAGCATGACAATCCACACCGTGATGCCATGAAGACTCCGGTCCAAAGGATAATTACACAACCGTCACATAGTGTGACACTTATCCGTGTAAGTGGGTCAGTCTAACGTACGCATTCTCTAATACACGCCCACGTACAGTCCAAGTGTCTCTACACTTCGATAGACGAGATCTATCCCTACCCTTAAAGACAGAAGACATCTAATACGTGCTAGTCTGTTTGTACTGTCAATGTCCTGTTTAATAGTACATCAGCCTAGAGACATTTAAGTATCAAACTTATTAAAGTGATTAGAGATCTCATCAACCATAATCGCCTATCATGGTTTCTCTATCACAGTTTAATACTAAGGGCGTTATCATATAACAATTCATAATTGGTTCTTTAAAAGAACATATATATGACAACAGAAAAGCCATTTAATATATGTATAAACATAAAGAAATAGTAGAAATGATCCGACCCGGTCGGATCCGGTCCAACCCGATTGGGTTTAGGACACTATTTCAACAAGATCAAACTCTAGTAAACCTATACAATTAATCTAGACATCTTTTTGCATTTGCTCTATAACAGCAAGTCTGGCACTCATCATCAAAACCAAAATATGTCTAACAGACAACATCCTTATTTTATATTCATAAAAATTATTAACATTGAATACAGGTACTTTAGATATAAATTTGAAGAATCCATAATCACAGATAAAAGGTATATATATCCTTCTCTATATGAAAAGAGAACAAAAAGTCAGGCCAAAAGCCACGTCGACTGTTTTGTGGTATTAATTTGCATATGGGCTTTTTCTTTCAGGCCTTTTAAGGATATAAATGGGCTGGTGGTCCGTTGACCCTAATACTCCTGCAGATCCAATTGATGTATACGTATTTTTTTTTCGGTTAATCATATACACAAACCTCTGTCTACCCTAGCCGCTCTAGCCGCTGCTGCTGCGATTTTGTGAAGAGAAAATCGATATCTTCCTAGCCGCTGCTGCTGCGATTTTCTGAAGACAAAATCGATATCTTTCTTCCATCTTCGACTCGACCTTTGATGTTGATTTCTTCGATTGGACTGCTTCTGCTGGTAGCCGTTGATACAGATAACACCATTGGACTTTATTGCATGTTCACAGCTGCTGTAGTACACACGGTTTGACGGTTTTTGCTTTCCGTCGGTTTCGATTTGATCGGCGATTGATGTTTGTCTTCGTCAAGTAGATGCTGCAGAGATAAGTTTAATTTTTTTCCTTTTTTAGTTTTATTTACTTTTTTGATTGTTATATTTCTGTGGCTGAAATAGTTTTGGCTGATTTGAAATTAGATGCTTGCTATGGACCGCTGTGTCAAAGGCTGGGACTTTTTCCATGTTTAACCGCGCAAGATTGGTTATTGTCTACCGGGTTATAACAGAGCTGAGAGAACATTATGTGGTGAGCACTCTGGCTATTTATATATCAACACATTCACACTAAGTTCTCTGTGTTTACTCGCCTTCTTCTTTCTGCGTATTAGGTGAAAATATGAGCCAAAAAATGCACTTCATTCTTTCCATTTAAGCTTCTCAATAAATGCATTTATTGAGAGTTGCATGCAGTGCTTCTTTTATGCCATTTATTTCAGTCCGATTTTCATTGAATGAGATTCTTTGCTATAAATTCATATTTCTTTTTTTTTCTGGAAATGTTTTTTCTGTGCTCTAAATGGTTCTTTGCTTCCTAATAGAGATGATTTGTGTTTTGATGTTTTATGTTGTAAGCAAAATGCTCACAATCCTGCTTGTTGTAAGGCTGTTTTGCTATTCCTTTTTTGGTTGCTTGCTCTTTCTTTCATATGATAATCTTTTTCTGTCATGTTTCAGCATTAGTGGTCTGGGGTTGTTTGTTGTTCTTCTTCTGTCTGTTTAGTTTCATGAGCAGGTCATCCTTAGTTGCCTCCACATGTCACTCTGTGCTTGGGGTCAAAGAAAAACAAATTTCAAAACTAATACCTCTGGTTTTAAATACAGATCATTTGTGTTTTGATGTTTTATGGTGTAAGCAAAATGCTCACAGTCCTGCTTCTGGTAAGGCTGTTTTGATATTCCTTTTTCAGTTGCTTGCTGTTTCTTTCATATGATAATCTTTTTCTGTCGTCTTTCAGCATTACTGGTCTGGGGTTGTGTCTTTTTTACTTTACATCTAAGGGTAGGGTTGTTTGTTGTTCTGTCTGTTTAGTTTCATGAGTAGGTCATCCTTAGTTGCCTCCTCGTGTCACTCTATGCCTGGGGTCAAAGAAAAACATATTTGAAAACTGATACTTCTGGTTTTAAATACAGATGATTTGTGTTTTCATGTTTTACGGTTTAAGCAAAATGCTCAAAGTCCTGCTTGTTGTAAGGCTGTTTTCATATTCCTCTTTCGGTTGCTTGCTCTTTCTTTCATATGATAATATTTTTCTGTCATGTTTGAGCATTAGTGGTCTGGGGTTGTGTCTTTTTTTCTTTACATCTAAGGGTTGGGTTGTTTGTTGTTATTCTTCTGTCTGTTTAGTTTCATGAGTAGGTCATCCTTAGTTGCCTCCTCATGTCACTCTGTGCCTCGGGTCAAAGAAAAACTAATTTCGAAACTAATACCTCTGGTTTTAGTTTTCTTGTTTATTGCATTTTCTCACTCAAAGATTCTCTTTCAGTCACTCATGGTCCTTAGTAGATATAGATATTTCTTTAATGATGCAGATTCCTTTCGTCGTACTGCATATAGCTGTTTCTTTGCTGTTAGAAATAGCTTATTCTTTGTTCTTTTGTGTTTGTTGATTACTTGCTGCTGCAAAAAGATCTTCTTTGTTGTTGTATGTTGTGATGACATCTGACTTCTGCATCTTCTGTGTTCTTCATTCTCCTGGCACAAAAATTTGTTTGGCTTCGGTTAAGTCTGGTTCGGTCCGTTGTTTTACAGTTGTTGCTTTTTAGCTTTTTTGTTGCCTGCAGTACTTTTGTTCCCTATATAAAATACTTGCTTTTGGTTCGGTTAGGACTTACTTTAGTTGCTTCTGTTATAGGTGCTGTGGCTTACACTTTCGGCTGCAAGCTGCATTCACATTTCAGCAACAGGTATGAAGCTTTATTCATAATTATATTTGTGCCTACGCCTTTTTTTGGGGGTTCCACTATTATCTCTTTCTCTTCATGCCTCAGCATGCAATAGCCTTTACATTTTAATGACAGTCATGCCTCAGCATGCAATAGCCTTTACATTTTAATGCCAGTTTCACTTATTTTCTATATGTGGCTATAAAAAAATCATGCTTTGGATTATTTCTTGGCATGTCTGTGTTTTAACTGTTGCTACAGAATTAAAGAGGTTATGTGTAGGATTAACGCTTGTCTTCTTCTCATAGGTAAAGAATTGTACTGTTGTGTGCTGTATAATCCTGGGTTTGACCTAAAGTAGTGAGTAACATACAATGAGAATTAAAGGTAAGGCAAGGCCTAGACCTGGTTCTGTTGTTCCAGCCTGCCATTCTTCCCAAAGTAGCTTAAGTACTGAAGCTAAGAAGCCTAGAAATCAGAGGAAAACAGTGCTCAGTGGACCTTTAAATGTTTCTGGAAAGCACAACACACAGTTATGCAGTTCTTCCACGGGTAATCGACCATGTGATCGTGTAGACAATTTCTATGGGTACATGTCGCCGACTGAACAGCAAGAGGTTGCTAATGTCTGTTGTGATGTGCCTACGGTGCTAACTCATGCTGAGTATAGGGCTAGAGCCGTATTGAGATTTAGGCGTAAACGTAAGCTAAGTGAATTGAATCATGCAAATAGAATAAAGAATTCTGATCTTCTTACTTCTAAGAAAAAAATAAAAATCACTAATGGTATTGAGCGGCTGAGCTGCATACCTGACTCTTACGTTATACAAAAGCCTGTGCCTAATTGTCAACACTGTGACTATAAAGTTTGCCCATGAGACAACAAACCTTTGTTGTTCGGATGGAGATGTTACTCTTAGCCAGAGTGCGTTACCTCCTGAATTATAAACTTTGCTGTTAACGACCGACTCTACGGATCCTAGGGGTTTTAGGGTCTTGATCAGAGCGTATAACAATCACATGTCCTTCACATCTCTTGGTTTAAAATATGATAAAAACCTGGCAATGAGAGACAAAGGAATTTACACTTTCAGAGTTCAAGGCCAGGTTTATCATTGGATAAACGACCTGTTGCCTGATGAGGGTATGCCAAAAAATCTTCAGTTCTACTATCATGACACTGATTATGAAATCGAACATCGTTTGTCTAGCACTTCCTATTTAGATCAGGAAATCCTAAAAAAACTTATTCATGTCCTGCTCATTAACCCATATGCTAGGTTCTTTCGTGGCCTAGCATCTATTCCTGATATAGAAAATAAACAAATCATCTTAAGGCATAACTCTCTTGTCAATCATAAAAGGTATGCTAACCCTAATGTTTCTCAAGTTGTGGTGTTATTGGAAGCTGGCGAGGCTAATAGTGAAGTTACACATAGAGACATTAGGGTTTACAAGCACAGTGGAGAGTCAAGAAGCATTCAGTATCACTATGGATGCTATGATCCATTACAGTACCCACTTATGTTCCCGTTTGGCGATCCTGGGTGGCACCAAGGAATAGCCAAAAATGGTGTGAAAGTAAAGAAAAAATGTGCCTCTGTTCTTACAAGTACGACCACGCACATGATTTCACCTTCTAGATCTTCAACGGCTGAACAGTTGTTACGGTCTGAAGAACTAGGTACTGTGCATTCTTTTCATTCTTGTGTCTAAGGTTGCTTTCCCTGGTTTACTAACTAACTCTGTCTTTTCCTTATTACCAGCGGCAGCTAACTTCCAGTCCAATTATGGTTGTATATCTATGAGGGAATTTTATTCGTATAGGTTGCAGGTTAGAGCTAATGACGATACCCATATCCTCCGTTTTGGTAGACTTTTCCAGCAATACTCTATAGATATGTATGTTAAATTAGAAACTCAGAGACTAGACTTCTACCGAGCTAAATCTAAGCAAGATGCAATAAGACAAGAATTCTTGCAAGGGATAGTAGATGCAGTTGGTTCTGGTGAACATGAACCGTCCAATATAGGACAGAGAATTGTTCTGCCTGCTAGCTTCATAGGCGGCCCTAGGCATATGCGACAGAAGTATGTAGATGCGATGACTCTTGTTCAAAAATTTGGAAAGCCTGATCTTTTTTAACAGTTACATGTAATCCTAGCTGGCCTGAGATTAAAAAACATATACATCTAACAGAACTTGCCCAAGACCGACCAGATTTAAGTGTTAGGGTTTTCCATACTAAGATTGAAGAAATCAAGATCGAACTCATCAAAAACGAGATTTTTGGTGAAATTGTTGTGTACACATACGTAATTGAGTATCAAAAAAGAGGCCTTCCACATGCACACTTTCTTCTCATACTGAAAAATGCACATAAACTTCACGATCCAGCAGAATACGACAAAATTGTTTCTGCTGAACTTCCAGAAAGAGACTTAAATCCTTGGTTGTACCAGGCTGTTGTGAAGCACATGGTCCATGGACCATGTGGAGATCTCAATCCAACAAATGTATGTATGCGTAAAGATAACACGTGCAAAAACTCTTACCCTAAACAGTTTTGTAACGAAACTAAATCATCTTCAAATGCATATCCAACATACCGTAGGCGGAACGATGGTAAGAAAGTTAAGGTCAGGGGTGCATGGGTCGATAATAGATGGGTTGTACCTCATACACCTTACTTAGTTGCTAAATTTGACTGCCATATAAACGTAGAGATATGCACTTCGATCATGGCAGTTAAATATATCTATAAGTATATATGTAAAGGTAGTGATAGAATTCTATTTCAGTTGTCTAATGCAGCCGAGTAACCTACCATTGTTGATGAAATAGAGCGGTTCGTATCAGCTCGTTGGGTGTCGCCGCATGAGGCACTTTGGCGAATGTTTAGATTTCCAATGAGTGAGATGAAACCTCCTATCATTCGTCTACCACTGCATCTAGAAAACTACCAGACCGTATCCTTTAGAAATACGCAATCCTTGTCTGAGATTCTTAGAAATCCACAACAGTTCAAAACAATGCTAACTGAATTTTTTTACATGAATAGAACCGATACATATGCTCAGACACTTAGATGTACGTATGCTGATTTTCCTACACATTTTGTTTGGATTCCAAGTAAAAAACGATGGACCTTACGGAAAAAGGGTGAATCTCTTGGCCGTATTGTAACCGCACATCCATCCGAAGGAGAGAGGTTTTACCTTAGGATGCTTTTAGCTTATGTGGAATGTCCTACGTCTTATCAGTCACTTAAAATGTTTGACAATAAGACTGCTGACACTTTCAGGGAGGCAGCATTGCTTAGAGGATTGCTCCAAGATGATAATAGCCAGGAGTTGTGCATGGAAGAGGCAGCCATTTTCCATATGCCTTTTCAACTTAGAAGGCTTTTTGCTACTATATTAGTATACTGTTGTCCCAATGATCCTGAAAAACTTTTTCTAACGTTTGAGGGTAGCATGTCTGAAGATTTTGTTAGAGATTTAGGCCTTCATAAAACTGAGGTTAGGTGCAAAGTCCTTCAACAAATAAATTCATATCTTAAAAATATGGGAAAAACACTTGAAACATATATTATCACACTTATGTCAGATATTAATGAAAGCCCTGAAGACTTAACAAGAGAACTAAGAACAGAGAGTAATATAGTTGTGACAAATTCTGAGTTAGGTCTAAAACATATGCTGAATTCAAAGCAAAAACATATATTCAAAAAAATACTAGATGCTGTCTATACCAACAAATCAAAGACTTTCTTCATCGACGGTCCTGGTGGAACCGGTAATACATTTCTGTACAGAGCATTGCTTGCAGAAATTAGAAGCAAAGGCTTTTATACGCTAGCTACTGCCACATCTGGGATTGCAGCTTCTATCCTTCCCGGTGGTAGAACTGCGCACTCTAGGTTTAAAATACCAATTGACAGTTTTGAGTTTACTACATGTAGGATTAGTAAACAGTCTTCTCTCGCTACGTTAATAAAAGAAAGTAAGTTGATTATTTGGGATGAAGCTCCTATGGCAAAAAGGTCCGCGTTAGAGGCTTTAAATGACATGCTTCAAGACATAATGTCAAGCTCTGAATTATTTGGTGGCAAGGTTATGATTTTAGGCGGGGATTTTAGGCAAACACTGCCCGTTGTTCAAAAAGGAACCAAAAAGGAAGAGCTTGATGCATGTCTTATTAACTCTCCTATGTGGCCAAAAATCGAGAAGCTGTATTTAACTGAAAATATGAGAGCTAGGACAGATCCTTATTTTACATCTTTCTTAATACTTGTAGGAGAGGGAAGAAATAATATTGAAGACACTGGTTACATTCAGTTGCCTGATTCTTGTGTGATGAAATCTACTGACAATGAAAACGAAGATGTTTTAAAACTAATCAAAGCAGTATACCCAGCCATCGATGACCCACACACAAGCACGGTCTATGTTAATAGAGCTAAACTGACAACTAAGAACCAATTTGTAGACGAAGTCAATAGCTTGATGATTGATAGATTTCCGGGACTCGCAGTTCAATACATCAGTTTTGATGAAACTCAAAACCCTGATCTTCAAGGACAATATCAAGACCTACTATACAGTCTAACACCAAATGGATTACCTCCACATAAATTGACCTTAAAAGTAGGAGCTCCAATCATGTTGTTGCGGAATCTTAATCCATCTGAAGGCTTATGCAACGGAACACGTTTAATCTGCAAAAATCTTAGTCGTAATGTCATACAAGCAGAAATTTCTATAGGGGACTTTGCAGGAAATCAGGTTTTCTTACACAGAATTCCACTCCAACCTCCAACAAATGAAATGTATCATGTTCCTTACATGCGTGTACAATTTCCAATACGACTGTGCTTTGCGATGACAATAAACAAAGCTCAAGGTCAAACATTAGATTGTGTTGGTGTTTATTTAAAAGAACCCGTGTTTTCTCATGGGCAGCTTTATGTTGCGTTGTCACGTGCAAAAAAATCATCCTCTATAAAAGTACTACTTAGAAAAGACTGTAATGGTAAAAAATCTTCACTAGAAACCAAAAATATAGTTTACAAAGAAGTGTTGTCACAGTCGTAGAGAATGTATCTTAAAAAGGTATTTTGGTTCGTTTCTTTTGTAATTTTAGCTTTTCATCTTTTCAATATTGTTTGTTAGTACTTTCCAGCCAATGTCTTCTCTGTTCAGTGTGACAGCTTATCTCATAGAGTGATAGTATTTTGCCTTCTATTGTTATATATATAAAAATATTTGATCTATGAATTACATGTTTTCCATACAGTCAGACGGTATGGCAATCGTACCAGAAAGGAAAATGTTTAAGATTTTGGAAATCAATCGAGAGCTTACAAACTGGACTGTTAGAGTATAAGTTGTTGAACGCCATCGTGAACAAACTGGAAAAGGAAGTAACGGGAAATCAGGGAAACGCTACAGGCGCTATGTATTAGTTGATGAACAGGTTCTCCTTCATTACATCTAGCATTTTTTTTTCGCATTTACACTAAATTATGTTCTGTTTTTATACTAAATATCTTCCGATTCTTCTGAACAAACAGGGAACAAAAGTATCAAGAATCGTGTACGAAGATGCTATCCATTTTTTCGAACGTACTCTGCTGCCGTTTAAACGCTACGACGTTTCCAATGCTAAGTTACTTGAGGCTGTGTCTTTCTTCAAGGTTGGACCTTATAGCTTCACATGGGTTTTTGACTACAACAAATTGGTTGAACCTGTTGATGAACAAATTTCACCATTCCTTCCGGTGACATACCCTGTTCGTGATTTTACAGACTTCTTTAGGCATGCCGATATCAAAAGCTATTTCAGTAAGATTTCTGTATATATAAGAAATCATTTTATTCACTAGATATGATTATATAATGTAACCCCAAATTTTTGGCAGATGTGAAAGCACTTGTCATCCATGCGATGCCACGTAGACAGGTGAATAAAAAATCAAGCCAGCGTGAGATAGTCATTATCGACCAAAGGTAATTCATGTTAAAATTAGTTAAATGTTCTTAGCTTTTTTTTACATATATACTGTTCATACAATGATTGAGTTTTTAACACTGTTCAGACAATCATTTAGTTTTTACCTTCATCAGTTTCAGAGACTGTGCATTAATGCCTATTAAAATTAATACCGTGTACGAATTATCGTATAATATATAATTTACTTATGGCTGTAAAGATGAACATTTTCTTCTGCAAACTGATTTGCACCAATATCAAGAAAATTCCGATGATAATGACATTGTGGGATGATTTTGGAGATGTTGAAGGCCTTCAGTTAGCGCATGCTTTGCCTGGTATCTCATTAATTATTGCGACGAATGTAAAAGCAACAACATTTCATGGTACATATTGACACTTCCAAATTTGCAATCTTCAGTTTAATCTGTAGTTTTAAAGTGCCGCTGACGTTAAACCTATGATTTTGTAGGGCTGTCTCTCTCAACCCGCATGTTCTCATACTTCCTGATCAATCCTCCATTGACTGATAAGGCAGCTATGTTGGAATGGTAAGCATGATGATGTGCAATAACTATGTCAGTATTATTTTCATTGATAAATAAGAAATTATATAACATTGTTTTCTTCAGGTACCAAGAAAACATGGATGAAATAACCACATTGTTGAAAAAAGAAGCCTACAGAGATGTCTCTATCTTATACCCACCGCCTGCTGAAACAGATACAATTATTGTGTCTGGTGCTCTTTCTGCTCTCCCGCTGGTAACTAATATATTATTTAGGTTGTTTAGATAATGTATTCGTTTCCATTGCTGCTAAATAAACCTTTTTTTATTTAAATGTACAGAGAAAAACAGCTTGGGTTATTGGCAAACCTAGGTTTATACCTACCACACAAAAGTACTGGATACATTCTTGTCAAGCCTGCAAGAAAAGACTCGATATTCCAATGGAATGGGTTATAAAGTGTTCCAAATGCAGTGAGGCGAGCGGGGTAGAAGTCAGGTTTGTCTATCCGATCAGTTATGTTGATATAGAATTATGCTTTGTACATTCATAGACAACTTTAATCTATTCTAATCAAATTCATTTAGGAGCCGGATACCAATACAGCTAGATGACGGTGAAAATGTGCTATCTGTGACTTTAAAGTCACCAGATGTTGAGCTACTGACAGGAATTACTCCACAGCAGCTGAAAGATTCTGAAGAATTTGTGAGTTTCTTTACATATCTAAATGTATCAATACACAACAATATTGATGCTTACAGTTCTATTAATATTTCAGGGACTTCGGGTTGAAGAAGAACTGAAGATAGAGTTGGAGAAGCTAACGATTGTGTGTTTCTTGAAGAAACAAGGATCAAAGGACCAGGCCGGCACATCTGTTCAAAGTAATCACTATGTAGCGATCAAAGCATACAATGCTCTTGATGTTAAAAATAATGTTGATCCTCATGCTCTACTAACTGAAATTGATGCCGAGAGTAGACAGCCAGCTGAGAAGCAGTTTTTCACCCTAACTGCAAGTAAACTGCTGAAGGAGATACAAGATGAGCAGGCTGTTGGATAGATTTCTCAACCCAGCCCATCTGCAAAAAGGAACATCGACTTTGTTACTCCACCTATAAGGTCTGAGAAAGCAGTAAAAGGTGCAGCAGGTGAGTTGGCAGTAGCTAATGTTGTTCACGAAATGCTTGTACCTGCTAAGGGTGAGAAAGGTAAAAGTGAAGAAGAACATGGGGCAACTGGAACATGAGTAGATACCTCATGATCAAAAGACCGTGAAAAATGTTGTATTTTGACTGTTTTGCAACATGTTTTGTAACATATTACAAAGCATTACATGTTCTCTTATGTGTAATGCTCAGTAATATGAATCGTATTTTGCCTACGTAACAACTTCTTTTGCTTCGATTTCTTATATTGTAATGTTGCCTAAAATCCTTCCATCACAAAACAGTATGTATCGAGACAATTTCAGGTTTTGTATGCGAACTTTTTCAATCATCCCACACTCAATTCCCAGAATTCTGCTTCATTATGATGTTACTAATAGTTTAATCATGCTGGGCATCTGGTTGCCATGCCTTGCACGGCCGGCGATCACTAGTATATATATATAAAGCACAGATTTGAAAACTACTTTGGAAATATGTGATCTCCTTGTTACCAGAAATCAGATCTGAACAGGTTCTGATACTAGGAACACTGCTCCGATACCAATTGTTGGTCCCAGAGAAGGGTAAAATTATATTTAGAGGGGGGTGAATGACTATACTAGAGTTACAAAAAAATTTCTTATAATTAAAAGCTTTTGGGCAGCGGATAAGTCCCTTCTTAAAAGTTGTTTCAAAGTAGATTATGCACACACACTGAGTATGAATAAAATGCAGTAAGTAAGTGCTGTAAAGTAAAGTGCAGTAAGTAAACGAACACAAAGGTTTATAGTGGTTCAGGGTGGTGTAATCCCTTAATCCATTCCTCTCATGTGATGATTGGAGGAATTCACTATTGTCTTTCACCAATACAATAGTAAGATTGTTCTTGGCTACACAAGCTTCACAATCTCCAAGACTATCACTCCCTAGCTACAAAAGCTTCAGTGACTCAGTCTTCAACACTACTCCTTGAGAACAAATCCTTCAGTAGCTATAGCAAACACAACTTCTTCTCAGATGGCTTTGATTCAGTTGCTTGACTGGGGTGTGAATTGAATTCACAAAGAGGTTGATCAAACTCAGTGCTTGATGTAGAATTGTAGCTCTGATTGCTGAGTTGATCTCTAGATGTGTTCTTTTAAGTTCACATAGAAGGCTTAAGAATTTGACATATTTTCTGCTTGTTCTTGTATATTCTAATCGTTGTTATTTCTGTCTGTCAATGCCTTTTATTTATAGCCTTGATAATCCTTGATTTAAAAATTCTGTCCGTTGGCTATTTAATGTGGAGAATAATCCTGAATAATTCTTGATTCTTCCTTGATTATATTCTCCCTGATTTCAGTGATCCGGATTTTCTTCAAAACGTCCAACATAAAATCCGTCCTTGAATGATTCAGCATTAAATGCTTGATCTTCTAATTATTCAGAACGTGTTGAATAAGTATAACAGGTAAATGGTACTTTGTTGTTCCTTTACTTGACAGTTGTTTGATTAGTTGAGTAGATTTGATCACTTAGCTGTTGATCACAGTTATTCCTTACTCAGCCGGTAGAGTGTTTACTTTACCGGTTTATTGCTTCCGTTCTTTCTTTGATTTTCCAAGAGTATTTGTACTCCACTGATCCTTGATTTGTGTGAGATCAGTGTACATCATATTAAAAAAATGAGTTTCATCACTTGTAATATAACTTAGACTTATCCAAGGTCATCACAGTCTTCCCTGGTTATAAGTCAGACTATAAGTCTTCATGCTTCTCTGCTGGTACTTGGCTGTCTTCACATCACCGATATTCTGTCTTACTTAGCCATCCTACCAACTAGTACAATACTTGTCTGACTGAAATTATACAACATGTCAGACTCTAAGTAAAGACATATGCAGATATTTCTAACTTATTTCAGGCTTGCTATAACAACTAGTATGGCCATCATCAAAACACATAAAATGTTCCCAATAGCATCATCAAGGTTTGTTGACCTGCTGATGGTCAGCAGAGCATTGGAATTCACCAAGAGGACTAGTCTTTGCCCTGCTGGGTGAGCTCACTTGGCAAATAAGTCATTGGTATCAACAATTCCTAAGTGCTCTTAAAGATTGGTCAATTGAGCTAATGAAGTTGCCAAGGGGATTGGTCTTTGCCCTTCCGGGTGAGCTCATATGGCAAATCAGTCATTGGTGTTAAACTTCATCTTGTATTATCAATTGGACAATTCTATAATTTGAATCAGCTGGATGAAAATGTGAAGACCAGCTGGGTATTCAATACACCAGCAGACTCTACCACTGCTGAAGCATGTCAGCAGAGTCTCTACAAAATCACTCTGCTGAAACTTTAATCTGCTAAAAAAGTCAGACTTTAATGAAAGTCAACAAATAAAGTTAATGGATTTTTATCCTATATTTATTACAGCTGTTACAAGGACATAACCGTTTCTTACATTAGTGGGGTTATGTAGTGGGACACATGGCATTTCCTTAATGGTTTCCACTTGTTCGTGCATTGGGACGGTGCAAGTACTACAGTACGTTCCTGGAGAGTTTACACCCACTACAACCTATATATCACAGAGTATATGCAAAAGAATATCATTACATTCTCCTTCAAACACTCAAGCTTTTGCGTATGTTCTTGGCTTTTATCTTCTCTTTTATCTTTTCTCTCAAAATCACGAAGCAAAATGTATGTTGATGATATTTATCTCGGCTCTGGTCAAAGTGTTTTTGGTTATGTTAAGGATGCTGAAAAAGGAGAGCTTGTAGTCAATCTTGGAAGAAGAATTAAGCGGTATGCAGGTCTGGAAAATGTATTGAACATCATACTGCAAACAATCTCATACAGAAATGTGTGTGATTTCTAGAGGAATATGGTTATAAAACCAACATAGAGGAATTTACAACCCCAGTTCATGGTAAGGAGATTCTAGTTTCCTCTTATTTGTTAAGAGAAGCTTTTGGGTTTGTAGAAGGAAATGGAGCCCCAACAAATCCGGATAATGTATAACTAGAAAGAATAGCAATTGTTGAATCTATCAAGACTGATCTAGATGAACAAGCATCTCTGGGAATAAATGTTAAGTATATCTCATATAAGTATAACATGTTGAGCAAATACATTGCCAGAAATCTGCTAGGGTTGGTTGGAAATTATGATACCCTATCAGGGCCAAAGATTGATTTGATGATTATCATTTCAAGGAGCATGAAGTTTGACTGGGATGGATTCTTCACACATTACATGAAGAAGGTTATGGCTGAAGAAAGAGAAACAATCAAGAAAAGAATCAAAGCCAAAAAGTCAGTCAAATATCTTGGATCTGGATTCTCTATCAAGATCAAACCTTTGGGTTTGATGGTCCAAAGTCTGTTGAATCACTTGCACATTGCGGATGTAGCTCCTCAAAACATCAACAAAGCAAGATACAAACCTGAAGTTAATACTCCAATTCCTGGTTTGGATGATGATGAAGAAGATCAACCAGAAGAGAGTGAGCCAAATCCGGAATTAAGAAGCAAAAGGAAGGATGATCCTAAGGTTACTGAGTCAAGAAAATCAGTGGAGAAAGGGAATGTTGAACTCACAAAATCAACAGTAACTTCCAAAATAGATACAGGGAAGATCACTAATATTCTAAAGCCTGAGAAGTCTAAACAACCAGCAGACTCTGCAAAGCCTGCTGATACAAGTGTTACTGAAGATTCCCCTGCACCTGCTGCACCTGTAAAGAAGAAATATGGACAAATCTTCACTGAGCAAGTTAATGATGCATCAACGAAAAGAAAAATAGTGAGAAAAGAGGCACTTGAACAATCCTTGTTTGAATCCCCAGAAAGACCACTAAAAAGAACCAAACAAGTTATTAAGAAGAGGATCAAACATGGGAAGGGAAATGATCTAAGAACTTTGGAACAGTGGAAGGAAGAAGATGATGATGATGAGGAAGGTGAGAAAGAGCCAACTGAAGTGGCTGTTGAGGTTGTACAAGAGCCTGCAGAAAAGGCTAGTGAAAGTGTACAGACCCCTACTAAGGTTGATACAACTCAGGGGGTGAGGATGGAACAAACCCCTGCTGAGGAACATGCAACACAATGGGAAGCAAGTATTGAGCAGATGAAAGTGGTAGATATCAATATTCCTCAAACTTTTGAAGACCCTACTGAACTTTTTATATCTGTTGAGGAAAACTTGTCTCATCTGGTGGAGACATTTGGAAGACAAACTACTGAACTTGCTGCAAGAAAACCAACTATGCCTTATGAAAGGAGACCTAAGAAAAAGCAGCAAAGAGATCCTGCTTTGGAAAGAATATCTCAGTATATACAATGGAAGATGGGTTTTTACAGGAGACAGAAACTGCTTCTGAGATGATGACCAATTTTAAAGAATGGGCTTTTGAATATCTGGGAACTGATAACTTGTTGCATTTCATAAAATGTGATGAATTGGTTGCCAGACTTCAAGAAGCTGTAGAAGAAGGAAGAAGATCTGGAAATTTGTTGTTCAAAGATCCTAAGTAAAAACCATTTGGTGATTCAGATGATGATCATCCAATACATCTTGGAGAAACAAGTGGTGTTGTTGAAGAAAGGACAACATAATCTAATCAAGAAGGATCTGGTGAGAAAGACAATGAGCACCCTCCTGAAGAACAAAGACAGTCTACTGAGGGACAAAAGACTGCTGATGGTAACAAAGAAGAATTGTTGGACACTTTTGCTGTTGAATTGGAAGCTGAGTTAGATACAATAACAATTTTGGGAGGTGCGGCCTTAGAAGATTCTGCTGAAGTAGCAAGGAATGAACAAATAGATGTTGTATCTGAAGAATCGGTTCAATTTCAAGATAGAATCAACACTGGGGGAACTTTAGCAAATGTTGTTGTGGATATAAATGTTATTGCTGAGCAAAGAGCAGTTTTTTAAGAAAACTAGCAATATTTCCTAACATTGCTGAAGGCTAAATTGGTCAGTTGGATGTAGTTGCACCTGCTGGACAACCCATTCCAGTAGTTGTAATTCCAGAAACACCCATTGAGCCTAATTTGGTAACTCCCATGATCATACAAGAAAAACAACCTAGAGTTATTGAATCTACATCAGTCACACCAATGGAGATTCAAGAAACTATTGAAGAGGTGGTGCAGTCTACTGGAAATTAGACAGCAACTGAACAAAGGTTGGAACTGGTGGTTCAATCTACTGAGGATCAGACAGTGATTGGACAAAGGTTGGAAATAGTTTTGGAGTTGGAGGAATCCCTTGTCACCAGCATGGAACCTGCTGAGGAAGTTGCCCTTGCTGATAACATAAAAGAAGCTGCTGATGCACAATCAGAAGAGCAACTTCTTGACTATGGTGATATTGAAGAAGAGTTTGATATAGATGGTGAAGAAGATCCTATTAATGATGATGATCATAGACTGGATGAAAGGAGTCTTGAACCCTATGAATGGGACAGGAATCGAGCTATAGTGAAAAGACAGCCAAGACCTGAAGATGACATGGAGAGGTGTTCGGAGGATTTTGCATCACTAAACAAAAAAATAATTTATAAACCTAGACCTAACATGCAAACTAACTCCTAACCGACCGAATATCGGGTAATTGCTAGCATAGTAGGGTAAGTACGGGTATCGATCCACAGGGAATTGGGATGTTGAACCTAATCTTATTAATTCCTTAAATTGTTACTACTATTTATTACTAAACCTAAACTAAACAGAAAATAAACTGGACAGAGGATTGTCAATCCAAAGCCAGGAAGGATAAAAGCAATAATAAATAAATAAAACTATAAACGAAAAGAACATAAAACAAAGACACATGGGATCAAACAATATACAAACCAAGTGATTTCGATCCTAGTTCATCTCATGATTTTAATTCAATATTGTGGTTTCACCTATCAAAGGTATGAATTCTTACTTCCGTAAGTAATCCGTCTATCAATCTCATCATCTTCCAATCTATAGAGATTAACGCTCTCAAAACAAGGTGCAAGATTTATTAGATCTAACAACCTAGAAATCTAACCTATCAACTTCCGTTATGTCAAGGTTAAAAGTCTAATCTTTCCTATGGTGATCTAAGGTTTACACCGACTCTCGTCATACGGTAAACATCAATAAGCAATTCATCTTCCGATATTGATTGCATAGCACATAAGCATAGGAAGATACAAAACGAATCAAAGATCATAAAGATAAAACAGGGATCGAATAAATTAAAAAGATAAACTCACATAGTTTATACAATGGATGATCTCCATGAATCACAAATAAAACAAAAGCATCCTAATCTAACCCGGATCACCCGAGCACAAGGCTCGGGTGACCGGCCTTGAAACCCAAAAGAGCGGCTGCTGCTATATTTTTCGTGTATAAAATCTGAATGAATTAGGGTTGGGCGAAGCTGCTTTATATAGACTTTTAAGTCGGCTGGGCCTAAGTCGGCGTTGGACGCCCGTCTGGTCTTTATGGACGCCCGTCCAACTTCTTTAGACGCCAGGCAGACGCTCATTCAACCTCTGTCCAAACTCTCTGTTCAAAATTCTTCTCCTGGATGCCAGTCTAATTCAATGGACGCCCGTCCATAGTGGACGGGACATGAACGAACGTCCAGCATGCCTGGAAGCTGATTTCTTCATCTTTATCCTTTTCTTCTCATCCCTATCTCTTCTCTTCATCAGAAAATCCTAATGCAACCTCTTCTAATCCTCTTTTAGCTCGAAAACATATATCTAAAAGATAGTAAAACATACCAAAGCGTAACATAACTCCAAAATAATATAAAATCACAATTTAAGCACATAATTCGTTACGTTTTGCAATTCAACTATTGAAAACATCATTTGCTCAATATTTCAATTATAAAGCTCGATTTCTATGAAAAACATCCAGATATGGAGAGAATTGATATAAAATATATCCTTATAAAACGTATAAAATCACCCTTAACAACTCCCCACACTTAAACCTTGCTCGTCCCGAGCAAAACAAAACATAATCAAGACTCGAGACATATAAACATTTATGCAAACATAAAGCATATTCAATAGTTTAGAGGTTCACCCAAGTGTGTGTGCAAAACCATAATAAACTTCCACTAAATCCACACTTGAAATTGATTCAAGCAAAACTAGCCAACATCCCATTTAAATCAGAAATATAAAAACGATTATAACATGCACCTCACAAAACATACATATTCCAAAAATAATAATAAGGGTATTTAAAACATTTCCGACATACTCAGAGGATAATCCCTACAACATATCTTTCAGTTTATACTGGGGATAAGATAGACGATAACTTAGTCTCATACTTTATTCAATTCATACCAATTCTCATTCAAGTTTATTCAACTTTTTCCACATTTAACACACATCAGAATGAGCTATTGCCCTGTCATAGCAGAATAGGATATTCGAGATATACCCTACCTTACTCCAATCATAAGGCAGCTTCTTCTGACTGTCGTGAGCTTTTAGTCATCATAGTGGTATAGGACATACGTGGTATACCCTATCGCACTCAAATCATCGACTAGCTTTCGACACACCCAAATTACTTCATATTTTTTTCAACTTTTTCATTTGACAATAAGTTACGTGTTACATATCACATTCAAACCTTCAGATATTCACAGTATGTCATACTTTAATTCTAAACACAAACTATTAAAATTTTCAAAATTCGTATGCAAGCAAAGAATCATGCGATAATCATAAAAAATCTCTAATCAAATAGGCATAGCTTTAAAGTATAGCTCATCATTTACTATGGCACGTGAAAAATAGTGTTGGGTGAAACATCTAAATTTACTAAATATGCAAAATAACGCACCAATGATATAAGAACTCAAATAAAGACATGCCTTTGTTCACTTGGGACAAAACAAGCAAAATTTTAAAATTTAGCACTTTTTCATAGAAATATAACTAATTAAGCAAATGAACGTAGATACCTAACCCCTCCCCCACACTTAGATTGCAACTTGTCCTCAAGTTGTACAGAAATAAAAATGAAGAGAACTTAGCTGATTGTATTTCCAAGCTGGCAATTCCGGAAAGACCCTCATGAAGAACCAAAATTGCTTCGGATAACCTTGGAAATGTGGAGCATCACAGATCCAAGAAAGCTTGAATAGATCAGTAGACTGTGGAGCATCACAGGAAAACTGATATCGTCGTGAAAGCGCACAATAGCTATCACAAGTGTCCCGCACACTTGAAAAACAAAAAGAATCTCGGGGAAAAAGGAATATAACAAGTAAAACACATGGAAAAGAAGTCATAGAGATTTTTCAAATTAAGCCCATATAAAGATGGAAAATATACATGGAACATTACAAAACAGTAGGCTAGGTGCAACTACATGAAAAAGATATTACAATGCAATCTACATGATAAAGTGGTAGCGTACGGCAAGCCGACAGTAACTACCCTCAAGAAAAATAATAGAAAAACAATGCAACTAGATGACATGCAACTAAATGATATGCAAAAATAAAAGAAAATAAAAGAAAGAAAACTAGCCCACTCATTTGCAACACGACATGTATATCATAAACGTCTACCAAATAATGATAGTTTACGATAAACGACAGTACTATTCATTATATGCAGTGTAGACGCGCCTTAAGACTCATCAAAGGTGATAGCATTATGGAAAACCAACAGTTAGCTATACTAAACAGATATAACTCATAAGAAGACATGGTAGCATTACGAAAACCGACAGTAGCTACCCATATGAGTTACAAAAATAACAAGAAAGCACATAGGTCTCAAAGCTCACAGGATTCATCACAACGATATGTAGCATACGGAAACCGACATTAACTAAACAACAATAAGAACATAATATCATACGCAGAAGACAGCAACTAAACAACCATAACACCCTAGATAGACGACAAAAGGAACAGCATAAGTCATATTAGAATCACATCTAGCTAGGTGAATTACTCAACATGGATTGCAATAGATGGAAAGAAAACCATAACGGTGAAAGAACAGGACATCTACGCATATACAAAGGCCACAGAGGCTCTCATTAAAACATCCATGTCAATTAATGAAGCATGTATATAAAAATTAATCAATTATTTAACATGGATTCGTAGGAGGAAAGATGTAAACATGCAAGTTCAGAACATCTACGTAAAAAATAATTAGCCACAGAAGCTCATATGAAAATATCCACGTCAAATAAAGCATTAAAAATCAAGTCAAGAAAAAAATTGGAACCTGGACGTGCGTTCAACATACTAAACGGGCGTTCTCCTAGAAATTTTGCACTGGACGGGCGTTCAATGAGCCAAACGCTCGTCTGACTCAGAAAAACTGGAACAGAGTTGAGCAAAACTGGACGGACGGGCGTCTACTAATCAGGACGCCCGTTCACCTGCACGTTATGGACTGGACGGGCGTTCGCTTACCTTGAACGCTCGTCCAAACATCGAATTTGCACAGAAAAGTAGGAAAAACACAGCAAACCCTAAATAGAACATCAATTCAAAACAAACCAGAACGCATACAGCAGCCACGGATAAATTTAAGCACAGAGGGCACTAGGTTACAGATTAGGTTATACTTCACGTTTCACAAATCGAGTAAAAAACTTTTTGCACATTCTTAACCCAACGGTCATCGAAACACGGCAAAAATAAAAACTCTCAATTTGTGTGACGCTACTCTTATTGAAAGAAAAAAAATCTACAAAACAGAAAACAAAAAAACAATAAAAGGGAAAAAAACGTGTTGAAAACTTCTGAGCCCAAAATGGAAGGGAAAACAGTGGATTTTGACCTCGAAAATGGTGTTCACCACGTCGTCGGCGTCGGAACGAGCTTTCCGAATTGGGGTCCTGCGCCCCAAACGGACACTCGAGCCGAAAGTTACGGCCAAAATACTAACAAGTGCCAAAACGATCCCTTTTATCCAAAAATTTGAAAAAAATCGTAACAAAATAGAAAAATTAACTCAATTAGATTCAACAAAAACACCGATTCCCCGGCAACGGCGCCACTTTTGTTCGGAGGATTTTGCATCACTAAACAAAAAAATAATTTATAAACCTATACCTAACATGCAAACTAACTCCTAACCGACCGAATATCGGGTAATTGCTAGCATAGTAGGGTAAGTACGGGTATCGATCCACAGGGAATTGGGATGTTGAACCTAATCTTATTAATTCCTTAAATTGTTACTACTATTTATTACTAAACATAAACTAAACGGAAAATAAACTGGACAGAGGATTGTAAATCCAAAGCCAGGAAGGATAAAAGCGAAAATAAATAAATAAAACTATAAACGAAAAGAACATAAAACAAAGACACATGGGATCAAACAATATACAAACCAAGTGATCTCAATCCTAGTTCATCTCATGATTTTAATTCAATATTGTGGTTTCACCTATCAAAGGTATGAATTCCTACTTCCGTAAGTAATCCGTCTATCAATCTCATCATCTTCCGATCTATAGAGATTAACGCTCTCAAAACAAGGTGCAAGATTTATTAGATCTAACAACCTAGAAATCTAACCTATCAACTTCCGTTATGTCAAGGTTAAAAGTCTAATCTTTCCTATGGTGATCTAAGGTTTACACCGACTCCCGTCATACGGTAAACATCAATAAGCAATTCATCTTCCGATATTGATTGCATAGCACATAAGCATAGGAAGATACAAAACGAATCAAAGATCATAAAGATAAAAAAAGGATCGAATAAATTAAAAAGATAAACTCACATAGTTTATACAATGGATGATCTCCATGAATCACAAATAAAACAAAAGCATCCTAATCTAACCCGGATCACCCGAGCACAAGGCTCGGGTGATCGGCCTTGAAACCCTCAGAGTGCGGCTGCTGTGATGTATTTTTCGTATGAGAAAATCTGAATGAATTAGGGTTGGGGCGATGCGGCTATTTATAAGATTTTAGGTCGGCCAGGCTAAGTCGGCGGACGGACGCCCGTCCAGAGTACTGGACGCCCGTCCAGAATGCCTTGGACTTGATCAGACGCTCGTTCACTCAGCGTCCAAACTCTCTGTACCAAATTTCTTCTTTGGACGCCCGTTCAATTCAATGGACGCCCGTCCATAGTGGACGGGACATGAACGAACGTCCAGCATGCCTGGAAGCTGATTTCTTCATCTTTATCCTCTTCTTCTCATCAGAAAATCCGAATGCAACCTCTTCTAATCCTCTTTTAGCTCGAGAACATGTATCTAAAAGATAGTAAAACATACCAAAGCGTAACATAACTCCAAAATAATATAAAATCACAATTTAAGCACATAATCCGTTACGTTTTGCAATTTAACTATCGAAAACACCACTTGCTCAATATTTCAATTATAAAGCTCGATTTCTATAAAAAAACATCCACATATGGGGGAAATTGATATCAAATATATCCTTATAAAACGTATAAAATCACCCTTAACAAGAGGTCTGCTGAAAATATGGCTGGTATTGCCGATACCATACTAGGTCATATTTTAACAGAATTAAGAGCTGTTAGAGAAGACATAAATCAACTAAGGGGTCAGCTGAGGACCAGTGAACAGAGATTTGAAGAACTTGTTAATTTGGTGGAAAATAAAGGAAGAACCAGTGACACGGTTACATCAAGTGTTACTGGTTTACTGTTTAAATGCAGTGATATGCATAGGGATGGCAATTTCGATCCAACCCGGTGGATATCCACCCGACCCTACCCGTTAGGGTAGGGTTTTTTAAGGGTAGGGTAGGGTATGGGTTTTATTTTTCAAAACCCACCGAGGGTAGGTAGGGTATGGATATCTATTCTGTACCCGTCATAATACCCTCCCGACCCATCATATACTATATTGTTTATAATGTATTATGTATTAAAATTAATAGTTTGTATCGAAAAAAAAAGCGTCACGCTTATTTAAAAAGGAAAAAAAGAACAAGTCACATTGTCACTAATAAAAAGAAACAAAATAAATATTAATTAAATTAATATCATGCATCGATCATTGGTAGTATTCTACAAAGATTGGAAGTTATTGTTGTGACTTTTCTTCCGAATTGGCTAATTCTTATTGCATTTACCGGCAACCTTGTATTCCATCGTAGCAACAGAAATGTTAGAAAATTAGAATTGTTCTTATATCTTGTTTTTTGGTTGATTTCTTTAATTAGTTCTTCAACTCTAATACATTTTTTGGTTTTATAGCTATGTTTTTTTATTACTTTTTTTCTTGTTAAGCTTTATGTGTTGTTACTGATGGGAGTCAACTTTACTGTACTTTGGTGTGCAGTTTAACCCCCGTTTATCACTTTATTGATATGTTTTGGGTAGATATAGACCTGTTTGAGAATAATATCGTGAGTTATATGCACGGGGAGTTAAACTGTCACATCGATAGTAAACTCCGCCTTTTTAGCGATATTTATCTCTTTTCCGAGCACTTTTGTCTTGCGGAATTACGCGTGGTGTTTGTTCGTATATGTTATTGCAGGACTTAGGTGACTCGAGGACCCGGAAGGCGATGTTTTGGAATGAGAGAAGCGTTCGTGGCACGAAAGTTGAATGAAAGTGAAGAAAAGTCAAGTTTAGAGTGAAATCAAGGCAAACTGGCGTTTGCCCTACCCCAAACTGGCGTTTGCATCAATCCTAGGCCAAACTGGCGTTTGGACATAGCAAATTGGCGTTCACAGAGTTAACACTTGATTCAGAAAGTTAGAGTTTTGGCCAGCCGAGCGTCCAAATGACCCCCAAACGCACGTTTGGGTGGGTTCAGCCCGATTCAAGAAGCTCATATAACACAAACGGGCGTCCAGGGTACACAGACGATCATTTTACCTCATGACATGAGTCATCAAACGAGCGTTCAAGATGAGGCAAACGCTGGTTCACAGAAGATGAAACCCTAATATCATCAAGATTCCCAGGCAAACTAGCGTTTGCTAAGACACAAACGGGCGTTCAAGACCGACAGTAGCAGATTTTTGACCTACACTATAAATACTCAGCTCATTCAGCCCCTATTCATTCTTGGCCGACTTTAGACTTTTCTTAGGCGATTTAGGTGCGATTTTAGTGTAGTTTGATCACCCTTTGATCCTTTGATTCCATAAATTACATCCTTTGATTCTACACACTTGTTATAGCTTAGATTTACTTTTCAAGAACAAAAGATTCAACTTTTTGGATCGCTTTTCTCTTTGGTATTTTCTGGATCAGATTTTCTGAAAGTTAAATGGTAATGACTTCTCTTTTATTTATTGTATTTGGTTTGATTTCAATTTCTATTTCATTTATTAGCATAATCATGAGTTGCTAATCCGTTGTGTAGTCGAACTATGTGAAAGCGAGCGAAAACCCTAAGGGGGGTGAGATTGGGAGTTGTGTGGTGCGTAAATTAATGTTTAAACGATTAATCCACGTCCTAAAACTTATTTTAACGTCTTTGAATTAGATTGATCACCTAGTTCACTGTCACACACATCGAACTTATAGATGCATTTTGCGGTGAGATGTGGGATAAGGGGTTTTGGGATCGTTGCGTAGATTCGGCCTAGTTGTTAGGTCCGTTTCCAATATAGAGGTTTGTCATCGTTGTTCGAGCAACTCTAGACCTTAATCATGTTAGGATAATCGGT
This sequence comes from Gentiana dahurica var. dahurica, assembly GCA_024500145.1. Classification (NCBI taxonomy): domain Eukaryota; kingdom Viridiplantae; phylum Streptophyta; class Magnoliopsida; order Gentianales; family Gentianaceae; genus Gentiana; species Gentiana dahurica. Next base: position 34,398,218 of record CM044907.1, read on the forward strand.
TTTGTAAAGGGAGAGTCGGTTAGCTTCACATAGGGTGGTTAGATCGAGTTGTTCAGTCTAATCACTAGAATTAGGAGTTGGAACCCGTGGATGTCGTTAAACTACATTGGATAGGTAGGTCGGTTAAGACACACTCCCTGTCAAGTCCTCCCTAAGGGGTAAAAGTAGCTCGTGAGATCATAGTTCGGCTATACCTCTTAATATCTAGAAGTACAACCATTAGTATAACCTTTATTTTTGCATTAGTATAATATCCTCCACCATTATTTTGACATGAACTAAGTTATACGTCAGCTTTGGTACTTAGACATTACTCCCTGTGGATTCGACCTTGTGACCACTATACTCCTGTTGACCCGATACTCTGCCGGTAAAAGTTAGCGGTTAAGTATTTTGCCATCAGTTACATTCATGATAACTTCTACGTCTCTTACCTACCCGATGCATATCGTATGTTGACTATTCTTGAAGATGAAAATAGTGATATACATGAAGTTGATGGTTAAATAGAGTGGTCTCTCTTTTGTTTTTGTTTTTTTTTTGCTAGAACGGATATATAATAGATTGAATAATAAGTGCTTGATTTAATGTTGGTTTTAAAAAAATTATGTTTTGACATGATATTGATCTAATATGTGTTTTTTTTTTGTGGCTACTTTTTATTATTAATATTAATATGCTTGAGTCATATATTTATTTCAATGGTAACCAACTTAGTTGGACAATTATTTTTACATTAAAAATTATCACTTGGAGTTGTCGATCGATCTATGTTATTTGTTTCGATTTGCGTGTTGGTTTTCTTTATTATATGGAGTTGTGATACTTAATTGAGAATAAAATTAGATATCCATGGATATCCATATACCCGTGGATATCCGTATGGGGAGGGTATGGGTTTGAAGTTTTTTACCCGCATGGGTAATGGGTAGGGTATGGGTAAAAAAATTGATGGTAGGGTATGGATATAGCCAAACCCGTACCCATTGTCATCCCTAGATATGCATCTTGAAATCACTCAAACAAAGTTGGACTCTGCAGAAAGGGATAAGAAGCTATCTGAAGATATCTCCAACTTACACAAGAAAGTTGATAAATTGACTGAGAATTCATCATCTGCTACAATTGATCCTAAGTTTATAGAGAGGATGAATCTGCTTACAAGGCCGGATTACTTCAGTAGACACAAGAACAAAAATTATGGAAGACCAACTGAACAATCTAGTATCAACTCAAGAAGGAGTTCTGAGCCTACTGAACCATTTTATTGATGATGTCAATAAGGGGGAAGAAGGAAAGACAGCAGAAGCAAAAGAAGCAGCAAGGATGTATCAATAAAGAAAATTTGAAGCTGAAGTTAATGTATATAGAACCCCTGCTCCTGGAAGAGTTCAGTTAACTGATGATCTGCTGAAAGAGTTTAAAGCTGCTTATAATGCAAGAACAATACCCTACCATGAAATGTCATTTTTTGAGGCAATAAACTCTTTCCTAGGACTAAAACTTTGGGAAGTAAGGATCAGATCTATGAGATCAACTTCAAGAGGTGGAAGGGGACAATCTGCTGAACAAAGACTAAGAGGATTGTCAGCAAAGGACTGTCTAGATGAATTCGTGTTAATGTATATGAGAGGAACATTCAACTGGCAAGGTATTCAAATGACCATTGCTGAAGCTTGGAAGTGGTGGAAGATGATGGATACGTGGATTGATTTCTCTAAAATTAAAAGTGAATGGATGGTGGAATCAAGGAGTATCAACAAAAGAGAGATCAAGAAAGGAACTAGTTCAGCAGACTCTATTTACATATTTTATCTTATGCTAAATCTAGTTGTAATAATGTTTGAACAAGTCTGGAACCTTACTGAAATATGAAGTTTGTTTTGTTTTTATTGTCTTTATCTTTTTGCTTTGCTGTAAGGAGTGTATTAGCATCATCACTAAAAATAGGGAAATTGTTGGAAATATTTTAGCTTTAATGATGAGTGCCAGACTAGCCGTTATATGGAAAAGGTAGAAAGATGTCTAGAATGAATGTATATGTTTACTAAAGTTTTATATTTGTATAGGTTTGATCAAACAAGCACTGTAAAGAGGTCAGTTAACTTGTTCAGCAGACCTGTCTAGGTTAGGTGTTAAGTAGAGTGTCTAAGACCTGCTGAAGACTGAAGGATGAGGGTTCAAACTCAGTAATAAAGGCTAAGGGTTAAAACTTAGTAATGAAGATTTAATAGCCAATGATATAGGATCAGAATTTAGGTAAGTATGTGATGGCCTAAACTGATCACTTCCATATAAGGAAATGTGATGATTGAGACTTAGTTATACTTATAATGGTGTACTATAACTTCACAATCAAAAGTTAGATGAGAAGCAGTCAGATGAGTGTTCACCAAGAACACAGCAGACCATAAAAGTCAGCTGACCAAACATATACATCAGCAGACTCATGAACCAGACATCTGCTGAGTATATATACAAATCAGATTAATTTGTTTCAAGAATTATTTTTGGAAGATTAAATGGATAAGGATGAATATCAAGCATTGGATTAGTCAGTTAATCAATGGTGGAGATTGATGGAACGCTGTAAGGATTTCAGAGCCAAATCAAGATGGAAATAATGTTAGGTGTAATGCCCGAAAGACAATTTTGTAATTGTTTTATTTAATAAATGAAATGATATTATTATTCATATTTATTATTCTCCTATTCACCGATGTGACAATAGTATTTACACTACAGAAAACCCAAAAGTATATCGTTTATGTAATCACTTAACTCAGTGTATGGGATATACACGGGAGGATTGAGTTAGTGAAGATGTACTTAAAATACAATTAGCCCGTAGTGAAGTTAATCGAGAGTATCGGGTCTCTCCTTTAACGTGCTATTAATGCGCCCAGAACACAATTGGTGTGATTGTCTTATCCGGACTTTCGGTTAAGAGAACCTAGTGGGCATTTATATATGATAGATATATCATATAAGGTTGGACCGATTTGATTAGAGTTCACGATATAATTCCGTAATCGAGAAGTCTTATCGAATCAATCGATGATCATATTTATGGATATATCTTAATCCCGAGGTGATCACAGTCAACTGCTTGAATCAGTATGAGGTTTGACTTGACGGTTAAGGATTACACCGAGTCTGTGGTCCGAATTACCCCATCTTGGCATTGTACTGGATTGAGTGAGTAGTCCGTGTTATCACAGATACGGAATCCATTCCTTCCATTTATGGAAGTAGATAGACAGTTCCCTTATTTGTTGATCCTAGAAACCGATCGATCGCGCGAGTTCATATTACACTGATTAGCTACCAGTGAGTTGTATGAATTAATTGATCACTAGGGGGTTAATGGTAAATAAGGATAAGAGGTTCTAAAAGGGTTAACGGTAACTTCCGATTTAGAATGAACAGTCTATGGAGGATTAATCCATATGTAATGATTATATCAATGGACGCTTATTATCATTCTCGTGAGGAGATAAATATAATCTTATAATCGGAGGAGTGCAGTCACGGGATTATGGTGGCATATTTCTGTGATTGATTTATCGAATATAATTATTCTGTTCGTAAGATAATTATTTATTTGATTTATCGGAGCCGCTGATTATTAGTCCATGGTCCCCGGCGTGCCTCCTATATAGCATAGCTATTCTCGGACGTCGAATCCTAATAATATTAATTTAGTTCTTGTTGGACTTTATTAAAACGATATGTGAATTAATTGTTTAGTGAACTATTAAATTAGTTGGGCTAAATAATTAAATATGTGGACAAGACATTTTCCATAATCTTGGCCCAATTATTGTGTAATGGCAAAAATTAATATTGACTAGGTCAATAAGGGGTAATTTTCGCCCCATGCTCTTTTTTATGGAACAAGAAATTGTTTTCTTGTGTATTAATAAGACATGTGCATAAAATATTTATTGGATAAATATTTATGGTAAGAAATAAAGATAAATATTATTCTAGATTTGTTCTAGAATATTATGGAATTATCTTTTATTTATTGGATTATTTATTTGCAAAATAAAAATCCTTGGAGGTTAAGTTTTACTCTCCTATATAAAGAGAGTTCTCCCAAGCCTCATAACACACACATAATTCGACTTCACCTCTTAGAGAGGAGAAGAAATAAATTTCGGCCAAGGGGGAAATAAGGGGAAAATCTTGGAGGTTTTTCCGGGTAGCATATCGGGAGGATTCGAGACGAGAATTTCCTTCCACCGGGAGTTGCTTGGATCACACGTACGAAAGATCGTTGTGCTCTTCACATCCTCTTGCATTCTTTCTGTTGCGGTTCTTCAACTTGGATTTTGAGATCCAAGAGGTATGTTCTACAACCCCCTTATAGATGTAGATCTAGTTATTTTATTACGTGTAATTTATAGATCTAGATCCTTAAAATCGCTTCCGTTGCGGATGGTATTACTAACAGTGGTATCAGTCGCCAAGGTGATCTATATTTATACGTATAAAATATTAGATCTAGGAGTGGAAAACATGTAGTTTTTTTGTCCCAAATTTAAAAAAGGGGCCGATGCACATGCAATAATTTTTTTTATGTTATGAATGTCTTGGTTGAAGAGATGGATTGGGGTTGGTACTGTTTACTCGTTAGATCTTGTAGCTCCTTTGTTTGGAAACAATTGAGCATAGGAATTATATTTTATTTATGTCAATTTTCAAAATTATGTGTAAAAGTAGCATCTCTTATTGTAATTTTGATGTTCCGGGCTCGAAAAGTTGAAGATCTTGCTGAAAAATTGAAGATCAAGGCGAAACCCAAGGTATGAACGAGGAGAAACGGATAAATTTTTTTTTAAAAACTGCTACAGGACTGTCTGTGACGCTGAAAAGCGTCGCTATAAGTCCTGTTTATAAAAATTGCATGCAGCTAGGGTTTTCTTATGTTGCGGCTGCATTAACTTTTTTTTTACACTAAATTTTTTTTATAATACTGCCGTAAGGCAGAAAAGAAAAAGAAAAAAAAAATTATTTTTGGAAAATAATTTAATGGTTCAGCCGCATGTAATACTAATAAAAAAAAATTTAATTAGAATAAATTGGTTTTATTTAATTAAAAAAGGCCTTTTCTCCTCTCGGGTGTTCGTGGTTCGTGATCTGGCGGTTCGAGTTCAAGATTCGAAGATCAAGACTCGAAGACAACAAGATTGTAATTTACTTGTTTCCTAGGATAGATTAGATACGGGGGTACCAACAATCCATCTCGGTGTTTAAATTTTACGCAATTTATTTTTTATGTGTTTGATCATAAAATAGATATAAAATCGGAATTGCCATGATATGCATCATATCATAAATCCACTCCATGCATACATGTAGAATTTTAATTTTGGTAATTAAATAGGCATGTATACAAACTCGCGTAATTAGTTGAAATTTAATTAATACGTGGTAATTAATTAATTTAGTAACTAATTAAAGATCCGAGGACGGGTTATGAAATCGTTAAGTTTTTTCGGTGGGTGTTCTCGGTGAACTGCCTTAAAAGCCCAAACGAGATCACGTTTTCGATTCGTAGTGTCTACGAGATTGAATGATGGTAAAAGAACAATAAATCTTGGATAAAAACGGTTCGCCTATAGGTTGGGTGGTCAACTGAGCTGGGCTCGACCGACTTAACCCTCCTAGTGTGATGTATGCACGGGGGTCCGGCAAGACTAAGCCACACCGGCGAGCGGAGGGGTGATTCCTTCTTATCTCAATAGGGCTCTCTTGACCCGACTTCGTCCGACTGTCACATATGTTCCAACGAATAGGACGGGTAGGCTTGCCTATGTTACCGACACCATTCGGAATCCTTGATTTGATGTACTTTTATGTTAACATCAAAAAGACGTGGTTAGTTAACCCACCACCACTTCCAAAATATTGAGTGGGAGCGGGGGAGGCGACAACCAACCCCACGGCCTCTACTATAGATACAAGTAAGTGAGAGAAGGGTGACGCCTCGAGGCGCTTTGATTTCATCCCCCTAAGGATGGTGTTCACCCCTATCAACATTCATGGCTTGGTCTCCGAAAGGATAGGATTTCCGGGTACTCGTCGGGTCACCGACCTATCCTACGACGGCACACTCGGGGCGTACCTAAGAGATCCGATATAGTAGGTCACACTCATAAAGGATATTTTTGATAATATCTAGGCTAAAAAAGGAAGGTAGTCAATGAATAAAGGGATGTTCGATTCTCGTGGGATGTTTGATTCTCACAAGTTATTCATTGATGAGATTGTCTCGATTTAACCGTCATCTCTTTGACCTACCCTACGGCGGCACTGAGATGCGAGGTTAAAACCTTGGAATGGTATAGTAGACTTATATTTTAGTTTACAATTCCTAAAATAAACTTATATAGTAGTGTTAAACTTGAATTAATATATGTCATTTTATTTACAGCATTTTATCCCTTACAAAATTGCTTAAAAATTAATAATTGACTAGTATTGACTTCGTTAAAAAGTGGAAAGTAACTAGGACGTTGAACTAGTTAATCGATAATGCAATTATTTTTCGAAAGAGATATTTTCTCTTAAGCCTTTTAAAAACCAGAGTGACATATAGGTATGTCACTAGTGTCATTCGTGTCAAACGGGAGACAAACTTAGTTTAATCAAAGGTGATTTCGGACTTTGAAATTCTTCTAGTGAATTTTGAGTGTGTAGTAATTACACGAGTAATTTTCTAATTGAAAAATCGGAAAATCATGAAGTATTACTAGTTGGACGATATTTGGAATCGATGAACTAGTGGGAGCTTTATGATTTGTTGTTTTCTAGAACATTAGAAAAGTGTAACTGACTACACACGTAACCGTTCTAATTGAAAAACCGGAAAGTCATGAAATGTCGCTAGTTGGACGATATTTGGAATCGATGAACTAGTGGGAGTTCTATGATTTGTTCTTTTTCTGGAAACATTGGAACTATAGATTTTTCTAATCGGAAAAATCGGAAAATCATAAAAATAAAGCATTGCTCGTTAGACGGTATTTGGAACCGATAAACTAGTGGGAGCTTTAATGTTATGATTTGTTGTTTTTTCTGGTATATTAGAAAATCCGAGAAGTCCCGACGAGTAACACTCGAAATAGACATCCCACGGTTCAAGAGTAGTGTCTACTCAAACGAACCGCTGGTTCAAGACTGTTTCCATTCACCGAAAGTCAAGAATGGGAGAATATGTCTAAAGGTGTTAGCTAGTCATCTAAACTGAGAAAACTTTAAGGCTGAACCGAAAATTAATTAACGGAAATCATAGGATAAGGACATTGATTTTGGATCACCAACCTATGAATCCTTGGCGATTTTATCGAGCTAAGTTCTTTGGAAGAACATGGTAGCAGTGCATTTAACGATTAAAGGAGTAAACAACGGGCAGTTAATTTTAGCTAGAAAAGTGGGAGTGATATAAGGAAATGAATCTCGGATTCAATCCTTGGATATCGCGGAAAATTTATTTTCGGTTTAAGATTCGTTGGAACGAATGGATTTACCTTCTATTCGATAATTTGTTTGTCGTATAGAAAGTGAATATACCATTTGTAGTACGAATCCAAGACTCGGACTTTTGTTTGATAAAGTCAAAACCACTTAGAACGGCTGAAATATGTATATAAAACACATCTTAAGAACTATTAAAAGCAATTGGTTTCTATATTTAGATAAACGCTTCTTCATATTCCATAGTTAGTGCATAGTCCCTAAAAGACAAAACCTCAAGACCGGCTCAGGGTGATTCTTTTCTCCCAGTCTGGTTATATTGTCTCAAAGGTTCAATGACTAAGTTTCCTTTCAATCGTGAAAGGATAATGGTTATAAAGAAGTAACATGGCTTGTTCATGACGACCTTCGAGGTCTGGTGAAAGATACAAGCTAGTAGGAGCTTCCGAGTAGTGACTTCTTGTCTGATAACTATTCAAACACTCCGGAAAGTTTATCCAAAATATTTTGAGGTTTCTCTGTTTTCAACAGAGATAGAGTATTCTATACTCGGAATAGGCCATTCATAGTCCTCGAGACTGATGCTCAGCCTGCCTCATTGTGACATGTTCTCACTAAGTGAGAAACCGTTAAAATTGCCTTATATAGTTTTAGATGTGCTACAATACACTGCTTAACTCAATAAAGATATTGGAAGCGAAATAACGGTTTACATTGACATGTAAGACCGAGAAGTCTACCTAGAATATGCTTTGGAATTTACGGATAAGGTGTGGATTCGGTTCACCCCACTTCCTTAAATATAAGCATTTAGCACACGGTGCTTGAAGGTAAGACTGGGAATTTCGCGCATACGTTCGGTCAATGACCATTCGTGATATATCTTTTAAGCTATTGTGTACAAAGGTTAGATATAGGATTCTTGAAATCAGGAAGGGACGGTTATACTGTTGCATCCTTTCTGATAGAGTCCATGAACAGCAAAACCTTGATCCTTGAAGTACGTTTACTCAAGGTAGTTACTAACTGATTAAAATCAGACCACACCCAACATCGGTTGTTGGTGATAACACAAAATACTACTAAACTAGATCAGAATTTCGATCCACCCAGTAAGTATTAGGAGTATGGTTTATCCATTAGCCATTACGGGTTCTGCGGACTTTGTAGTCTGAGGATCGATTGATGACCTATGGCTCTTTTGTGAGAAGTATAGGATTCTGATAATAGAGGTTGGTTTAATAGCCATAACCCTGTGAATGGAGTTCGGTACTCCAGTTCTGTTCATGCTCTTGTAGAACCACATGAGCGTCTCAGGCCCAGTGGGAGTAATTGGATCTACACGGAAAAGAGTAGAATGAATAGGAAATTTTATCTTTCAGAGCAAAGCCTGAGTGGTCTAGGTGTAATTCCCTAAGAAGTAGAGAGTTAATCAGACGTTGGACTCTCTTACCACTTAGTATTGCATGATTTCGTTCAAAAGCAGAAAATAGGGGTGTTTCCCTGAGACTTTTCTTGCCAAACAAACGGAGTCTGGATTCATTCGGAACAAAAGGGTATTGCCTTATGAACTTATGACAGGATGACTGTCAAGGCTTATGTCCTTTGTGGATAAACAGCAAACCTCTCGGTCATTGGAAGTCATATATTTCTACAATATGTGGATTTGACCAGAATATTGATAAGTTTTTTGTAGACTGGATATCAATTTTAGTACAGTAGTGAATATATATACATATATTAGTGTTTGTGAAGGATAACACTGCACCAGTTGGAATCAACATGGGTGTGTTATCTGAAGTCAGAATCTGACAATGCCATAATTCTCTGCAACAGAGATTTGGACAACATTCTAAAGAGTTTGACTCGGTCGAATTCATTAGAATCAGTCACTGGTTTCCCATCCATCTTATTGGTTAAGATGATGCATCTGTGTATGCAACATTCAACGAGGAAGTTCTACCCTATGCCTCAGGAATGACTCTCTAAATCTTCGGATCAAGAGAAATGGGATAGATTCTCTTTCTAGTAAGAGATGGTCAGGTTATTGAACGTCAACTTTGATCGAATCTTAGATTCGGCGGTTAACAAAGCAAGTTTAGTATGTCCTTTAGTATCTTGAGAGAACGAGGAATAATATGCGGACATGTTCATGTGTGAACTTGGATATATGTGCTACACTGATTTTGACTTTAAGTCAGATTGAGGATGATCGTTAAGTCGATCTCGGGCTCAGTGTTTACTCTTGTGTTGAAGCTATTGCCTGGAGGAATCCAGCAACGCCAACTCGACTTTAACTAGTTGGGTGATTAGCGGCTTTTGTAGTAGCTATAGAGGCGATATAGCTTAAGGATTTCCTTTTCAAATCTGGGAGTGATTCTAGATTTGGAAGCCGATACCACATCATTGTGCAAACGATGAAGGGGTAGCTTATAAGGTTTTTTCGAAATCACTAGAGGTCAAAAGCATATTGGGAAAGTACCACATGATTAGATGGACCGGTAACGTTTCGATTCTACGGATCGTCTCGAGCCGACAACCTGACTAATCGTTAAGATCCATGATATTTAGATGTAGGTACTCCCCGAGTCACTGACCTATCCTACGACGGCACACTCGGAGTGTACTTTCTCATCTGCAATGGTTATGATATGCTTAATGGGTACTACAATACGGGATGGGTCTCCATTGCTTTAGAGCAAGTGAGAAATGTAGTTTGTTGTAATTTTGAATAACAGGGTGTGCTCTAAAACAATTAATCACATGCTTTCGTGCAAGTGGGAGATTGTTAGGTGTAATGCCCGAAAGACAATTTTGTAATTGTTTTATTTAATAAATGAAATGATATTATTATTCATATTTATTATTCTCCTATTCACCGATGTAACAATAGTATTTACACTATAGAAAACCCAAAAGTATATCGTTTATGTAATCACTTAACTCAGTGTATGGGATATACACGGGAGGATTGAGTTAGTGAAGATGTACTTAAAATACAATTAGCCCGTAGTGAAGTTAATCGAGAGTATCGGGTCTCTCCTTTAACGTGCTATTAATGCGCCCAGAACACAATTGGTGTGATTGTCTTATCCGGACTTTCGGGTAAGAGAACCTAGTGGGGCATTTATATATGATAGATATATCATATAGGGCTGGACCGATTTGATTAGAGTTCACGATATAATTCCGTAATCGAGAAGTCTTATCGAATCAATCGATGATCATATTTATGGATATATCTTAATCTTGAGGTGATCACAGTCAACTGCTTGAATCAGTATGAGGTTTGACTTGACGGTTAAGGATTACACCGAGTCTGTGGTCCTAATTACCCCATCTTGGCATTGTACTGGATTGAGTGAGTAGTCTGTGTTATCACAGATACGGAATCCATTCCTTCCATTTATGGAAGTAGATAGACAGTTCCCTTATTTGTTGATCCTAGAAACCGATCGATCGTACGAGTTCATATTACACCGATTAGCTACCAGTGAGTTGTATGAATTAATTGATCACTAGGGGTTAATGGTAAATAAGGATAAGAGGTTCTAAAAGGGTTAACGGTAACTTCCCGATTTAGAATGAACAGTCTATGGAGGATTAATCCATATGTAATGATTATATCAATGGACGCTTATTATCATTCTCGTGAGGAGATAAATATAATCTTATAATCGGAGGAGTGCAGTCACGGGATTATGGTGGCATATTCCTGTGATTGATTTATCGAATATAATTATTCTGTTCGTAAGATAATTATTTATTTGATTTATCGGAGCCACTGATTATTAGTCCAGGGTCCCCGACGTGCCTCCTATATAGCATAGCTATTCTCGGACGTCGAATCCTAATAATATTAATTTAGTTCTTGTTGGACTTTATTAAAACGATATGTGAATTAATTGTTTAGTGAACTATTAAATTAGTCGGGCTAAATAATTAAATATGTGGAAAAGACATTTTCCATAATCTTGGCCCAATTATTGTGTAATGGCAAAAATTAATATTGACTAAGTCAATAAGGGGTAATTTTCGCCCCATGCTCTTTTTTATGGAACAAGAAATTGTTTTCTTGTGTATTAATAAGACACGTGCATAAAATATTTATTGGATAAATATTTATGGTAAGAAATAAAGATAAATATTATTCTAGATTTGTTCTAGAATATTATGGAATTATCTTTTATTTATTGGATTATTTATTTGCAAAATAAAAATCCTTGGAGGTTAAGTTTTACTCTCCTATATAAAGAGAGTTCTCCCAATCCTCATAACAAACACATAATTCGACTTCACCTCTTAGAGAGGAGAAGAAATAAATTTCGGCCAAGGGGGAAATAAGGGGAAAATCTTGGAGGTTTTTCCGGGTAGCATATCGGGAGGATTCGAGACGAGAATTTCCTTCCACCGGGAGTTTCTTGGATCACACGTACGGAAGATCGTGGTGCTCTTCACATCTTCTTGCATTCTTTCTATTGCGGTTCTTCAACTTGGATTTTGAGATCCAAGAGGTATGTTCTACAACCCCCTTGTAGATGTAGATCTAGTTATTTTATTACGTGTAATTTATAGATCTAGATCCTTAAAATCGCTTCCGTTGCGGATGGTATTACTAACAAATAAACCATTGGTTGACAGTCTGTCTGTCAGAAGGACACTGACGTACTGACAGAGGAGTACAGTAGAGGGAATTTCAGGGAATAATCAGAAAATCCTATAACGGTTAGATTTGAAATTCAAATTCAAGCACAGGATTTTCACCTATAAATAGAGGACCCTTGGAATCAAATCAAACGCCGAACTTACTAGCAATCAAGAGCATTACACCCTGCTGAACTGAGCATTCATATTGATCCCGAATTTTATTCAAGTGTTATTGCATTCAAGTATCATCTAGTATCTACACTTCGAGATCTTAAGCTATTGATCTTATCATCCTGATCAAAAGCTTGCTGAAGCAGAATCACTTTCTTGATTCAACCCCTTCTTTTCAAGAAGAAACCTGAAGACAAAGAAGCACTGCTGAGTGTCAAGAACTGTTGTTTTTGTGGTGGAGCTGGTGAAGAGGCAATCCTACCCTTCAAGGACCAGTGGAGTACTTAGGAGCAGCAATCATACATGTTCTTAGTATTCTGTTTGTGAAGCCATAGTTATTGGTCAAGGACAAACAGTTTAGGGACTTTTGTAACAGCAACCTCAAAAGACTCTAGTGAATTTCCTCCGACATCACAGGAGAAGAGTATGCTGACAGGATTACACCACCCGGAACCACTATAAAATTTGCCTTACTTTACTTTACTGCATTTACTTTCTACACTTTATTTTATTGTATGTTATCCATATCAACTTGCTGAACTAGCTACTGATTACACACATATTTCACTACTAAGTATCCAATACTTAGTATCATCTTTTAACAACAAGTATAAAGGCTTAACTTAAGTATATTCCGCTGCAACAGATCCACTGTACTTAATAGTCAGCAGACTATTGACCCTGCTGAGTTTGTCTTAACTCCAAAAAACTTCTAAGTGTTAAGTTTATTCACCCCCTCTAAACTTAACTAAAGCATTTTCAAGGGACCAACAAGTGGTTTATCTTGCTGAAAATTTTCAGAATTATTGGAGCAGGGAAAATGGTTTTACATGAAAGGCAAACACGGAAACAAAAGCATTCACTCGTGTTGGATAACGTCAACTCCAAGGACGATCGAAACCATGTATCAAAGCACGAAACCTTTAACACTGGTGATTGAAATGAATGAGAAGCACATGGAAAATATATAATTGTATATAGAGTTCGTGTGGAACCCATCTCAAACGAAGCAAGGTTAAAGAATTTTGATAAACACAAATCAAGCAATAGTGAAAAGAAAGAGTGGAGGATTTGTAGAGTTGAGTCGGACATCATTCTCTACAAGGATAGGTCAAGCCAAAGTGTAGGCTTTGACATTGAGGTGTAAAAGGAAGTGGAGAGATCACAATAGGGAGGGTAAAGAAAATTCAACCAAGAGGACCTCAACTTAAAGGTGTAGGCATAAGACTCCGATCTTAAAACTTTACTTAAAGGGGTTTCACTTAATCCTAGAAGACATGCTTTGGCTTATAGACTTCAGTCTTGAAGGATTCATTGCTTACCAGACTAACTTAATGGGGTCTACACTTAAAAGATCTCACTCCATGATTCTCATCTTACACATCTAAAAGCAACTAGACCAACTCTTAATAGTTTAAATCCTATGCAGCGGTGTTACTTGCCTCTATGATACCAACGGTGACGCCCTTGTCCGGGATATCGAGTCCTTATCCGGAAAAGAACGCATGGCACACATATAATTAAAATTTAATCTAATTATACACGTAAGCCTTATGTAAGCAAACATCAGATAACAATTAGAAGGTAAAATGACTGACTCAGGTAATCAAAACGACTAATAAACAATCGAAAACAACACGGGGTGCATCTATTACATCATCAAAGACTTGTGATAACCATCAATTACAAATGGTACCATTAACAACTTGTAACCATAAACTCAAATCATTGATGTCTATCGTTACAAAGGGTAAGAGAATCTATACCAAAATCACAATGCAAAGAAAGAACAATAAACTCTGTCTGCATTATCTCTAGGTTACTCCTCATTGGCCTCGAAAACAACCTACAAATACACCACCTTATCGGGGTGGGGACAATAAGAAGATGGAGTAAGTACATACATACTTAGTAAGGGGTAGAAGAATTGGTTATAATAAATACCAATACGCACATATATATATATAGCATGAACACTTTCTACAATCACTCCCACATAGGTTGTAACAGTAGAGCTCACTCACCCTCCACTAGCTCCGTAGTATATCCTTGCACAAGTAAAGTTTGTTACATCGTTATCAAAGGGCACTGCGCATGGTGAGAATACACCACGACATGTGAAGCACCTTTTTAGGGGCACGGTCTCAGGTTCCGTGTGGGAGTTACACGTTGTCCCTTGACACACAATTTCAAGGGAGCCGTAACTGTCTCATGCTTCGATATTAAAACGTGTCTTACCAATGATAACGATGTTATATATAATTTACGAGTTAGATCTAACCACCTGATTCATTCACATAAAAGGCTCCCTAAGAACTTCTAGTCCTAGAACTAGTTATGCTACATAGCACGTTGTAAAAGGATCAAATGACTACTAAGTCAATGTCAAACATCGTCTTCCGGTGCTCCCACCTTCTCCCCGCAGAGGGTCTCAGTTGTGGTGCTGAGCCAATGCTACCAAAAGTCTAAGTTAGACATTGTAAAGTACCAAACTTGCTGATCCTCTCTGCTCCAGTTTTAGCGCACGCAGCGCCCTTTTGGCGTGCGCTAAAACCAACATGTACCTGTTGTTTCGTTTTGAGCGCGCTAAAACCTGTATGGTGCATCATGTTCCTGACCTGGCACTTTTGGCGCACGTTACACCTCCTTTTGGCGCGCGTAAACTAAAGCAGTACCATTGCCCAAGTTTCTGGTGTGTTTTGGCACGCGTTAAAACGATCGTGAAACTTGAAAAATAGTTTGTTTCAACTCCGATTCTATCCGTTTTCAACCCGATCGATCCCAACCTTATTTCACCACAAAAACCTGCATATTTCATCAGAAAAACAGCAGCAAACACCAAACAAAACCGTTTAAAGAACACCCCTTACCTTACTAATTCCAAAAGAAATTCCAAAGCAAACTGCGACCTCTACGAACAACCTACAATTCATAAATGGTATTCTACAATTAATACAAGCATATACACAAATAAAACTCAGACTTTTCTCAAGAACGTTCAAGATTCCAATTTGGGGGTATACTGAAAACTTACGGAATTGAAAACAGTTGGTGTGGAAACGTTCATCTCGATGAGACGATGATTTCCGTCTTCTGTGGTCTGCCCAAATTCCTGACGGATTAGCCGCGCGATTGAAGATTTCCTTCCTCCGCTTCCATATCTCTCTGCGTCGCATGCTTCTGTTTTGTGGTCGTTCTCTATTTTGATACTGGAGACTTTTTACTGTAATTGAATTATGGGATTATTTGGGGAACTTTATAGTTAATTCTTTTATAATTATTTTCATTTAGCTTAACATATATAATTAAGAAAATAAACTAAATTAAATCCCTTTTTACGTTTTTACCTTTCTTGAATTTTCGGGGTGTTAAATTTACTCTATGCTTTTGTGATAATGTTTACATGATTTTAATTAACTATAGGTACCATCGTAAACACACGAGAGTGATGCATCTTCCTTACGTGTAAGCTGAGTTGGGATGATTGAGTTTCCACATCTTATTGAAGCTGTAGCTCTACAAGTCGTGTACTGTAACTTCAAAGATTGTTGTCAAACTCTTGTGGCTGACTTTAAATATCATTATTGTAATTTCGTTTTGATTATGGCATATGCACTATTGTTTTGATTCTGGTGTATGATCTATGAAGTGAACTATTTTCTTGATCAAACTCTGTTTTTTTTGTATGTAAAAATGTAAATTTTGTAAGATCATATTTTTCAGAATATTCTCTCCCGACCTGACTGGACCGCGAATATTCGGGTATCCCGATCGTTGAGTTTAGGTAGAGGTGGGCTTGGATTGGTTTGGGGGGTTTGGGTTGGTTTTGAAAGACTCGGGTTGGTTTGGGACGCCATAATTTGTTTCCCAAACCAAACCAAAACGAAGTCAACCCCAATGATTTGGTTTGAATTGGTTTCAGTTTGGATTGAGTTGGTTTTGGTTTTTTCAAGCCTAATCTTTAAAAAAACAATTATGACAAAATCAACATTTTTTACATAAACTCTAAATACCTACGTCCAAACTAAAATAAATACAAACCAAAATGATTAAAAAAACTTAAAACAACTAACAAGTAATAACACATTACAATATAATTCAGCTCAATCAATCATCCATAGTTGCATACTTACATACACGTATTTACTGATTTACATATTTACATCAAAAGAGCAAAATGATGAATGTTGACACAACAAAATGATCAAAACACCATGAATATCTTCCAACCAAAACAACATAGCAAAATGATCAAAAAAAATTGGGTTATATTGGATCGGTTGGGTAATGGATATAATACATATAATTATTGTATAAAAAATTTGGTTTGGTTTGGATTGGATTGAGTGTAATTAAAAATATCTGAAACCAATCCAATGCAATTCGGTTTGGTTCCAAACCAAACTAATTCATTTGGTTTGTTATTTGTTTAGTTTATTCGTATTGGTTTGAATCGATTTACGGTTTGAATTGGTTTAGTGGTTATTTTGATCATCAAGTTTAGGACATTTGTGAGGCACGGGTTCGGGAAGTAAATATGTCGGGATTGAGTAAAGGCGTCGGAAACTACGGAGCCTTCAAAAAAAAAAAAAAACTATGGTCCACCGCCATATTTGTGACTGTTTTTATTCCGTGGTTACAGGCTTACAGCACGAAATTCGTTGGGTGATTCGAATACCAGGCAATGATGATGGCAATACGTGTTGGGTGAGCTCTATATTCTCTATAAACTTATGTTAGTTTTGTTTTCGGTTACATAGCTTACTCTCTGTTGATATTTTGATATTCTCATTTTACGTTTTGGGTAAATTTTTGATTGCTATGCGGACGATTCTTACGATACAGGCGTAAATATGCAAAGTTCTTTCCTTCGGGTGCTCAATTTCATTCTCAATCTAATTCCAGGTAGTACTTGTTCTGTTCTTGTATTTTTGTTCTTGTAATGTTTGATGCTTTGCACGTATCGTTCTAATTCTCTTGACATGTGCAGCCGGCTATCCAATCCATATGCAACTACAAAAAAAGAAGGTTTTTCCCCTCAGTTCCTTGGTTTTGTTGAGTTTTAACCAAACTAATGATTTCTAACCGTGTATTCTATGCAGCTGTCTCTGTGTTGGTTGGGTGTGGATTGATTCATATTTCCTCTGGGTGGTATATCTTTTTCTTTATTTAAGTGCTACTTATTTCAGTTTTATTTTTAGAATTCCATCCCATGTTACACTCTTCAATGATTTGCTACTCTTTGGAGGGTAACAGTAACATGAATAGAGTGTGTTTTGTGGATAAATCATTCCTCTCTATTTTTCCTCTTATTTGCCTTGTTTTCTGTCTTCCCTTCTATGTCGTCTAATGCCCTTTTCACCTTTTCACTTGTCGTTGCAGGATTAGTTCCAATGGCAGGTATGTTACACCTTTGTTCTATGATAACTTCTTTAAAACTCGTTGTTGTCTTACTATGTTATCATCTATTTGTTCGTTTTAAAGAACCGTAGATGGTTTCATCCTAAGATGCTTTCTAGTTAATTTTCTGGTAACATATTTTCCGTGAATATACTTGTTATCATATATATGGTTATACTAGGTCATGGACAATGTTGGCATGGGGATGTGCCTTTTGGGTTATTGGCATGCTAGGGGTGGCGGTATCTTGGTAATTGTTGGAGTGAATAGAACATCCATTTCAGCAACATCGTGGAAATAGACATAAGAGGCTATTCAGTTAAATGGGCTGCTTTAACAATCAACTTTTTTTTTTCAAATTTTTGCTGTTTTTGTACCTTTTTATTGAGTTTATATGCTACATCTAGTTCTGATGGTTTCCTTCGATCACCATGTGGCTTATTAAACCAGCGGATAAGTAGTAGAGTACTCGTGTTCAGATTTGATATTGATCATCAGTTTTAAACAGAAGCATGTATGAAGAGTGGAAAGCCAAAATTAAGATGCAGAAGATGCTAGAGGAGCTAGACAGGTAACTCAGAATCTTGGATCTTTGGTTTATCATATCTTTGACTAGCCCATATGAGGTAATAAATGGCCTATGTTCACCATTCACTCACACAAGGGTTATAAATCAAAATATCTGACCATACCAATCTTCTACAGGAGAATAGCATGCTGACATGCAAGAGAAAAGAAAAGAAAAGAAAATGTTTAGATCTTTCTAATATGTATATACATACGCCACACGCACACGCACACCTACACTCATATATACGTATATATATATATATATATATATATATATATATATATATATATATATATATATATATATATATATATATATATATATATATCTTTATTAATATCTTGTTCCTTGTTATTAAATGTGGAAATAAACAGAGAATAAAAAAGATCTTTTATTGATGAATTGTTATTCAAAATGATTACAACCATGCCCTTTAAATACTGAACCACAATCCTTCTCCTATGGTTTTTTTCAGATACCTTAGTATTCTGAAAACAATTTCAAGGTGAGGTTCACATGGGGCATGCATGAATTGACTCACCACTCCTACATCATTGAAATATCTAGCCTAGTGTGAGCCAGGTATATCAATCTTCCCACCAGTCTCTGGTACTTCTCTTAATCCACAGGAACATGTTCAGTCGTATCCCTTAACTTTTGATTGGCTTCCATGGGGGTGCTGGCTGGTTTACAATCACTCATCCAGTCTCTTCCAACAAATCCAGCACATACTTCCTCTTTGAAACTATTAGACCCGGTTCTGACTTGGCACCTTCCATTCCCAGAGAGTATCTCATATTGCACATATCCTTTATCTCAAATTCTTTGGCCATACTTTTCTTAATGTTAACAATTCCACCCTTGTCATCACCTGTAAGGATGATGTCATCCACATCACCACCGTCAGCTTCCCATTTGTCGACCTCTTGATGAATATAGTATGATCTGATTGACCCTGTCTGAACCCTTCTTTCTTCGGAAATTTCATGAGTCTCTCAAACCAAGCTCTTGGACTTTGCTTGAGTCCATAAAGGGCTTTCTTTAGCTTGCACACCTTCCCTCTATTTTTTACCGGAAAAACCAGGAGGAAGGTCCATGTATACTTCCTCTTTTAAGCTCCCATGAAGAAAGGCATTCTTCACATCTAATTGTTCCTGAGGCAACCTAAGTTTACTGCAATAGACATGAAGATTCTCATTGTATTGAGCTTTGCCGCTGGTGAAAAAGTTATTGAGTAATCTAGCCCATAAGTTTGGGTATATCCCTTTGCTACCAACCAGCCTTGTATCTCTGCAAAGTTCCATCTGAATTATACTTCACTGTAAATATCCACCTGCACCCCACTGGCGCCTTCTTAACCAGTAGGCTAACAACCTCTCAAGTACAATTCTTTTCAACGGGCCTGAATTCACTCATAGACAACATCTTTCCACTCAGGGGATGAGAGTGACTCTTGAATGTTTTTTGGAATTTGGACATCGGACAGGTTAGCCAAAAGGGCTTTGTATTGGAGGGATTGTTTGTCAGAGGAAACATACTTGCTGAGGGGATACATAAGGTGTTGGTACATTCTCTAACAGGTTTTCTGATAGCAATAGGCACGTCTAAGAGAGGATCTATAAGTTTGGTTGCCGCATCAGATGGAATTGGCTTAACAGAAATTTCAGAAGGGTCGGTTGTGTTACCTGTATCTGGAGAGATCTCAGGAGCTTCATCTAAGGAAGGATCATTTCCAATGCTAGTAGCATGGGGGACTCTTTCTTTCGGCAGAAATCTTTTCCTGGAATAATTATTCCCAATAAATTTTTGTATTTTGGTCCTAGGGCTCACTGATCCATTTACCTGGTTTTTATCCTTCTCATTGTTATCATTCTGATTAGGAGAAGCCTGACTAGATAGATCGGTTGCCTTGGTACTACTCTCTTCATCTTGATAGGAATCATTTCTAAGTGACCTATCAGGCCTGTCATTGTCAAACAAGATCTGTGACAAATCATTTGACTGAAAATCATGCTCATTTAGATTCTCCCCCTGAACATGATGCTGAAAAAACATTTGGTTTTCATAAACGGTGACATCACTACTAACATATGTTTTCTGAGTTTGAGGATCAAAATATTTATACCCTTTCTGAGTGGTGGAGTAGCCTACAAACACACATTTCCTTGACCTAGAATCCAATTTTCCTTGGTGGTGCATATTTGTGAAAGCAGTGCTCCCAAAGATTCTCAGGGGGGTAGGTCATGAGTTAATCTAGTGTCAGAAAAAAAATTCGAGTTGATTCAGGGGAGTTTGGTAATTTAAGACTCTGGATGGGAGTCTGTTAATCAGTATCTGATGTCATGACAGCTTCCCCCCAAAAGGTATTTAAGACTTTTGGAGGCAATCATTAGGGTTCTAGCAACTTCCGTAATGTGCCTATTCTTCCTCTCAGCCATCCCATTCTGTTGGGGTGTATGTGGGCAGGAACTTTGATGCACCATGCCATTTTTGACAAAAAAAGACCAAGAACAAAGTTAAAATACTCACTGCCATCATCACTCCTAAATATCTCAATTTTTCTCTGAAATTGTGTAGAAATCATATTATAGAATTCTTCAAAGACTTGTTTGGCATCAGCTTTAGATTTTAGCAGATATACCAGGTTACTTTAGTGTGATCATAATAAAGGTGATGAACCACATTTCCCCATGTAAGGTTCTCATCCTTACAGACCCCCAAATATCACTATGGATCATAGTGAATGGCTTTGTTGGCTTGTAAGGCTGAGATGGAGAAGGTGATTTACACTGTTTGGAAAACTTGCAAATTTCACGTTTTAAAACACGTGGACTTTTATGAATAAATTTGGAAACAAGTTTTGCAGATATGGAAAACTAGGTTGGCCAAGTCCATAGTGCCACAACATGATGTTATTCCTATCAACATAAGTAGAATGAAAACATAACTTCCTAGGGTATTCTTTATTCAAGGAATCTCCTTCTTGACTTCTTCAAAGATATAGAATGTCCTGAAATTTGCAACCATCACAAGAAAACACAACATTGCATTTAGTGTCATACGTAAGTTTGCTAGCAGACAGAAGGCAGAAAGTTGCAGGAAAGGGAATATGCATGACATTTTTAGGATAATTTTTTAGATAACAATGGTTCCCTTCCCAGACATGATACATATGATGAGAAAAAAGAAAAAATGGGAGAAAAAAGAAAAAATGGGAGAAGCTAGACATGTGGTCAGTGGCTCCTGAGTCTATGGCCCAATAAAATGATTGGTTAATGCCTAGGAATGAAAGAGGGGAAATTACCTATCTCAACTAAAGAGCATGAAGCATCACCCGAGTATTGACTGGTGTGAGCTTGTTTCAGTTTGCTCAGTCGATCAAGTTGTTCCTGAGAGAAGAGTTGCTGTCCAAAGGAGTTATTGCCCTGATCAGAAGAGACTTTGTTGGCCTGCTTTCCGTCTGGTGGTCCAAAACCAGCACTTCTAGGCTTCCAATTGGGTGGTTTGCCATGAATACCCCAACATGTGTCCCTGGTGTGTCCCTGTTTCTTGCGGTGGTCACACCAGACCTTCTGTGTTCTCCCTTTGAAGAGAAACATAAAGGAAGAAAAGTATTCTCTTGTTTATTATTGATTCAAAGAGTAGATTAAATAAGGGTTACACATAGAAAACCGAAAGGTCACAGACAGCAGACAGGCTGTAAAGGTGCAACAGTCGAAGGGTTTATTTTGGGGAAACAAAACCAGCTAGCATATATTAATTGGTTTATAGGAAATACCAATTAATATATGTTACATAAAATATTAGTCAACACAATAATATAATGTACGTATATGGCAACACCCCCCCTCAAACTATGTTGTAGATGTTAATACAACCTAGTTTGTGACAAAGTTGACTGAAAGAATGAGGTGGAGTGGCTTTAGTCAGAATGTCCGCATTTTGGTCATGAGAGCTGACATGATGAAGCTGAATAAGGTTGTCTTCAATTTTTTCTTTGATAAAGTGGCGGTCAATGTCAACGTGCTTGGTCTTGTCATGATGTATGGGGTCTTCAGCCATGCAGAGAGCAGATTTGTTATCACACCGAAGAATAATAGGAGACTTGAGAGGAATTTGGAGTTCAGAGATAACCCTCCTGAGCCACAGGCCTTCACATACACCTAGTACAAGAGCCCTAAGCTCAGCTTCAGCACTGCTCCTTGAAACAGTGGGTTGCTTCTTACTTCTCCAGGTAACGAGATTGCCCCATACATAGGAGCAATATCCAGTGGTAGACCTCCTGTCTATGGGGTTACCTGCCCAATCAGCATCTGTGTAAACAATGATGTTGTTGATGTCAGTTTTCTGGAAGAATAAGCCTTGGCCAGGAGTTCTTTTGAGGTATCTTAGAATCCTGTATACAGCATCCCAATGCTCCTTGGTAGGTGACTTAAGAAACTGACTAACAATGCTTACAGCATAAGCAATGTCAGGCCTTGTATGGGACAAGTAGAGGAGTTTCCCAACAAGCCTCTGGTATCTGTCCATGTTCACAACAATTTGACCATGTATGAGTTTGATGCTGGGATCAATGGGAGACAGGGCTGGTTTGCACCCAAGCATGCCCGTCTCTTTAAGAAGATCCAGTGTGTACTTTCGTTGAGACACCGAAATACCCTTCTTGGTTCTAGCAACTTCCATGCCCAAGAAGTACTTGAGGTTGCCCAAATCCTTGACTTCAAAAGCTTTGGCCAGTAATGCCTTCAGTTTGGATATTTCTTGTGAGTCATCTCCTGTCAAAATTATGTCATCCACATAAACAATTAGAATGGATCTCATCCCATTAGTGGTTTTAACAAACATGGTGTGGTCACTGTTACATTGATAGTACCCAGCAGTTTTAATCACAGATGTGAGTTTCCCAAACCAGGCTCTAGGGGACTGTTTTAGACCATACAGAGATTTTCTGAGTTTACAGACCATGCCCTTAGTCTTAGGTTTATCAAAACCAGGGGGAATGGTCATAAAAACATCTTCTTTTAGGTCCCCATTAAGAAAAGCATTCTTAACATCGAGTTGGAAGAGGGGCCAGTCAAGTTGGGAAGCAAGAGAGAATAAAACTCTAATTGTGTTTAACTTAGCAACAGGGGCAAATGTTTCTTGATAGTCAAGACCATATGTTTGAGTAAAACCCCTAGCAACAAGTCTAGCTTTATACTTATGTAAACTACCATCTGCATTATACTTGATAGTAAAAAGCCATTTACAGCTAACAGGTTTCTTTCCAGGTGGTAGAGCAGTTAATTGCCAAGTCTGGTTTTTTATAAGAGCAGACATTTCTGTGTTAATAGCATCTTTCCAAGCAGGATAAGTAAGGGCCTCATGAATATTTTTAGGTATGACTTCCTTATCTAAACTTTTAGTGAACATGCAGAATGTAGGGGATAGTTTATCATAAGAAAGATGACTGTAAATAGGGTGATCAGTGCAGCTTCTTTTACCTTTCCTAAGGGCAATAGGGAGATCATCCTCAAGGGAATGACAAGGATTCTGAGTCATACCTGGATCCTTAGGAGTAGGGTCAGAATGTTCAGTCACAGGAGGTGATATACCTGGAGTGCTCTCTTGTTGGTTCAGATTACCATCAGTCACAGTAGGAGACTTGAACCTTGTTCTGTGGTAGACTTTGAGAGGAGGCTGATCAGTTGGAGGCCTTGTGACTTGGTCAGTTGGTTACTCTGAGTGTAAGTGTCATGTTCTTGGAGATCACTGTGTTCATTGATGACAGCCGGAGAGGTAGTGGAATTTACTTCAGGACATGATGGATCCAGTTCTTCCTCCTGCACAGGGGTTAGAGAGGGCAAAGAAGGAGCAATAACATCAACCATATCCCAATCAGTGGATGAATCATGAGAGTGTTCAGTTTGTTCCTTAAAGTAAGGAGTATCTTCAAAAAACTTGACATCCATGGAGTTGTAAAATTTCTTAGTATTAGGTGAGTAGCACTTGTATCCTTTTTGGTGATTAGAGTAACCCACAAAGATGCATTTTTGTGCCCTATGATCTAGTTTACTTCTGTTATGAGCATGAACATAGACAAAAACCGTGCATCCAAAAGTTTTGAGAGGAACATTACAAGTGAGGTGAGTACAATGATGTGTGATCATGAGAGACTGTAAAGGAGTTTTAAGTTGTAAAACCCTACTAGGCAATCTATTAATCAGGTAGCAAGCAGTTAATATGGCATCACCCCACAAGTATTTAGGTACATTCATAAAAAACATAATAGCCCTAGCCATTTCAAGTAAATGCCTATTTTTCCTTTCAGCAATGCCGTTTTGTTGAGGGGTGTCAACACAACTACTAATGTGAACAATGCCTTTTTCAGAGCGGAATTTTCCCAGATTAGACTCAAAATATTCCTTGGCATTATCACTTTTTAGGACCTTAATTTTAGTTGAGAATTGAGTTAGAATCATGGTATAAAAATTCTTGAAAACAGTGCCAACTTCAGATTTTTCCTTCATGAGAAATGTCCAAGTGAGTCTAGTGTGGTCATCAATAAAAGTGATGAACCATCTATGACCAGAGACATATTTAATCCTAGAAGGTCCCCAAACATCACTGTGTATAAGGGAGAAAGGATTAGATGGTATGTAAGGCACAGAAGTAAACACAGACCTAGTTAACTTAGCAAGTTGACAAGTTTCACATTGTAAGTTGGAGAGATTCAAATGATTAAACTTTTCAGGAAACAGAGTTTTAAGATAAGGGAAGCTTGGGTGGCCCAATCTCTGGTGCCACAGCATTACATCATTCAATTTATGACTAGAATTAAAAGCAAAAACAGGTAGATTCTTCATAATATATAGGCCAGCACACTCATCAGCACTGCCAGTCTTCTTCTGAGAGGTTTGCTCCTGAAAAACACACTTATTAGGGGAGAAAATAACATTCCATTTCAGATCATTAGTTACTTTATTTACTGAAATCAAATTGCAGTCAAGATTTGGGACATATAATACATCTCTTAATACAAGTGTATCTGAGATGTATGCAGTCCCAATTCCTTGTGCAAGAGAAACAGTTCCATCAGCAATTTTGATCTTATGGTCATTTGTGCACAGTCTAATATGTTTAAGGAGGCTTTTGTTTCCAGTCATGTGAGAAGATGCTCCTGAATCAATGATCCAGGAGCTTTTATCAATAGATGAAACAAAATTTGCATAGGATTTCTTACCAGATGTTGTATGAGTGGCAATTTCAGGCTTGGATGATCTTTCCAACTTAGCTAAGATAGCTTTGAAGGCATCCAGTTGTTCATCAGAGATGAGATGGCCACCAGTCTTGTCATCACTTACCACCTTGCCATAGTCTTCTCTGTTATTTCCCTTCTTAGCCTTGCTGTTTTCAGGTTTCCCGTGGAGTTTCCAGCATGATTCCCTGCTGTGATTTGATCTTTTGCAGTGATCACACCAAAGTTTATCCTTTTTCTTGTTGTTAGAGTCCCAAGAGTTGTGTTTCTTTGAACCATCACCTTGGTCACCATTTTTTCCATATGAGAGGAGGGCAGATCCTTCAACAGCATTCTTAGAAGATGAGTCTTTAAGCATCAATTTTCTCCTACTCTCTTCGTGTTTAACTTCAGAAAAAATGGCTTTTAGCGTGGGTAAGGGTTTTGTAGACAGAACCCTTCCTCTGACATCATCAAGGGTGGCATTTAATCCAATAAGAAACTTGAATATCCTTTTTTGTTCGACCACCTTCTTGAATAGAGCAGCATCTTCAGTGCTTTGCCATTCGAGAACCTCAAACATATCAAGCTGATTCCATGCCTTGGTTAGTTTGTTGTAGTACTGGGTGACAGATAGATCATCTTGCATACAATTTTGTATCTGGGCTTCAATCTCATAGATTTCGGATGTGTTGTCCTTTTTTGAATAAAGGTCCCTTGCATCATCCCATATCTCTTTTGCTGTTTCATAGATCATGAAATTTTCGCTAATTTCTTTCGTCATAGACCTGATAAGGAGGGACATGACCTGATTGTTCTCCGTGTCCCAATCCTCCCATGTCGGATCAGTCTCAGCTGGAGCAACCTTAGTACCAGTTAAGTAACCCATTTTCCTTTGGCCGGAAATGAGCATTTTTATGCCTCTGGACCACATCAAGTAGTTGTTTCCATCTAATCTATGATTGATGAAGAGGTGTGATGAATTTTCATGCGGCACAACAGATTTTGTTGGCTCACCTGAATCATCATCTGATATAGTGGACATTTTAGGTAGTTTGCAGCGGAATTTTACAAGGAAGAGAATGGCTCCGATACCATGAAGAGAAACATAAAGGAAGAAAAGTATTCTCTTGTTTATTATTGATTCAAAGAGTAGATTAAATAAGGGTTACACATAGAAAACCGAAAGGTCACAGACAGCAGACAGGCTGTAAAGGTGCAACAGTCGAAGGGTTTATTTTGGGGAAACAAAACCAGCTAGCATATATTAATTGGTTTATAGGAAATACCAATTAATATATGTTACATAAAATATTAGTCAACACAATAATATAATGTACGTATATGGCAACACCCTTTCATGTCATTTTTGCTAGCTGCCAATGCTGAACTGTCCACCCCAACTGAGCCCCTAGTAGGCGTCCCTTTATGCATGACTCTTCTTCTAGATTCTTCTATTCTGACTTCAGCAAAATACTTCTCTGAGTTTGGATAGGGGATTTCTCCTTAGAATTCTCCCCCACTCTTATCAAGTTCCTGGTTTAGCCCTGCCAAGATGGTATAGACCCTCTCGTTTTCTTCTCTCTTCTCGAATTTCACCCATGTCCATGGAAGTCCCAAGAGTTATTGTAGGACAGATCTAGCTCCTGCCTTAACCCTTGCATTTCATTGTAGTACACGGTCACCACTCTGTTTTCTTGTTTGCAGGACCACAGCCTGGTCTTCAACTCAGAGATCTGAGATGTATTCTCCAAATCAGAATACATCTTCTTAACAACACTCTACATTCGTTGGCAGGGGCTAAAAACATGTGTGGTCTGGCTATGGCAGGTTCCATTGAGTTAATCAGCCAGGCCATCACCATTGAGTTCTCAGATCTCCAGGTTGCAGATCTAGGCTCTCCTTCTACAGGTTTGGCAGCCTCCCTGGTCAAATACCCTAACTTTCCTTTGCCATCGATGGCAAGTTTAATGGTCTGTGACCATTCTAAATAGTTCTTCCTATTCAATCTTTGTGTAGTGAGAAGAACTGATGAAGAATTCGAATTGTTGGTCTCTTGGTCATCTCTGGATGTTGAGGATCTAGAGGTCCCACCGGAAAGGATGCCTGACATTGAACTTTTAAGTTTTCCGGTCATGGCTGAATGGTAGTTCATGGTTGGAGCATATAATCACGCTCTGGTACCTATGTGGAAATAAACAGAGAATAAAAAAGATCTTTTAACAAATGAATTGTATTCCAAAATGATTACAGCCATGCCTTTTTAAATACTGATTATCACAAACCCCTCTTACAAGTAAATTCCTAAAAAGTAGGAGCCGCCTGATTAACCAAACCTTAATACTTAAAACAATGAGAAGTACATTATTGCCCTCTCTCATTGTTATCGTAAAATACTGCAGAACAGTACCCATCGTACGAATCTCAACAAAACATTTGGCCCCAACTGTTTGGAAACCAGATTTTGACCTTTGATTCTATACCTAAACTTTTGACTCCTGTCTGCATGTGTGCTACCATTGTGTAAAAACCTGGAATGTACCGTGTGATCAGACATGTAATTCAACTTTTGAGTCCATGCATATCATGTTTTTGATTAACATTCTCCCTATACAGGAAAAAGAAGGATTCCCCCGAAGCTTATCTGGAGATGATACATAGGTTTGTTCACATTTTGAACTTGAACTTAAATTTCTCTTATCCATATTTCTTTTTGTTTTGTTTTGTTTTGTTTTTTGAGGTATTGTCGGGTTATTGTGAAATAGCGTAACATCATATTCATGTTTCTTTAATTATTTTCTTAGGGCTTTAACATGTGAAGTACTTTTAGTTATTACGGATATGGAATATTTTGTAGATAGTTCTGTAGTTGTATACCAACATCGAAAGATGGCTTGACGTTTTCATGTTTGTCAGTTTAATTGGCTTCTGTCTCTGTTATACGGACTTTTGATCGATGTTCATGCATGCAGGGAAATTGAGGCTTTGAAGCCGAGACTTTTAGAAAGGTTTGTTCTTAATCTCTTTATTGAAATGAACTTATGCGTGCACTTCTCTTAGATGCGGACAGAGGTAGTGCTTCTGTTTTCTTCTCACATTCACTTTTACTTTTCTTTTTGGCTTTCGGGATATTTCTTTTTGGGCAATGTGTGTGCGAGAATTTAGGTTTCAACCTCATAGTCAGTGAGGATGCATAGCCATTCTCAATGTTTAGTGTTCGTTAAGGATCATTGTGACCATTGAATTTCTTGATGTGTTGTGAGTGCAAAATCGTATAACGTAGAAAGAATTGCAATGATATGGGAACAACCTTTAGGTCATCTAATGAGTGTTTGTGCAATTAATGAACCTTAAAACATTTGTTGAAATCTATGTTAAACATTTATTCATTCTGTTTTTTTTTATCGTTGGTTGTTAGTGAGATTTGCTTCATATCTAATGGGTAGATTAATTCTTAGGCAGCATTTCAATTATCCCCCTTCTGTCTAATCGCGACTAGTTTTTATTTTTTACTTTTTATTTTGGCTTTTTTTATTTAAACTTGCCTCAGGCATGTTGAGATGAAGTAGAGAATAGGTCTTTTCCTGTCATCTATATCTATAAAATCCATTAGATTGCAACATATTATCAATTTGCATATATTTGATTCTCTTTTGTGTCATTTCATCTTCTCCAAAATGTCTTTCAACAAATCACCTTCATACTCTAATGATGTTCCAAAACTTGAAGGAACAAATGTCATTTAGCAGGACGATAAGAGGCCAATCATCTCACTAGAGTATAATTTATAGAAAAACAGAAGGTAGATGTGAGAAAAATTACCGAGAACACTTATTGAGTGAGATAAGGGAGGTTTGCGATATATAACAAAGCCTCCAACGGCTATAAAGGACAAGTTGCTACATGCAACGGCCCTGAACAGTGTTTCCTATTAGAATTCATGAATAGCACTTAAACTAGCTTAGGAAAGAATGATAACTAAGGGATTAACACTAATGCAAGAGACTAATTAGCATTATTATTTTATTGAAGGTAGAAGTGA
Source organism: Gentiana dahurica var. dahurica (assembly GCA_024500145.1). Lineage (NCBI taxonomy): Eukaryota > Viridiplantae > Streptophyta > Magnoliopsida > Gentianales > Gentianaceae > Gentiana > Gentiana dahurica. The sequence continues at coordinate 34,427,750 of CM044907.1, forward strand.
GAAATAGAGTTAATATCATTGAGAACACTTATCGTGTGAGGTAAAGAAGGTGTTGTAGGAAATGTTGAAAGATAATTATTTTTTACATTCTTTTTATCTATTTTACAGCTGTAATTATTAATCTTGTCTAGCTGTTTTTATTCCTTATGTTACTCCAGACAGTAGCCGATGTATGTGTCTTTACTTTGGTGGCTTTTCTGTTCTCTAGGCAGTTGGGAAGGTTGAGAGTCTCTCTCTCCTTTTCTATAAATCCTTCTTATTTGATCTTGTAAATTAACTGAGATTAATAAGAATATTTTCTTCTTCTCATTTCATCTACTTGGTTGTAGTACTTGTTCTTCCATTAATATCATCAAAAGCTGATCAAAGTTTTCTCATGCAGGGAGGAAATGGCTGAGTGGGAATTCAATAAATACGAAAGGTTTGTTTTGACTCACTTTAGAATCTTGATTTGATCGTTTTTTCTTAATTTAAATTTAGTGATGGCGGTTGAACTAGAACAAATTCATGATGAGTTCTGAGAATCTGAGTCATATGGGAGATTCCCTAAGGTAGGGTGTCATGTTCCTGTACTACATTGTTTATACCATCTATATGGTCTTTGCACCATATACACGGGGTGAAAAAAAAAAGTATCTTTTGGAACTTGCAGTGAGGGCTAAGTAACCATTTTTTGTTGGGCGTTTTTAGTGGCACCACACTAAATCTATCATTTTTGGCATTATAGTATAATCGATAATTTGCGCAGTCGATTTCTGAGCTGAGAATCGACTTTGCGATGGTCGATTGTAACAATCAAAGACAATCAGCTATGTAGACGTAGACTCTCGGCTTTAGAATCGAGTTTATGCCGATTGATGTTTCTGGTGTGGTGCCACTAAAGACTTACTTTTTGGTCGGTCCTTTTCGTTTTCCTTCATCTGTTTACCTAAATACTAGGACAATCCGAGAAGGAGAACATATCGGAAAACCATGATGTATAATAAAATAAACTTGAATAAATATGCCTGAAAAGTAGTTTCTTAGGAAAAATATGCTGCGACGCATGCGTCGCGAATGGAGCCCTGCCAAGCATATTTTCCAAATAACTACTTTTTGAGCATATTTTTCCAATTTTTATCTTTTTGAGCATATTTATTCAAGTTTCCCTATAATAAATGGTTGCTCAAAAATAGGGGATGGTATGAAATAAATGAGATGATTGATTTTCCCATTTTCATTTTCCTTATAGTGTTTGCTCAGCACAGGTTATTTCCTGATAGGCCTCAGTCTCTCCCCCTCCCTTCCAAAAACAAAAACTGTTAGAATATGTTAAATCTAATGCTCCTCCTTAAGTGTGTTTAGTGGTCTTAATTTAGTTAATTATGTTAGCTAATTATTCCCCTAGATCCTTGTCTTTATCGGGTTAAAATAAGGGACTGAAAGTCCTACTAGCCGTTGGACATGACAGCCCAACGGCTAGTTGCTTTTTCTGCTTTATTGGACTGTTTGTGTATATATAAACAAACAGCTCCACTCCTTGTAATCTAAGCTTTCTCTTAATGAAATAAACTACTAAGTTATTTCTATCTTCTCTCTAAGCTTCCGCTCTTACATGGTATCGGAGCCTTAGGTTCAAAAATTAAAAAATTCAAATTTTCTGGGAATTTTTATTCTTGAAATCCTATGGCTGAATCAACTGCTACAAGTAATACTACTGCAGCAGCTTCTGTTCTTGATCACTCTTCCACCAATAATGGTGATCTTCAAAACATCCAACAGGCTTACAAACTCAATGGAAAGAATTACTTGAAATGGTCCCAGTTTGTCCGGACCTTTCTGAAAGGGAGAGGCAAGCTCAGTCACTTGAATGGCACTGGACCTGCTCAAGAAGATCCTAAGTTTGAAGCATGGGATGAACAAGACTCCATGGTGATGTCTTGGCTATGGAACTCCATGGTCCCCGATATCGGTGATACATGTATGTTCATGGCTAATGCAAAAGAAATCTAGGATCATGTTAAGGAAACCTACTCCAAGGTTAAAGATGCTGCACTGATTTATGAGATCAAGACAAAGATCTCAACCTCCAAACAAGGTAGTAGATCCATCACTGAATATTCTAGCCTAATGCAAGGTATGTGGCAAGAACTTGACCATTACCAATGCATAAAGATGCATAACAGTGAGGATGCTATTATCCTGAAAAGGATTATTGAAAAGGACAGGATCTATTCCTTTCTAGCTGGGCTAAATATGGAATATGATGCTGTAAGAGTTCAGATTCTTGGGAAGGATGACCTTCCTAACTTGAATGAAACGATTTCTATTATCAGAGCAGAAGAAAGCAGAAGGAGTGTCATGATTGACACTTCAACTGTTGAAAGTTCTGCTCTGATAACTCACAATGCAAAGAACACCACCGATAAAATTCCCTCCTTCCAAAGGAGTGGGAATACTAATCAGAAAACTAACACCAAATTTGGGGAAAAAGATTCTATGTTCTGTTCTTTCTGCAAAAAGAGCAGACACACAAGAGAAAACTGCTGGAAACTCCATGGGAAACCAGGAGGAGAAAACACTAACAAAAGGGTTGCCAATTCTGTCAATGGCAATGATTGTCAGCAAAACAACAAAGAAAACTGCCAGAAAGCTGTAAACCAGAATCAAAGTCACAATCTAGGACCTTCAGAGATTGAGAAACCGAGGAAGTTCATTGAGTCCTTAGAGAACTCATCAACCTCCTTGGCTTTTTCAGGTATGACTGGTCTTAATAAAAAGTCTGAAGGTCCAATAGAATGGGTCATTGATTCTGGTGCCACAGACCATATGGTGTTTTCTTGTGATAATCTGATGTCATACAAAGCCTGTGACAGAAACAGAACCATATCTGTTGCTGATGGATCTCCTATCCATGTGACTGGGATAGGAGACTATGCTTTATGTGATAAACTCATCCTAAGGGATGTTTTACATGTTCCTAAACTTTCTACCAATCTGATTTCAATACAGAAATTAACCAAGGACTCCAAATGTCTTGCTGTTTTCTCTTCTGACATATGTTTGATACAGGACCATCTAAGGAAGAGGAAGATTGGGGTTGCTAAGGCTAAGGAAGGCCTATACTATTGGGAAGGCCAAGAGCTAAATAAAGAAAAACCTGGCTCTGTTTTTGTGTCAAAGGCTAATCTTGACAAGTTATGGATGTACCATTACAGATTGGGACATCCTCCTTTTAACCTGATGAAGCAGATGTTCCCTAAAATGTTTAAGGAATGTAATAGTGATAAGCTTTGTTGTAATGTTTGTGAACTGGCTAAACATAAGAGAGCTTCTTTTCCAGTTCAAAACATTAGATGTAAAGATCCTTTCACCATTATTCATAGTGATATTTGGGGGCCTGCTCCTATTCCTAATATAAATGGCTCTTTCTGGTTTGTTTCCTTTATTGATGACTGCACTAGAGTCACTTGGATTTACTTAATGAAACAAAAATCTGACTTGTTAAATGTTTTTCCCAGATTCTATAATCAAATTCTGACTCAATTTGACACCAAGATCAAAAGGATGAGATCAGATAATGCTAGAGAATACTTCAATCATCTTCTTGACCCATTCTTTGAGGAAAAGGGAATAATACATGAGTCCTCATGTCCCTATACCCCTCAACAGAATGGACTGGCTGAGAGGAAAAACAGGCATCTAATGGAAATGTCTAGGGCCATAATGTTTCAGATGTCTGTCCCCAAGAACTATTGGGGAGAAGCTGTGTTGACAGCAGCACACTTAATAAATAGACTCCCTACCAAAGTTCTAGATAACAAGACACCACTTGAAATCTTATACCTAAGGTTTCCAGGGATGCCCCAACATGAAAAGTTACCACCAAAAGTGTTTGGTTGTGAAGTTTTTGTTCACATTCATCAACCAAACAGAGGAAAGCTGGATCCTAGAGCACAAAAATGTGTGTTCATAGGATACTCTAACACCCAAAAGGGTTACAAATGTTACCATCCTATATCTAGGAAAGTGTTCATCTCTAAAGATGTAACTTTCCATGAGGAAATTTCTTACTTCAAGATTCAGGGGGAGCCTGTTCCCCAAAATATTGATACTAATATTGAATTTCTTGTGGACCTGAGAAAGTATGACACTCAGGTTACAAAAGAAATTCAAACTGATTCTGGAAATTCTGTGGTGAATCATGAAGCAGAAACTAACAATGATTCTGAGAATATGGAAGAGGATCAACCTTCTGTGCACAAGGAACAGAGTCCCATTGTGTATACTAGAAGGAAAAAGGCTACTAAGAATGCTAAAAAGGGGCCTAATGAAGGGGATACTGATATACCTCAAGAATGTGATGATCTTGAGGTAACCATTGAAAATAGTAGTGGATCAGTGTCCTCACTTGAAGAATATAAACCAGAAAGTCCTGGTGAACCTGATACATACAGCAATATTATGAATGACCTCCCTATTGCTCTTAGAAAAAAGAAAAGGGAATGCACTAAACATCCTATGAGAACATTCTTGTCATACAAGAAGTGTTCCAAAAATCACAGGAAATTCATGATGAATCTTCACAGTGAAGGGATTCCAAAAAATGTTAATGAGGCACTTGCTGATGAAAAATGGGCAAGTGCTATGAAAGAAGAAATGAAAGCACTGGAAAAAAACAAAACTTGGACCCTAGTTAATCTTCCTAAAGGGGAGAAAACTGTGGGGTGCAAATGGGTGTTTACCACCAAGTACAGATCCGATGGAACTATTGAAAGATACAAGGCTAGACTTGTGGCTAAGGGTTATACCCAAACCCATGGTCTAGACTATTTTGAAACTTTTGCTCCTGTGGCAAAAATGAACACTGTCAGAATCTTACTTTCACTGGCTGTGAATCTTGATTGGTCTTTGCAGCAATTTGACGTCAAGAATGCCTTTCTACAAGGCAAAATTGATGAGGTCATATACATGGAGGTTCCTCCAGGATTCAAAGACTCAGAAGGCAAGGTCTGCAAGTTACATAGAGCCCTATATGGGTTGAAACAATCACCAAGGGCCTGGTTTGGGAGATTTGCTCAATTTATGATACAGAAGGGGTACAAGCAAAGTCAAGGAGATCACACTCTGTTTATCAAGATCTCAAAAACAGGAAAGAAGTCCATACTTCTTGTTTATGTGGATGACATAATTGTCACAGGGGATGATGTGATCACAAATGAAAATCTTAAAGCTTCTATGGCTAGAGAGTTTGACATCAAAAACCTAGGAAGACTCAAATACTTCCTAGGTATAGAAGTTGCTCATTCAGATCAAGGGATATTCATATCACAACAAAAATATGTTCTTGATCTTCTATCTGAGACTGGAAAGCTGGGGTGCAAACCAGCCAGCACTCCTATGGAATATAATCATGGATTACATGAATCACCAGAGGATGAATCTGTTGACAGATATGCCTATCAAAAACTTGTGGGAAAACTCATATATCTGGCACACACTAGGCCAGATATTTCCTTTGCTGTCAACATGGTCAGCAGGTTCATGCAAAATCCAAAGGTCTGTCACCAAAAGGCAGCAGAAAGGATTCTAGAATATCTAAAGGGGTGTCCAGGCAAAGGTATTCTGTTCAAGAAAGAAGGAAAACTAGAGCTCAAGGCTTATACAGACTCTGATTATGCAGGCTCTATAGATGACAGAAGATCTACTTCAGGTCACTGCATATTCTTAGCTGGAAATCTTGTGATCTGGAGAAGTAAAAAACAACCTGTTGTCTCAAGATCAAGTGCAGAGGCAGAGTTCAGATCTATGGCAATTGGGATATGTGAACTCCTATGGCTCAAGATAATTCTAAATGACCTACAGGTTCAATGGAAATCTCCTATGAAACTGTTAAGTGACAACAAATCTGCCATTGAAATTGCTCACAACCCTGTGCAACATGACAGAACTAAGCACATTGATGTTGACAGGCATTTTATCAAAGAAAAACTGGAGAGTGGTCTTATCTGCACTCAATTTGTGACCTCACAAGATCAAGTTGCAGATCTATTCACTAAAGGGCTTTCTGGAAAGATGTTTCAAGACAATGTTGGCAAGCTGGGAATGTTTGATATACACCAACCAGCTTGAGGGGGAGTGTTAGAATATGTTAAATCTAATGCTCCTCCTTAAGTGTGTTTAGTGGTCTTAATTTAGTTAATTATGTTAGCTAATTATTCCCCTAGATCCTTGTCTTTATCGGGTTAGAATAAGGGACTGAAAGTCCTACTAGCCGTTGGACATGACAGCCCAACGGCTAGTTGCTTTTTCTGCTTTATTGGACTGTTTGTGTATATATAAACAAACAGCTCCACTCCTTGTAATCTAAGCTTTCTCTTAATGAAATAAACTACTAAGTTATTTCTATCTTCTCTCTAAGCTTCCGCTCTTACAAAAACCAAAATTGGTTTTTGTTTTTTATATACTTCCGTCTATTTCGAATCTGATTTTGATTGCATTCTCTTATGCAGGGAAATTGCTGTCTTGAAATCCAAGCTCTATGAATGGTTTGCTCCGATTCCCCATAGAACCTTGAGTGATGTGTGTTTCATTATATACTAGTGGGATGATCGTGCTTTGCACGATGAGGCCCACGGGTTTTGTTGTTTTTTACGTGTTCGAATGGTGAAGTTGTTTTTTTATGTGTTGCGTTGTGGGGGTAGGGGAAGATGTGGTTGTAATATATCAAAATACGTCCGTTATGCCTTTTTTTAATGAAAGTAGTAGTGGATGCTGTAAATATGCACACACACACACACAAACACCAATGTAGAAGATTACGAGTGCACTGGTTGTTGTTGTTGTTGTTTCTACACAAAGGATAATCGATGCAGTAGGAGAAAGAATGTTTCTACAAATTCAAACCCACAACTCTTGAACGACCACAAGACGACTGAGCCTTCTCAATTACTACAACTACACAACTGGAATGAAAATGTTGATCAAAAGAAAAAGAAAAACCATATGTCTATCAAACCAAAGAAACCATAACGACGCAGCGGCGTTTCTAACACTGAAGTGAAGTCATACCGAACAATTCATATCAGAGCGAGTTCGATCAACACTCTCAAATATCGAAACTATATATAATCTTAAAAGGATAACAGTCAATCACACAAGATAGGGCAGTTAATCGATTATAAATCTCTAAACAATCAATTTTCAGCATAAATCTCTAAAACAAAGAAACCAATTCCATTTTCAGTTGACCAGGCAAGAAGAAGAGAAGAAGAAAAGAAGAAAAGCAAGAAGGTAAAACAGAGACTCACGCAGTAAGCTCTTGACCACCACCATGGAAACCAGTACTCCAGAAGATACCGGCGGGTTTACCAGCAAGGGTTTGGGCAGACCAAATCTCATGAGTTGAATCAAAGAAAGCATCTACTTGAGCAGTATAAACCCTAAACATGACAGTATAATGGTTATTAACGCATGTTCCTTCAGGAAATATAAGCAGAGGATTGTTGTCTACTCCCACCACATGTTCTCTTAGCCTGGTGGAGAAAGAAGAAAAAAAGGAACGAAAGAATTAAAATTTGCAACGTATGTGCTGAATCGATGATGAGAAAAGGCCTTTTTAATTATCATACCTTCTTGCCAGAGACTCACGATCCTTAGCCTCAGAACAGTTGAACCAGATGCATCCTACACTTTCTAAAATGGTGCTTTGTAGTAATCCTGCATGAATTACATGCAAATCAAACAACCTAACAGCAAGAACACAAAATGATCTTCAAAAGACAAATACTGTGAATTGGTCAATATATCCATGTGCCGCTTAATTTAGAAGTATTCACTGACTAAAGCTTATTGCTCAGCCAATCAACTAAAAATGCTTACCAACCCAACCCGGATGCTTATGCATGATTACAGCGAATGTAGTCATCTGCTCTAGGATGATGAAATCAATCATGGAAGTATGATTTGCAACAAATACCTGCAAAAAAAACGTTTAGATGAATGTATGTATCACGAAAGTTCAAAATGGAACCAAATGTAGTTGTATTGGGCGAGACATAAATAGACCATCACAATAAAAACAACACCTCTCTTATAAGACTTATTTCGGGAAACATGAAAGTCTTTAAAGACATACTATAAGACTTATTTCGGGAAACATGAAAGTCTTTAAAGGCATACTTGCTTAGGACGTATGCTAGGACGTGGACCATGGTACTTGACAACTCCAGTCCATGATGCTACAAAGAAGCTGCAAATCAACTCCACCAGACACCTCTTCAAAAAGTAATAAAAATTCGTCAGGGAAAACATTGCATCAAGACAAATTTTAGTTTTTCATAAACTTCAGATGTTTCTTTGCATCTAAAAAACTATTTAGAGGGCAAAAACTATTTAACTCAGAAGAACAATTTTAGTTGCATTTTAATGATTGAGTCTTTGAGGACAGAATCAGAAAAACAATAAATTTAGTTGCACGGTATTTGCCCTCTAAATAGTTTTCTAGATTAGGTAAGAAAGTTATAAGAGATGTGACATTATATTTATTAGATGCTAAAGATCAATGAAGCTGAAGAGCAAAGATATCAGAAAGTTTGTATAGCTTTAACATAAGAGATGAGATACACTATAGTATAGTTGTCATATAAAATATGTGATGAGAAAAGCTCATTTCGCTATAGCATAGCGGTTGATGAATCAAAGACTATAGTACTAAAAAGGCATTGCTCCTTTGTGTATTTGATTCGTAGGTGGCTAAAAGGTAGCAACCCGTAGAAAAAAACTAAAACACACAACAATAGATATAACTAAGTCATTCCATAATTTATACTCCAATATATAGAAAAAGCCGAAAGAAACTTCAATTTTAGTTTCTATACAGGGCTTTGATGTTGACCAAATGACATGGTAACCTCCCTTTGCTCAACTACACGCATATTGCTTTGTTTGGTAAAAAACTGAATAGTTTTGTACTCCAAACATCCAATATAAAACTGAATAGTTCTCTCAATGCTACACCCACATAACGGAGAATACCATCAAATTCCAAGCATGTGGATAGTGTATGTATGTATATATGTACGCCTATATGGCTCGAAGAAAAGGGAGGTACCTGCAACTCTTCCAAGCATGTGGATAGTAATGGATCTAGCGGTTGATTTACGAATGTATGATCTCCACAGCTTCCAGTCAACAGCCATCATATGTTTCACAACTGATTCCTTTCCTTGATTCATAGGAGATACAACATACCCACCGGCTGAAGAATTTAACGAGAGTTCATACGTTAAAAGTGCGCAAACATAATAATTACACGCCGTTCATCTAAAAAAAATCAAGTTTAAGCAAAGATTACTACTTTTAAGGTTGGCACGAACATATCCGGGCTGTGGGGGGCACTTGTTGTGAACCACAGAATGATACAAAAAAATTGCAAAGAAAAATCAGGCAATATTAGCCCCTGAATTATTGTAAAAGATAAAACATAAGTTCAATACCATAAGTTCCATAATCCTCTCTTCTCCAGTAACGACGAAGCAGAAAATATCTACAATTCATTACCCTGCAATGTGAAGATGTTAGAACAAGGACTATTTTGATATTTTAATTGTCTTAACAAAAATATCTCTAACCATGGTAGCCAATGGCTGTATAGCTGTGCGTGTAGTATATCTGTATGACCGTCAAGATGATCAATCACACTACCTTTTTAACACAATAATCCCACTTGTAAGCATCAACATCCTAACATTAGCATTTTCTTCAGATTGAATCAGGAAACGAATGTATAAACTAATCGACCCTGTAAGCATTTTGACGAGAAAAAAAAACATAGTTTACTCATTCATTGCTAGTTTTCCTTTCAGTATCCTATATAGCTTTCCAAAAGAAAAACATGACATGCTTCAAACATTACCCGAATCGATTAAACTGGATGGAATAAGAGAATGAAATATGTGTATGCATATTTACTCTAATCTTGATGGGCCAAGAGACATAAGTAGGCGAAATATAGCTTCGAACTTCCATCAACCACTCCTACCGCCATTATTGCTGGATGATCGTCCCAAACCTTTCCAGCAACATCTTGTACTTTTGCTTCTTTAAACAGTCTCAATGCTACGAGCCACGAAGTTAAGTTGAAAAGGTAACAAAATGAAGTAAAAAAACTAAAAGGGGAAGAAAGCATGTGAATCATTACCATTATGGCAACCAAATATTTGCCAGGGTGAAAATGCAATAACATCCGATGTCATTGCATGAACGTGCGTCGACAACATTCTTCCATCTGATACTTTTTTCTGGTACCCTTTCTTTGATATACTCAACCTGTCAAAAGAGTCCAGAGTATTGTTGAAGAAAAGCATATAAGATTAAGTTCTAGGGAAAAAAAGTCCACAAATTGATGTGCACTTTCTAGAAATATATGCACCAACCTGAATGGCTTCCATTTTCTACTTGACGACGCACTTAAATCTGTTACCAGATTCAGTGCAGCGTTTTTCAAAGAGCTTATCCATTTAGCAGCTTCTTCTGAACTTGTTGCTCCCAACTGAAAAGATATATATTCCATTGCATGGGTCATAAAACCATAAATCATACCGCAAAAAGTGAAAAACTAAAGAATCTAAAAAACCTTGAGTTGATCATTATGATCTGAAGTGTTGTACAAGGAGAAAATGTAGAACACCTGCAATTTTGAAGGAGAAAACAGTAAATCAAGAAAAAGAAAAGAAAAAAAATCGGTATAATTGAGGAAAAAAAAGGACTCTTCTATGATGGTTTTCTCTTCCATAGTCCATGACACGAATACATGAGTCGATTATTGCGCTTCTCAATGCCTCCTAAAACAACAAGAAACCATATATTACTCTAGAAAACTTCACAGAAAACAAACAACTCAAAGGGATGATTCTCACAACTGCATCATTCAAATTTTGAAAGGCCAACCGACAAAATAGAGCAAACTAAAATATCCCCATTCCCCATATATACATGTATAAACATGCATTTCTAAAGCATCTAAGATTCAATTCATGCATGATCCCACATCAAAAACAGGGCATTGCATGAAGCTTATAGAAGATAAAAAGAAAAAGAAAAGGATGAACCTCTCCCTGTGGTGTGGGTATGGATTTGAAGATTCATGTCCATAACGAGATGAGTTGGTAACTCTATACCGGTGCTTACCAAGTGTTCTTCGTTGGAGAAGCCTCCACCGCAATCGTCTTGCCAAACCTGCACTTGAAGAACGGAGTCTCAAGAGAAGAACAGAAAGTGAATCGGCAACGCACAAACAAACAGAAGAAAGCAAACATGCAACCATCAGGGTGGTGCTGTAGGGGAAGGGAAGGGTAGATTGAAAACCAAAAGTAATGGAAGACAAAATGGGAATACCTAAAATAGTCTAATTCCATTTCTCAATTTACACTCTCAAGCAAGTGGATCCCTTTTTTAGGCCTTGATCAAGATAAAAGACATTCAGAGCAATTAATACTCTCAGAACCGAAGAAGACGGAGAAGAAGAAGCAGAAACTCAAGAAAATATGCAGATTAAGGAAAAATCTATCTAATTACTCTACCAATCTAACCCCTTTCTTACAGGCTCATAAAGACTCGACAATATGAACAGCAATTAATAATAATCAGAAATCACAGATCAGAGAGCAAGGAAGAGAAGAAGACAAAGAAGAAGAAACTGAATGAAGTTGCAATTGAATTCCAACATCCACCGTTCTTCAGGTATGTGAAAACGGCGGGACTGGAGCTGTCACCTTAGCAGCAATCGAGAACACCGAGCAAGAAACTATTGGAGCAAGAAAGTGGCGGAGCCATCACAACGAAACACGTATTCAGAGCCATGTCACCTGTGTATGCTTTAAAAAGGCGGTGGTGGAGGAGATCGGTCATGGCGAAAGGCGGCATCGAATGAAATACAGGTTTAGTGCACCATGACGTCCGAAATGAAAGTGCATAAATCTCCCCCAGCTACAAAACGACGTCGTTTTGCTATTCACTAAAAGACAAAATTGTCAACCACTTTGTGCAATTAATAGGGTGCAATATCAAATTGAAGATATATATATATATATATATATATATATATATATATATATATATATATATATTGTGGTTTTTAGTCTGGTCTTTTTTCTTTTCCCATTTCCCCCTCTTTTAGTCAATTTTTTCTATGATAAATATATTAGTAACTTACCTAACAGCTTAGAAGTTGTTTAGGAGAAGTGTATTTGTTTTTTTTTTTTTTTTGAAGTATTTGTTTTTTCTCATATTTTGTCCTTTTAAAATACCGACAGAGTATTCATTACCTTTTTTTTTCTTTTTTTTTGCATCTTAGCCCTAATTTATTATCAGTCTAACAACATCCTAGCTTTCGTATGTTATCTGCATGTATTAGACTTGATCATGTATTCTGCTTTTCCAATTAACTGAATTATTATTTTTTGTTATTTTCTTGTGCCCTTCGTACAACATTCTTTGGTGACTCTTGGGCTGTTTGCAGGACCCAAGGAAAGGATGTTCCCGTACCCGCCCTTCAGGAGTAACAATGTTTTTGGAATTTGGATCCCCTCGCGCTTTCTGTGATTTCTCTAGTGTTTTAGATTTCGGTACACTCTTGTATGTGTGTGTCACGCCTCTTGGTCTCTTTTTTCTCTTCAAAATATTCAAGGATCATGCCAGCATTTGACGAAATTACAAAATCTTTAGATAGTTAATTAAAGTGAACTTTTTTAAATTTTTATTTATAATTTTACCCTATATTTTTTCTTTGTTTCCTCGCATCATAATTCTAAATATTAAGTTTTGTTGATAAAATTCGTGTCATTGAGGCCCCGTGTGGATTCGAGGAATTAGATAGAAAGAAAAAGAAAGGGTATTGATAGAAAAGAAAAGAGAGGGGAAGGAGAAAAGAATTATGAAGTCTTTTTTTGAGTATTTAAATAGAACTAGACGGAAAGGAAAAAATGATTTAAAAACATGTTTGGAATATCAATGGAAAAGAAAAGTAATCACAAGATTATAAATGATTTCTCAATTTTAGACATTACATTAGTGAAAGATTGTGGAATTTTTGGCTTTTTAAGAAATTATATAAAATATTCAATAAAATAAATTTCCTTACCTTCTGAATCTTGCATGTGTCGGCTGGAAAGCAAACTACTCAATTTATATTACATCATTTCGTTTGGTCTTCCTCTTTCCCCTTTCCTTTACTTCTAATATTGACTTGCCACTTCAAATAAAATCCACCCGAACCCTTTCCTTTCTTCCCTTTCCTTTTCTTCCAATCCACCAAACAGGCCTTTGATTGGAATGAGTCGAAAAAAAGTATTGAATCATATAAAATAACCAACAATTCCACTTGAGTCACATATATTTTACAAAGTACATAATACCTTATGAGCTCAACCGATACCGCTATCATCGTAAGTATTTTGACAATTCAGTCCATCAGCTAATTCAGCATAGTATCAAAGCAATTTTGTTGCAATAACCAACAATTATCACATGTATTAACCTCACTGAATGACATAGACAGAGTATGAAAGTGTAGCATGCATGTAATGTGACCGTAACATGTCTATTTTCATGCAATGTGACCGTTTTCACAATTACACCTGATTTTTGAAGGATAGTCGGAGGGAAGAAAAAGGAAGGTAGAAATCAAACCTAAAGAAAATTAGAATTAAAATTACATCAAGGTTTTCTTGGCATATTATTTGAATAGAAGGTCCCTCCCGTGCACTGGTACCTTAAAAATCAAATCGGTCATGTTTAGTTTATTGATATATATATATATATATATATATATATATATATACACACACACACACACACACACACACACACACAACGGTGTAGGTGCAGATCTATATGTTTCAGGGTGGAGTTAGAGAAACTTTGAAATAAGGGTATATTAGTCCTTCACGTCAAAAATCTCCCTGATAAGGAGTACCATTTAGGACCCCCTGGCCAGGCACATTCTCTCTATAAACCCTCTCCCCTCTGTATTTGCGCTTTTTCCCGTGCCTTTCCGTTTTCCGACACCGGCGGCCGTTTTCATTCGTTTTCTTTCTTTTTCCGTTTTCTGTCTGTTTCCTTTGTTTTATTTGTTTCTTTCTTTTTCTTCCTCTCTTTCCGGTCGCTACTCCATGGTTTCCAGCAGCCTTCTTCGTTGTTTTCTCTTCGTGCTCTGTCTCCCTCAAGCTCTGGTAGCTTGCTCTCAGCCGATGGTGAAGAAACGAGGCTCAGGTTGTTGGGGACTGATTTTGCTTTGGCTGGAACTGGGTTGGATCCTTCTTTCATCTCAGATCTAGTTGTTTTCTATCCGATTTGAAGCTTTTCGAGGTCTTTGGCTCCATCACATCTGGAGGCTTAATCCCTCCTCACCTTTCTCTGCAAGATTTGTGCTTGCATATGGTGGGAGTGGCTAGATCTTTGGTTGTCTTGTATGGATCAGGAGTGAGGCCTTCGGATTTTGCTTGGTATCACCGACGTTAGTCTGTTATTTCCGTTCAGCCTACGTTTCCTACTGTCAGTCGTTTTCTGGGTGGAGAAATAAGCTTTTCTTACGTGCTCTTTTTATTCCAGTGGTGGCTCTCGGCGGCGCATGGGTGGAGTAGTTGGCCGGCGGTGGCGGTGCTCCTGGATGAGCTTCCAACTCTGATTTGAAGAAAAATTTATTTAATTAAATATTTTGTATAATGCAGCTGGGGTGCAATTTTATCTTTTGTAATCTCTATTTTGTTTGTCTTTTTATTGCCAAACAACGAGTCGCTATCGAGGCCCTGTCTGAGCACCTTTGCATGTCTGCACCTTTTAAATTATTCCTTCGCTCAGCCTGCCTCTTTCGACTCATTGTGTGACTTAGTTTCTTTTGTTGTTCTAGTAGGCTTCGTTTGGTCCACCGGGTGGTGGTTTTGTCCGGTTCTATCCAATTGTATTTCTGGTATCAGTCCGGTTTTTTCTCCTTACTCTATTAAAGGCCAAGAGAAAGCCATTGGGGCAGCCACATAGCTTATTTGTTGCCATATAGTCAGGTTTTTTTTTTTGTATTGTGTTCTAGCTGTATTGTGATTACCCAAAAGGCAATAAAATACAAAATGAAAAAAAAGGGCCAGACGATGGAGGAGGCCGACGAAAAACCGGGGAATTGACGGCGTGCCATTACCCGGAGATTCTCTTATCCAACTTCTGGATATTAGATATGTTTGGTGTTGTAACTCTTTCTGTTTTTTTTTATTGTCTAGGCATTCTTGTTAATAAATTCAATACTACCGAGTCATCAAACATGTATCATGCCAATAACAAGATAACAATATGTTTTCTCTGTCATCACATTGTATGTAATGTTTCGATAGGCGGCCGTGCCTTGCACTGCGTTCATGACACTAATAAAATTTTGTTTGTGGGAAAAAAAAGTGTTATTTGTTTATAAGGACGTGTTTTGACACTTAATTAGACACTTAGGACATCCAAAAAAGATCATCGTTTATAAGGACACATTTTATCCAAGTTTCCTAATTTACCCTTCTACACAACTGAGCAATTGAATTCTAGGAAGAAAAAAACCCCAACGACTAGCTTATTGGCATCCCTGTTTCTTCTCCCTCCCTGCTTCATTCCTTGAATTGTTTCCGACAAGACGTACGACTCAGTTTGATTTGCAGATCTATATAGTAAAGTGTATAGAAAGTGCAAAAATCAGAATTGGGTCCATTAGATATTGGATTCGGGTCCGCCGGAGAAGGTGGTTGCGACGGCGGTTTGCCGCAGGAGAAGCTGGAGATGGCAGATAATTTTCCTTTTGGGGAGTCTGAGCCTGAAAAGCCTGCTCTTCAAATCGTCATCGGTTTTTCCATCTGGAGCGCCATTATCACCATCCTTTTCATCATCTGAGTAAGCAATTTCATTCATTTTCTCTGTAATTTATTTCTTTTAATAGCCTATTATATATATAGTATTGACATTTTTGTCTTATACTACAGAAATTGAAATTGTCCTGCTATTAACATATACACTATATATAACTTCCCCGTCTATCCAGTATCTTCATATTTTTTATCTTTAAGCAAAAGGGTTCAACAATCATTCTTTTCAGTTGCAAACTTCTGTTGGTCTTTTGTGTAATTAGACTTTTTGCTTTTGGTTTATGTTTAGCAACTTTTGGTTCTTCATTGGACTTGTGGTATCTAATTTTGGAAGCATCCCTGGGATGCTGTTGTAAATAAATTGTTGTAATTTTGTGCCTTTGGTAGCCTTTTGGACTATACGATCCCATTTCATTGGAAAAAAATGCTCAAAATATAGTGCCATCTTCTGATTTGATTGTTTTAATGTGTATTTCTGATGCCTTTGTTGAATACATCGCGATGTCACTGCATCACAATGTATTTCTGATGCCTTTGTTGAATACATCAGATATACGTTGATGGTGGGTTTGTGTATGATTTGGAATAAAATTGATGCGGTGATATTGATGTCACTGTATTTACAGTTAGAGAATTGATACAGTGACATCGATGTCACTGCATATACAATTTCCAAAGTTTTTGTTTTTGCAATTTGGGTGCTGATGTCACTGCATATACAATTTCATACAAATATTGGTAACTTTGTAAAATAAGTGTGGTGTCATTCACATTAGGGTGTAATCGATCCGAGTCGATACTCCATAAGCTTGAGCTTGAATCGACTAAAAAAGTTTGGGCTCGATTGAGCCATAAAAAGGCAACATCGAACTCGACTGGCTAAGTACTCGATATAGCTCGACGCGGCTCATAAGCTCGATTTCCCCTGAAAAATCTTCCTAATTTCGAGACAAAAAGTTCAACAAAAATGTTGATGTCACTGCATATTTGATTGCCGATGTCACTACATAAATTGTTAATGTCATTCATATATGGTTGTTGATGTCACTGCATAAAATGTTGATGTCACTGCATAAATTGTTGATGTCACGCATATATGATTGCCGATGTCACTGCATATATGATTGCCGATGTCACTGCATAAATGTTGATATCACTGCATATATGATTGACGATGTCACTGCATAAAATGAATTACGGTGAAAGATTTGTGTTGATCGTAGTTTTATATCAAAAGATATAGCCATTTGAAGTCGATTTTATGAAGAAAAGAAATCGATTTTATGAAATTAAGTCGGAAAATATCAAATGTCATCACGGTGTTGGTTCATCATATGTCACTGCATCCCGGTGATCACTGCATCTCGATGGTCTCTGCATCGCGGTGTCTATGCATCGGGGGTGGCCACTTCATCGCGGTGTCTCTGCATCGGGGGTGGCCACTGCATCGCGGTGTCACTTAATCGCGATGTCTCTGCATAGATGATTGCCGATGTCAGTACATAAATTGTTGATGTCATTCATAAATAATCGCTGATGTCACTGCATAAAATGTTGATGTCACTGCATATCTGATTGCCGATTTCACTGCATAAATTGTTGATGTCACGCATATATGATTGCCGATGTCACTGCATATGTAATTGTCGATGTCACTGCATCGCGGTGGTCAATGCATCGCGGTTGTTAGTGCATCGAGGTGGTCAATGCATCGGGTGGTCAATGCATCATGGTGGTCAATGAAAAAAAAAACTTTCACCGTAAATTTAAAATTAAAAAAAAGTCATTCAACGTCCAGGAAATAAATATTATAAAAAAAAAAGACAAAACATTCAACGTCCAACAGGAAATAAAAAAAAATAAAAGAAGGATATTCATTCATATACATTCAGCGTTCAGTCTTTGCCGCTTTTTTTTTATATATTTTTTTCTTCATTAAGAATATTTTGGTCTATCTGCCTAATTTATGTCCTTATAACTAAGTGTTTGTTTTGGTATCCTTTTTACCTAATTAAGTCCAATATTTTTCCTTTTCAATAATTGTCCAAAAAAAAAAAGAAAAAAAAAGAGAGAGTACCGTTTAAGGAAAAAAAAAAAAAAGGGGGAATGACACCGTTGAGCTTATGAACTTTGTGCTTTGCAATTATAAGCTTTGACCTGTTTTTTACTTTTAAAGAAATTAAAAAAGGGTAAAAACCTTATAAAATCCTGGATGGACTGATATACCCCTCTCTATTTATCTCCAAATCCCTTAACTCCTTCATCCAATTCTTCTTTAACCTCATTATTCATTTCCACCATCCAATTTAATTACCACCGTGAATCGAGCAAAATAGGCTCAGCAAAATTCTTGTCATTTCTACCCAACATCACCCTGTCTTTCTACCCAAATTCGAACCTAGGATCAGCAAAATTCTTGTCAACAATCGAGCTAAGTGTGCAAACTCACCGGTAGTTGAGGAAGGTGATCGGAAAGTTGAAGAAGCTGACCGAGCAAGTCTGCAAAAGGTATTATTTTGGGGTTTGGTATCTGCATGTGGATTATAATTCAATCGAGTTAATGAATTTACAAAAGTTTGATTTTTTGGGTTGAGTTTAAATTTTGTTATGTATATGATTTTGGAGAATAGGAAGATGTGTGATTTGTTATGGTGTTGAATGATGTGGGATCGGTTAAAGCAAATTGTGTAACCAAATTTGTTAGCTTAAACAATGGCGGTGATGAAATTTGTTCAAAATGTGTTATTTGCTTCAATAGTATTCAAATTCCTTTGTTCTTTCATTCGATTGATACTTTTATTTATTTTTTGTTGGTAATAGATTGGTTGAAAAATGACGTTGGTTTATGCACTTAGCGGACAAGATAGGATTGCAAAATGTGAAATCGTAAACCGATGTCAAATTGGTAAAGCAAATGCAGTTTATCAAAAGCTTGACACCAAGCACAAAACAAAGTTGGAACAGTCTTGTTTTGGACATTTAATCCATTTGAAGGATCTGCCAGCCAACCAGATAGTACATCAGTTGATAATGAGGTTGGCGAACCCTGTAAATCGAGAAGTTTTTTGGTTCAAAGTTGGAGCCAAAAAGATACGATTCAGTGTACAAGAATTTGCGCTTGTTACCGGTTTCTTGGTTGGCAATGATAGCAATGTCGAGAAAGGCGTAGGAAAAGAGTCTAAATTAGTTAAGAAGTATTTTAAAAACCTTACGTCAGTGTATAGGAAGCATGTGTGGCAAAAGTTTAATAGCACTAAGAATGATGTAGACCGTTACAAGTTGGGGTTGATCGTTATCTTGACGTACGTTGTGTGGGTATCAGAAGAGAAACGTGCGGTGGATTGGTGGATTTTTCAGTTGGTTGATGATTTGGATACTTTCAACAAGTATCCATGGGGAAATGAGTCTTATGAAAGCACTGTCCATGTTTTGAGGAGGGACCTAAGAGATGTTCTCAAAAAGGTCCCGATCGCATATACTTTCTATGGTTTCCCGCATGCTTTGAAGGTATGTAAAAGCGAAATCTGGTGTTTTAATTCATAATATATATATATATATATATATATATATATATATGTTGTTATTTTATTTTGTTATGTTTGGTCAATACTTGTATGTAAATGCATCGTAGGTTTGGGCACTTGAAGCAATTCCTTCTTTAAGGAAGTTTTCCGAGATTGTTGATGAGAATGCTCTCCCAAGGATGATGAAGTGGGGAAATGCAAAAAGGGTCAACTCTGCATTAGTTGAAGTTGTTCTTGAATCGGGAGAGGTAGTGATGTTTAATTTGTATCTTAAGTTTGGTATGTAAATGCATCCTTCACATTAATCATGATGCAGGTGGATGTAGTTCGAAAGTTGGTTCCATCCGAAGCTGAAAAGGAAAAAGCTTATTTTGTGATGCTCCGGGAAGTTGAAGTTGAAGATGATGAAACTACTTATCACAATGCACCTGAGCAATCAACGGGTAACGTTGATTATGAAAAGCTAAAAGAATTGGTAAAAATTGCTGTGAGTGAAGAGAACAAAAGAATGTGCAAAGAGTTGGTAAAAATTGCTGAAGAGAACAAAAGAATGTGCGCTTTAGTGGATACGCTCCAGCGTAAAGTTAAATTGATGGAGGTTCGTCTTTCTAATGAAGAGTTGAATGAAATGGAAGATGAAACTGTGGAGGCATCCCGAAACGGCAAAGGTGTAAAGTTAAATTTGTCCTTTATGTTGTTTATATAGGAGAGAAATAGTTTATAACATTGTATTTCTTGAAATTATGATTAGGAAATGCCGTAGTTGAAGAGAAGGAAGCCGGGGAAGGTGATAAAAAGGTAGGGGAGTTCCCACTAGAAAATGAAAGCGAAGGTGAAGAGAGAAACGAGGCCACTGAAATTGAGGAGGAAGTTGATGTTATTGTGAATGAGGTTGGGGATGGTGATAAAGAGGTAGGGGAGGTCCCACCTGAATATGTAAGCGATGGTGATAAAGAGGTAGGGGATGAACTCGATGCTCCGGTTGAGGCCACTCAAATTGAGGAAGAAGGTGCTACTATTGTGAATGAGGCTGGGGATGGTGATAAAGAGGTAGGGGAGTTCCCACCTGAAAATGTAAGCGAGGGTGATAAAGAGGTAGGGGATGAACGTGAAGCCCCGGTTGAGGAAACGGTCGAGGAAACCCGAAACGGCGAAGGTATAATGTGAAACTTGTCTTTTTGATTTGTTCATTATGTAGTTTGATGAGAGAATTAGTTCATAACATTTAATTTCTTGAAATTATGATTAGGAAATTCCGTGGGTGGAGAGATAAATGAGGACATTGAAATGGAGGAGGAAGTTGCTGAAAAGCTAAACGAGGTTATGGAATGTGATGTAGATGTAAATGGTGGCATAGAGGAAGAGCAAGTTGATATAAGGGAGGAAGGTGAGGGAAACCCAAACGGCGAAGGTATAATTAAATCTGTCCTTTATGTGTTTTGGTGAGAGAATTAGTTTATTCATAAAATTTTGTTTCTTGAAATTATGATTAGGTAATGCCGTAGGTGCAGAGAGAGCCGAGATCATCTTAAATGATGATGATTTGGAAAAAGAGGGCGGGAAAAAAGTTGTTAAAGGTAGATTTACAAAAATAATTAATTTGAGCTTATGTTAGTAGATATATGTAAAATCCAAACTAATTACGTCATTGAATGTTTTATATAGTTGTACGTTTCAATCTACCGACGCCGCCGGAAAAAAGAAAAGCAATTAGCAGCCCTTATATTAAACTACCGAAAAAAGGAAAGTGAATAAGTATGATGCTTATAATCCGTTCCGAAAAATGGATCCTGTGATGATGAAAAGTCTTGATCAGTTTATAGATTCATGTGAAGACAGGTATGAATGTCATATGGTTAAAGTAAACCCTAATTTGTAAACCCTATTTTGATGATTAATTAGTTTTTCTTCCTTTTTATTTATACAGTGTACAGGTGAGTTTGGTTGACTGTGACATCCAAGCAAGTATTTTGAAAGGAATTGTGAGGGGGGCGAGCTTGCCAAGCAACGTAAGTAGTATATGCTTTAGATTGTAAATTAACAGCAATTTAGATTGAAAAAGTATGTTTTTGTTTAGTAGTATATATATTTTTTGATATTCAGGTAATGGATAGTTCATTGTGTGAAATTCGACGGCGATGCTTAGTGGACCCGAACATGTTTGACCAAAATGCACGTGTCATGGATACGCTATTTGCAAGTTATGTCAAAGGCTTTCACACACGACACATGAGAAAGAAAAGCAAATGAGGAATTAATACAGTATGCAAAGGACGATTTGATAGAGTATTTATGAATATTGTGAAGGGGGCAGCTCCTGAATTTAGCAAATCATGGGAAGGTTGCACAAGTTTGTATGTGCCGATGATAGAGAGGGATCATTGGTTTCTTCTGAAAATTGATCTGAGTGGGAGGATAATTTACGTGTATGACATCCTTCCGGGGCATGTCAGAAAAGTGCTTCTTGCAAGTTGTGTCACGCCTATGCAAGTTGTGATACCGCTTTTACTGAAGAACCATGTAAAAGGCTATGAGAATTATTCTGTGAGAAAACTAGCGGTGAAGAGCGTGGATTGTCCATCTCAAGATAATGGGTACGTTTCATAAATTTATGCAATATATATAGGGATTATTAAGGTATTCGTTGTCGTGACTAACTTATCTTGTAATTCTTGTAATTTGGTAGGAGTGATTGTGGCATTTTCGTTCTTAAATTCGTGGAGTTCATGCTTGGAGGAGTGGATCTATCATTGATTCGGAGTGCGCATATGCCGGATTGGCGAAAGAAGTTGGTTGCGGGATTGCTTTCATGGAACTTGCAGACATAGAAATTGCATATGCATTTATATGTCATTGTAAAATTGTGTTAACCATCTATGAGGGTTTTGGTTATGACTTATCATTAAACTATGTCACTTTAATTTTTACAGAAGAATGGGGGTGGTTTGAAGTTTGAAGGAGAACTAAAATGTTTATTGTTGTTTTGAAGAAGAATGTTTTAAAGGAGAACTATGGTTCCTTTATTATTAATATGTATTGTATTGGTAATTGCTATTTTGAAGGAGAAATTTGGTTTCATTCTTATTATTATGTATATTGTATTTGTAATTGTTATTTTCTTCCATGTTTGAGAATTAGGGTTTGATTCATTAGTTGGTTAACATTATTTGTTAGAAAATTTGACCCATTGAAATGAAGAAGTTAATTTAGTGATTCTTAAAGAATTATACAAATCAATATAGTTAACGTAAAGGTGTAATTGTAATTGTAATTGATTAACATTATAATATTTGATGATTTGTCATTGACCCTTAACATAATGGATTCATTTCTTAATTTTAACTTTACACGGTTTTAAGTTTGTTTTGACACAAGTTTAATTTAACGTTAAACAAGTTCAAGATTGTTTCGGTCAATGAGACATGTTTGAGATTGTTGCGGGTAAGAACTGGAATTAAACTATTAAAAATTGATAAAATAGGCCTATAAATAGTAGTATATCGAAGAGATACGAATCTGAAGGGTCTCATGGTAGTGTAAATCGAAGAGATACATATATCAATTAATCTGAAGGGTCTCATATAGGGTAAATCGAAGAGACGCCACCACCTTTAAAAAAAGATAAAATGGGCCTATAAATAGTAGTATAACCACAGGTGTACAATTCATATTTATTACAAATAAAAACAGAAAAGCAGAAGAAGAAAATGGATAAGCATACTAAGGAGATCGCAGATTTAAGAAACCAGATTGAAGAACTGGAAAGAAAATTGGACGCGCGAAGACATGAATGCCATTATGAAATTGATCAACTGAAAATATGGATGACACAGAGTCGGATTCCATGTATCTTGAAGTGGCGTATATCAATGACAACATCAAAACAATCAAAAAGAAAATCAACGATCTGATACGAATGTGCAATGATGCTTACAAAATTGCAGTGCGATGTGCATCTGCATTCGTGCACTATCGCATGATGCCATGGCCGGGGAACAATAATGTTTCTTTGGCCCCAAGTGGAGTTGGGGTTCGACCACAAACTCTCCCAATAAGAGAGCATGTTATAGAGTTCTCGGATCACGGCATGTGATTAAATCTCATCCCCATCCAAACCCCACTTTATCTACATATTTGTATTTTCTTTAATAATATTATGTTGTAAAAAATTTATGAACTTGAAATTATTTATAATATTATCAGTCTGTTTTGATATTATGTAATAACTTTTTCTTATGAAATCATTTATAATGTTATCTTTTTAAGTGTTTTATAATTGTTTGTTTGAATGATATCATGGACGTAGTTTCTTTTGTTTTTTGAAACGTATGGATGTAGTTTCTTATACATCGGTTGTTGCATGCATGCAAATAAATTATGGTATTAATGTTTGCAATTAATAAAATAGTATAATAAGAAATGAGGGGATTTGGATGAATAAAGAAGAAGAACCTTTATATATGTTTCTGCAATTAATAAAAAGTACAACAAAAGAGGTGGGTCTGCAAATGAAAAGTACAATTAATAAAATAATACTGATGTACCAATAATGGTACAATTTCACAGACATTGCTTAAAGTAACTCGTAAAATGGCCCCAGGAATCTTTTTGGATTTTCTAGGTCATTGCTTTTCTAGTCATAGCTTAAATTCCTAAAATGACCATGTGCTACCAAGTCCCTTAAAAAATGCCTCTTAAAATAACTAGTGTGAATCATTTTGAAAAAAAGACTCGTATATAACATTTATCAATCTAAAGAGTGGAGACAAGTCACTTGTAAACCTTAAACAAAGCAACAATACCAAGCCTCTATTGAAGAGAATGGCGAGAATTTTATGGCACAGGACCAAACTAAACTCAAATATACAACTACTGGGGGAGGTGGAGTCTTGTTTGATGGTTGAATATGTGCACAGGGTGAAGGACTGCACAATAGGCATAGACTGGAAGGAGATGATTCAGATGTGGAATGTGAGTCTATCATCAGTAGGACAGAAGGATCCCAAGTTGGAATTCCTGGAAGCAATGATTCATAGTAATTTTTCTTCTTTTGAGAACATCCCCTCTCATCACACTGGTATCATTAAGATCCTCATTTGGAATTGCAGAGGTGCTGGCTCCAAAGAATTTAGGAGGCACATAAAAGAGTTTCTTTTGAAATAGAAACCCGATGTGGCGGTCCTTCTTGAAACCGTCCAGGCGAAAAAAAGCCTTTAAAGTCATTGCTAAGATTGGTTTTACAGGTTCCATACAGGATCCTCCTCATATTGGAAGATCTGGAGGTATTTGTATCATTTGGAATTCAGATTTGCTCGATATTAACTGTATTGAAGCCCGCCCAAATAGAATTCATCCTGTCATCTCTGAGAATAATCTTTGTAGGATTGATAACTTCAACTTCAATGTCAGCAATTGTAACTTGATACATTTGGGCTACTGTGGACCTGCCTTTACTTGGAGCAACCATGCAACTACAGACTGGAGACTCTTGTACCATGGACCTCATTGGATTGCTTTGGAACCTCCTGCTGAGGGTTGGATTAAGGTCAACACTTATGCCAGCTGCATGGATATTGATGAGAATGGTAGAGGTATGGTGGCCATTGGTGAGGTCTTCATAGACGGTAATGGAAGATTGTATAGAGGATTCGTGGGATTTATGGGAAGAAACTCCATCATTCAAGGGGAATTGCTGGCTATCAAAGAAGCTTTGTGGATTGCTAAGGACTATGGTGTCTCCCAGGTTGTTGTGGAATCGACTCTGTCTCTGCTGTAATGGCTATTAACGGTGGATCTAGGAATGATGACGGCAAACCGCTAGTTGATGATATCCTTGCCTTAAAGAATTCTCGCATAAATGCTAATGTGTGTTATTCAAATAAAAGGCAGGATGATGGAATAATAGCCAAAGGTTAGTATCATCAACATTTACATTTTTGGTTGTGCATGTAATTGTACTTCATTTCTTACTTAGGTTCATTTTGGAACTGATTATCAAGTTTAAACCCTATAATCAAGTTTAAAACAAAACCATATAACTGGACACAAAGTTAAAGTTGGGTAGAAAATTTTATTTTGATAGATATATGAAGATAAATAAAGATTAATCACGATAGAATAAAATTAAACCATACTCCTTAATTAATATAGCTGGACACAAAGTTAAAGTTGGGTAGAAAAATTGATTTTTTGATAGATATATTAAGATAATTAAAGAATAATGAAGATAGAATAAAATAAAACCATACTCCTTAATTAGTGCTAAGGTTTAACATTAAAATACTCACGATATAATAAGGTAGTTGATTGAGTACGTTGTGATATTATTGAAGGATTAATTATTATAGGAAAGGTTCTCAAAATGAATTTGTTTTGGTTTTTTTAAAATAAAAGGTGGAATTTGATTTAGTAAATGTGAATACAAGGCTTTGATTCGTTTCAACTACCAAAGTCATGAAGGTTTACGAAGCGTTGGAATTGTTTCAACTACAAAGTCAGTTTTTGAAAAGTGAAACGCCGTATCCATTTAATTGCTTGCAACGCTACAATTAACCTAGGGTTAACCTAGGCTATATATATTCTGGGATGATGCTGAGATAAATTCCGTATATCTCTAAATCAGGAAGCACATCAAAGAAAAAAATGGCAATGAAAAGAAACGAATTCATGAAAATGCTGGAGGAAGAAAGGCAACAGATTCGAATCATATTCAAGCAAGAACTGGAGGAAGAGATGAAGCGGTTAAGGAAGGAATTTATGCACCAACTGGAGGAGCAAAATCAAGACATGATGGCACAGAGATGGGAACTTCTTCATGAAACCGAGAACATCAACTTGAAGGTGGTTGAGGAGGTTGAATCAAGAGACTGTGAGGTGGCAAATCTGAAAGAGACGATGCAGACCTACAAGAGGAAGATCAATCAAGTTGTCCAGGTTTGCAACGAGACGAAGGGGAAAAGGATTGCACATCTGCCACATTATCTGTGATTTCTAAAAAACTTTGTTGTTGTTATATCTGTTTGTTTAATTTTAATTTTATTGTTTGTTTGCGGAAACTTTGGGTTTAATTTTAATTTTTTGTTTGTATAATTTATTTTCATGTCCTGAAACTAATGCTTTTATTTTTATGTTCATGTTTATTGTATAATATATTTATCTGAAATATTTCTATTCTTTTGGAAATTTCCATGAGTTTGCTTTTGGTTCTAATGTCCTCCTAGTCCAATTTGGTTTGTTATGCTTTTTCTTTGGGGTTGGTTCTGGTTTTGTATATGTTACACAAGTTAAAGCCTGTATGCACCAACTGGAGGAGCAAAAGCAAGACATGATGGCACAGAGATGGGACAAGGATTGGACATCTGCCACATTATCTATGATTTCTGAAAAACTTTGTTGTTGTTATGTCTGTTTGTTTAATTTTAATTTTCTGGTTTTGTATATGTTACACAAGTTAAAGCTTGTGTCGGTTAAAATCGTATGTTGTTATTTTAACAGACTTGGAAATGAGCAGACTTGAATCATATGTAGTTTGTAAGAAAATAAAATGATTTGTATTTCTTATGTGAGTTGAATGAAGAAATTAATTAGTGGCTGATATAAAAGAAAGAAAAAAGATTATATTAATTAACGGGGAGAAGTAATGTAATTATAGAATTTTCATACTTTATAAATTATAATAATAAAGAATATAAGGTAGAAAAATAACAACAAAAGAGGATTGCATGAAAAAAACTACTCTGCGTGATAAACAAGAAGGAAATAAAAGAGGGAATATACCGTCTCATCGCATGCATAGAAGGCGTGAAAAAAAGTAGAAAGAGGACAAAACATGACAGAATCAGATTCAGTGGCAGGGGGCCATTGTTGACCCGGGACCGTCCATTCCCCCTTCATTTCTATTCATTTCATTTTGTTTTTAAGCGAGTATATAGTAGTACCGTTTTCTGAGATGAGTAATGATAGAGGGACAACCGATGTGTCACGACAATTGACATTACGGTGATTTTCACACAATAAGTCCGTTTAGAGTATGTCACACAATCAGTCCGTTTAGGGTGTCTTACGTGAGTATGTCACACAATAAGTCCGTTTATGGTGTCATACGTGAGATGTCACACAATAAGTCCGTTTAGGGTGTCTTACGTGAGTATGTCACACCATAAGAAGTCCTAATTGAATCAGAAGTCCGGTTATGGTGTCTTACGTGAGTATGTCACACAATAAGTCCATTTATGATGTCTTACGTGAGTATGTCACACAATAAGTCCGTTTAGGGTGTCTTACGTGAGTATGTCACACCATAAGTAGTCCTAATTGAATCAGAAGTCCGGTTATGGTGTCTTACGTGAGTATGTCACACAATAAGTCCGTTTATGGTGTCTTACGTGAGTATGTCACACAATAAGTCCGTTTAGGGTGTCTTATGTGAGTATGTCACTCAATCAGTCCGTTTAGGGTGTCTTACGTGAGTATGTCACATAATCAGTCCGTTTAGGGTGTCTTACGTGAGTATGTCACACAATAAGTCCGTTTATGGTGTCTTACGTAAGTATGTCACTCAATCAGTCCGTTTAGGGTGTCTTACGTGAGTATGTCACACAATAAGTCCGTTTAGGGTGTCTTACATGAGTATGTCACACCATAAGTAGTCCTAATTGAATCAGAAGTCCGGTTATGGTGTCTTACGTGAGTATGTCACACAATAAGTCCGTTTAGGGTGTCTTATGTGAGTATGTCACTGACGTCACCAAACCAGACCTTAGAAACGGCGTCAAGAAAGTGACAGACCTTTTCTAGGTTAGACGGATCCTAACCGGCAGTGTACCGGGTCAAATTGTAGTGATAAAGTGGTGAGTCAGGTGTCGAATCCTCAGGGAAAAAGTGGTAATTCTTTTAAGTGTGGTTAAACACCAAAGAGCTGCTATTAACTCGATCTAAACCGCAATTTTATAACACAGATTACTACTACTCTAACCAACATAAAATAAATGCGTAATTTAAAAGTTATTCTAATATAATATATATAGATATATAAATATATATAGATGTACATAAATAGTAAAATATATATATATATATATATATATAAATATATAGATACCAATATATAGTTTATAGACTAGACTAGCCAAAGTATATGTAATCAATTTATTCGATCTTTTCAATTAATAGAATGTGTTCGATCTTCCTTTTTATTAGGTCCAATTGAGTAAATGAAACGGTGTACTCCTATTGTCAACAATTCCTCCTCACACGAGCGTATGAAATTGTCATATGTCAAATTGTCATCAGTCCAATGTCCACAACTGCCCCATGCTAAACTTAGTTAGTCAAAACAGTACCGAGTATAAATCTACCCCGGATAAAAGAGGTGATTCCATTTGTCAGATGGCCGATGTTATTCAAGAGGCTCCGGTTGTCAAGCGGATCGATTTAATACAAACGGTGTAGTTTCAATTAAACTGTGATTTTAACATTATTAAGATCTTGAGTACAAAATTAATAAGATTTGTTTTACTAGGACAAATCTGCCCCCGGGTAGGAAATAGGATTCCGTTAATCAGACGGCCATTTTTACCCTCCGGTTTTTCTATTTTTACTCATATCCTGACTTCTCTGGTCAGTTCATCGCCAGGTTATATGTGGTATTCATCATGGTTGATTACATCATTCCGAATATGTTATCTTTACGTAGCGAAATAGAAAAAGATTCATTTTAACTCAATTTTTAATCATTTTTATTTTAACATCATTCTTTTAACGAACAGATCGAAATAATACGATTACATAACTTTGGCTAGTTATTAGATTTAGCCTAATAACATTATAAAAACTAAAAAGAAGAAAATAACAAACATAAACATAAATACTTCAGAAAAGTTACCCGATTACAGATGCTGATTCAGAAGTTGTATTCTTCCGGACATAACAACTACTCTAGCAACACCGGACTTCTGATAATTTCCCGAGCATTATCACGATACTACTACTACTGCTAATTTATTCATGGCTTAAAGCCTATTTACAAACTAAAGAAAAGAGGGGATAGAACATATATATAGAATATTGTGTATATATATTGGTACACCCAATGCAAATGCTGAGGCTCCCATATATATAGGCAAACTCCCTTCCCGGACCGGTCCTGAAAATTGGCCGGATCGGTCCGGTGTAATGATGACAATCATTACAGTTAGTTATAAGCATGTGACCCCATGTTACCTTAATCATTACATATGCTATGTAATTATATATATAATTATATATAATTACACAGCTACTTCTAAAAATCGTAACTTGAGTTCTTGATATCAGAATGACATAATCACACTTCCGTTGAAAAGCTCGTTGAATTCTCTACAACTTTCATCAAAGCCACTTCTTCAGAAAACGTATTCTCGATGAGCCATTTGTATTAAGTGTCCTTTTCGAGATTTTTCAATAGTACTAATCAATTAGCCACTTGACCACCATTTGAGTTGTAGACCTCTAATCTTCATAATTCAAAGTGTTTTAGAAATCTTATATGAAGATCTTCAACTTTCGTGAAGAACATTTTCCCAGAAAATGTCTTTTTAACGAGCCATTCCCAATACGTGTCGTTTTCGGGATTTTATTAAAAACAACTAACCACTTGACCATTGGGTGACGCTTTATAACTTCCTCCCAACGACTTGAATTGACTTCAAAAAGTGTCTCTACTTCGGGATTTCAGTTCATCTTAGGGTTCTGCAATGAAATAAACACAAAATACCCGTGTAAAATAGACACAATACTCCGGTTACTAAAACCGGTACAAAAACTACAACTTTTTACTATAAATACTAACTTTTACTACTAACTATACTAAACTATAAAGATTAATATTTCATACTAATTATATTATAATTTCATATATTTTACATAGAATTTGTTCATAAAACATAATAATATTACGTATAATTAATCATATAAAAATAATACATCAAATTACTCCCCACTTAGCTTTTGATCGTCCTCGAGCAAAAATAAGCGGTAATATATAAATAACAGATAATATAATTGATCAAATTAAAATTTCAAAAGTAATATATATCGTCAATATTACAAACATATAAGTTATAATTTTTATAGAAATTTAATAAGAGAGAAAGTTTATATAACTTAAATAAATTAAGTATCAAATGTTAATCAGATGGAAACATGCATGCAATAATTCATAAATATAAATAAAATATTAGAATTACTTTCTATCTCGATTATTACGAATTTCTGGAATCATTAACTAAGTCAGATAGAGGACACAATGGCTTAATATATTAGGATAGGACATTGGTTAATCGAAAAGATAGAAAATGAAATCAAAAAGAGAAAGAAGCAAGTCGTACGTACCTACGTCTTCACATTCTTGATCAAAACCAATTTCGATTAGTAACATCCTTTTATTCCAACTATTTTTCAGATTTTCTCTCTTTTTTTTTTTTTAATATTAAGAACTAAAGCGTGAGTGTGTGTAGAAAAAATCAAATTTTACAAGCATTGCTTCATCAAGATTGATCGGAGTACTACTCTTTCGATCTAAAATTACGAGTCCGGTTTCCTTAAACCCGTAATCATTCTTGAGATCTAATGATTCGACTTATGCCTTCATTCCCAGCAATAGGACATTTCGAGATAATACCCTAGCTGGACTACTATCATCAGTCATTATTATTATTTATATATATGGTTGATCAAAGATAGGGAAGATACCTGATATTTGATTAATTCTGTGTAAAAAAATGGTGCTTTGTTCCTAATATAAATTTTTCATAGGATACTAACATATCTGAACTCATTGCCAAAATCAACTATTTTGTAAGCGTCATGAGGTGAGAACATCTATATTAGAACCTATCTACCCATTCCAATCTCAGCATATACCATTTTTTCAACTCTTAACTCTTTTGTCATCATCTCCTCTCATAAGTACGTACAAACTCGAAGGATGTCAAAGAAATGTAGACCAAAACAAGCTAAGGGTCGGAAATTTCTAGTTAATCAAAATGGCTAAATTCCGAGTGAGGTCTTGATCACTCTTTAAAAAGCTGAGGTGGGGTCAAAAATTGGAAATTTTATTCAGGTAGGCTATTTGGCTATAGTTATATTTTTGTGGTGCCAAAAATCATCATTCCTAATTTTGATTCCAAATTCATAATTTATCTTGAAAAGAAAATTATCTAAAAATTTATTTATAAATATAAAAATTACTTGAATAATTCCATAAAAGAAATATTTGACAAAAATTATTTAGTTATACATACTCAAAATCTTAAAAATCTTATAAAAGATATAAAACATATTCATAATATATCTAATATATTTTACTAAATCAAAAATTAATCTTCTCAAATTATATCATTTTTATTCATATATTAACTTAAGTCATTAAGAAAAACTAATCAAAACTAAGCAAATAAGTAATTAAAGTATTAATTTATATGAAAAAGGTTATATTTTATTTTTTCTTTTTCTTTTTTTTTTCTTTCGAAAATTTTAATGAAATTTTCAAACCTAACTCTACTCCCCACTTACGAAGTGGCATCGTCCCGATGTTCAATGAGTATGAAAAAGTAGGTTCGAAAATTAAATTAAAATTATAGATGATCGTTATAAATATCGATAACACGCGTATATTAAAAACAAACAAACATATATATTAAACAAAAAGAAACTATTACACACTAAAAGATTCAAAATAAAACAAACTTACTAACTAACTTACTAACCTTAATCAACTTACTAACTTATTAAAGCAAACCAACCTTAAACAAACTTAAATAAAACCAACAGCAACTATCTCAAATAGTTGATGAACAACCCGGATTCTCCACTGGTAGCAATCCTCTATGATAATCACGAGACGGATATATCTCGTTAGAAGCAATTTCAGGGACTTCATTCAAATGAATACATAACCTTGAAATTAACCAAGCAAAAGGCATCGGCCTTCCATTATTATACCGTTCTACTGCAAAGCTTACTGCCGTCCTAAAAATTAAAATCCCCCAGTCCACATGAGCTCCGCTTATCAACGCAAACAACAAAAGTATCTCACTATCACTAACCCACGCAAAGTCACTAGTCGGATAGACTCGTGAGTTAATGAAGTGTTTCCATGCTCTCAGATGAGCAGGTAGAGCTGAAGTGGTAGAGTCGTAATTTTGATCAAACTCTGGAAACAAATATGGAAAAGCTTCCGTGACATAGTTGACAACGTTAAAGGAGTTCCTAACGCCCATTGATATTCAAAATGAAGATTATGGATTTGATTGAAAATCGGTATTTCGTAAATATGATTGATAATATGAGGTGAAAAGTGAATAAGTGTACCACGAACGGATACAAGTTGTGACAGATCGACAGTACTGACAGTAGAGAGAGCGGAATAAAATTCCCTAACGATAGAAACATTAATCCTACCTCTTGGATTCCTTACAAATTTTCTCCAACCTCTATTCTGAATTAAATCCTTCCCTGACTGATCAATTTTTTCATAGTTGATACCCTTCTCAACCAAAATTGGAGAATTTGCAAACCTCGCATTCACCAATAAATTAACATTTGAAGCGCTAGACTCCGGGACAAAAACATCTAATGCCTCCGGATCGTATGAATTGACTGATGGTGATGACCGGTTTGACATTTTAAACAAATTAAAATAACAGAGAGTGAAAGGTGAAAGTAGTAAGTGAATTTGCAATTTTTTACTTTCAACTCTCCTCCCTTAAATGGTCAACAATTAGAGTACACGTGCATGCATACTAACACTTTCAGCATGACTAAGCAAAGTTAACTCCCGGATCGGTCCTGAAAACTGGCCGGACCGGTCCGGCTTCAAAATAGTTTCACCGTATAAAGGTTGTAAAATTCAAGTTTGCTTGTTTATCTAAGAATAGACTCAAGTTTATTAAAAGCTATATAGATTAATAAAACTTATCTAAATGATACGGATAAACGATACACGAATTATATTTTAAAAACGACATACGAAAATATATATATATATATATATATATATATATATATATATATATATATATATTTTTGATGAAATATTTAAATACTATTAAAAATGATTAAATTTACTACGAAATAAAACGATTATGAAAACGAAAAACTATTAAATTAGCAAACTTAGCATCTAAGAAAGTTAAAATGCGGAAAATAAAATAAACAGACATCAAATGTTTAAAACTAACAAAGTTGCTCGAAATCAAACAATGTCAACATCATCATCCTCAGCTGGATAAACTGGATCATTCAAACTTGGAACCGATGACGTAACTGGCTGTGGAAACATAGTCGTGGTCCGAACTGAACTGTCGAGACCTATCGAACTCATACTTGACGTCATCCTTGCAAAATCCGAAAATCCTTCCCAGCTAGATGTAACAGCACCCTGAGAACCTGTATAAAAGACACCCTGACCACTAGACTGGCTTCCAAAAGGATTTGGCATATGATGAAAGCTCTGAGATGGTGGGATAGGTGCTATCCAATCTGGTAAAGTATATGGGTTCGATTGACAGGGCGGATAGGCGGTTTTATCGAAAGAAGGATTAAGATGCATCTGCTCATGTCTCAACATCCCTCTACGTAAATCATCACTCCACTGCCTACTCTGCTCAGCAAACAAAGCCATATTAGCCTGTCCTCGGGCTACATCTGCCACTAAAGATTGAAACATATCGTATGTAATGGTGTTTGGGAGAGAAGTCTGCTGCTGATCAGAAAAAGATGAAAATGCTGAAACTGGTGGAACTGGTGGAGGTGCACTACGCCTAACTATCGAGTCTATCGAACCCTCTGGAGACCTCCTCAGACTAGGGCCTATCAGGGACTCATCTGCCATAGTTAATTTGTCGTTAGATAGGAAAGGAACTCCTGATCTACGACATAAATCCGAAATAAAGCCAGGAAAGTACATGTGACTCCCTGCCTTGGCAGTAACAATAAACTCGAAAACCCTTCTATACATAATCTTCCCCACATCCACCTTAATATCATGAATCATCGCCCAAGTAATGCATAAATCTTCTTTACCAAAGGCGGTGTGTTTGGTAGTGGGATATAGAGTATGGCTCAAAAATCTTTTGATTGCCCTCAGATCTCTAAAACACTTCCCATAATTAAATCTGTTGTCCACCCACTCTGCTGTAGCATCAAACTCCCTCTGAGCTCTAGAGGCAATCTGCTCATACATAGCAGGATCATCTAATCTATAAACAGCTCTGTAATCCTCTTCATCTGGAAAAACTTCTACACCTAAAACAGCATTGATAAGTTCCGGACTAAAAGACACATTTCTAGACCTAAGGGGGATAGACTCTATCATACTATCCTCAGTGGGTGTCAAAGTAGACAGAACTGCATAAAACTCTGCCACTAAGGTAGTATTGATCTCTCATGTCCTCTGAGCTGCAAAATCCAACCATTGGCGTCTCGCAAAAATACACCTAACTTCCTCTCCTAAGTCATCAAAATCTAAGCCTCTTTCCAACACAACTCCACATTTACTATAGATATTCTTATAAGCATTCTTAGCTTGAGGTGAAGCTGTAGCAGCAAAACTAACAGACTCTTCTTCCGGTGTTAAATCTTTAAGACCTACGACTGGTACTTCTATTGGAATATTAGGCTTTCGTTTCTTAGAGATTTTGCGATTAGATGAGGCCATTCTACGAATTTTGGAATAACAAAAGAACAACAAAAACAAAAACAAAAAAACAACACAAATAAAATGTCACAACACACTTAAAAATCAAAACAGTTGAAAATAAATCTAAAAATTACAAAAATCGTGAAATTGATAACTAGAGTAAACAAATTATACCTTATAATGGTGAAAAGTGGCCGGAAAAGTCGTAGAAGCCACCGGGATGAAATGGAGCTTGTGTTCGATCTTTTTCGAATTTTTCACTTGTGTTGAAGAGAGGAGAGTAAAAGAGGAAGAATATATGTAATGGTATAGTGTAATTTGTTAATTTGAAGAGAAAAAGAAAAAAAAAATTGGGGTGGAGGTGGTGGTGCGGCTGCTGAAAAGAGGAGAAATGAAGAAGAAAGAAGTGTTCCGTCTTTTTTAGGTTAAATCGAACCCGGACCGGTCCTGGATAAGGGCCGGATCGGTCCGTGTGAAATTTTTGTGATTTTTCGAAATTTTTTTATTTTTTTGATTTTTTTGATATAAAAACTTATAAAACTCAATAAAAACTTAATAAAATTAAAAAATAAAATTTATACATTTTATAACAATTTCTCAAAATTTATAAAATCTTTATAAAACTTATTTAAAAGTTTGTAAAAATTCAATAAATTTCCATTAATTCTTATAAAATATCTAAAAACTTAAACAAAACTTTTTATAAAACTTTTATAAAACTCCTTAATTTTATAAAGATCCAATTTTATAAAATTTTCAAAGTTAAGCAAAAAAATTTATAAAACTAAAAACAATAAAAGACTTGAACTTACGGGGTTTCTAATTCTTCAATTTCTACAAACTCTAGATTTCTAACATATCGTTCAAGCAAACTAAATCCTAGAAACGTAGCGTTTGAATTAAGTCTTGGAATTCCATCGGGATTTTCGGTTAATCACCTAATCGTTCCCTTCTTAATTACATTCAAACACTCATTCTGAGATTGAGTTATATTTTTCCCACATTGCCCACTGTGTTCAATCTTTCCACAGATTCTGCATTTCCTTAAAAACTTAGCCCTTCTCTTTATCGAGCTTCTCGACGTACCATTACAAACTTCTTTCAATTTTTTCTCTCTCAACAATTGCTTGTTCTTTCCAAAAACTAAAGCTTCTATAGTAAAGGCAATATCCCTATCAAAACCTAAATTTAAAAGTAAAACAAAAATTCCTAATCTATCTAAAAAAGACATCCAGTTATTTTACGTCTATCCGGTAAAAGACGAAACTAGTTTAGACATATAAAAGTAAAGATAAAACCTGGTAATGTGATGCTTTCAGCTTTTCAGAGCACTTCTTTTTAGTCTTTTGGAGGGTCGATTAGCAACATCACTTCATTTATGAGAGAGACTTCTTCACCTTCCAGAAATAGTTTCACCCTGTGACCATTGGCTATAAAAGTTGTATTCCCATCAGTTAGTTCAACAGCTCAAGATTTATAAACTCGTGTTACTTTAAATGGTCCTGTCCATCTTGATTTAAGCTTTCCTGGAAACAACTTTAAACGTGAATTGTACAATAACACTCGATCACCTACATGGAACTCACGACTATAGATTCTCTTATCATGGAAGGATTTCGTGCGTTCCTTGTAGATTCGAGCATTTTCATATGAATCAAGGCGAAATTCTTCTAATTCTGTTAACTGAAGTAATCTATGATCACCGACAGCCTTAGGATCGAAATTCAGAAATCTAATAGCCCAAAAGGCTCGGTGTTCTAACTCTACTGGGAGATGACAAGATTTACCAAAGACTAATTTGTAGGGAGAACAACCAATTGGAGTTTTAAAAGCTGTTCTGTACGCCCATAACGCATCATCTAGTCTAACTGCCCAATTTTTACGGTTTGAGTCCACTGTTTTTTTTTCTATGATTCTTTTAATCTCTCTATTCGACACCTCTACCTGACCACTGGTTTGCGGATGATAAGGTGTTCCTAACTTATGCGTTACACCATATTTTTCAATTAACT
This sequence comes from Gentiana dahurica var. dahurica, assembly GCA_024500145.1. NCBI lineage: Eukaryota > Viridiplantae > Streptophyta > Magnoliopsida > Gentianales > Gentianaceae > Gentiana > Gentiana dahurica. Next base: position 34,464,834 of record CM044907.1, read on the forward strand.
TAGTAAATGGTCGATTGCAAAAGTGTGAACCTCTATCACTAATGATCGCCCTTGGAATGCCATATCTAGTGAATATGTTCTTTTTAAGGAATCGTATGACAACCTTGGTATCATTAGTGGGAAGAGCTTCAGCTTCTACCCATTTTGAGACATAATCTACCATTACAAGAATAAATCTTTTTCCAAACGATATAGGGAAAGGTCCCATGAAATCTATACCCCAAACATCAAATAACTCACATTCTAAAATAGGTTGCATAGGCATTTCATGTTTTTTCGAAATATTTCCCCATTTTTGACATATTCACAAGATTTAACATATGTATACGCATCTCTATAAAGTGTAGGCCAATAAAAACCACATTACAAAACTTTAAAAGCAGTTTTCCAACCTCCATGATGACCTCCTGCCTCACGATCATGACAAAACGATAAAACACTTAAAATTTCATTATCAGGCACACATTTTCTGATTATCCCATCCGAACATTTACGGAAAAGGTCTGGTTCCTCCCAGTAATAAAATTTTAAGTCATAAAAGAACTTCTTTTTCTGTTGCCAAGTCCAATGAGACGGAATGTAATCACAGGTTAAGTAATTAATGATATCTCCAAACCAAGGTGAATTTTCCTTAGAAGGAATTCTTTTCTTTAATAACTGCATGGTTGAAGGAGTATCGATTCTAAACAGTTGTTCATCAGGAAATGAGTCTTTAATTTTAATTCCTATTTCTTCATCAGTTTCCATTCTACTTAGATGATCTGCTACTACATTCTCACTTCCTTTTTTATCTTTAATCTCAATATCAAATTCTTGAAGTAGGAGAATCCATCTAAGAAGACGTGGTTTCGCATCTTTCTTACTCAGTAAATATTTCAATGCTGAATGGTCTGTATAAACTATTACCTTAGAGCCAACAATATACGATCTAAACTTATCTAAGGCAAAAATCATAGCCAACAGTTCTTTTTCTGTAGTTGCATAGTTCAGTTGAGCTGCATTTAACGTATGTGATGCATAGTAAATAGCTTTGAGAATTCTATTATATCTTTGACCTAAAACAGCTCCTACAGCTAAATCGCTTGCATCACACATAATCTCAAAAGGTAAATCCCAGTTTGGTGCTACCAATACTGGTGCAGTAATCAACTTCGCTTTCAGGGTCTTAAATGCTTCCATACATTTACTATCAAAATTAAAAGGTACTTCTTTTTCAAGCAAATGACTTAGAGGTTTTGCTATCTTTGAAAAATCTGCAATAAATCTCCTATAAAATCCTGCATGTCCAAGAAATCCTCTTAACGTTCTTAGATTAACTGGTGGAGGCAATTTCTCGATTACCTCGACTTTAGCTTTATCAACTTCAATTCCTACTTCAGAGATTCTATGACCTAGTACAATTCCTTCTGATACCATCAAATGACATTTTTCCCAATTAAGCACTAAATTGGTATCCTCACAGCGTTGTAACACTCGTTCTAAGTGTAACAAACAGCCATTAAAAGAGTCTCCGTAAACACTAAAGTCGTCCATAAAAATTTCTAAGAATTTCTCAACCATATCAGAAAATATAGACATCATACATCTTTGAAACGTAGCAGGAGCATTACATAAACCAAACGGCATTCTTTTATACGCAAAAGTTCCATAAGGACAAGTGAAAGTAGTCTTTTCCCTATCTCCTGCTGCAATGAAAATCTGTAAATATCCTGAATAACCATCTAAGAAACAATAATACTTATGTCCACTTAAACGCTCCAACATTTGCACTATGAATGGAAGTGGATGATGATCTTTCTTAGTATGATCATTTAGTTTTCTAAAATCAATGCACATTCGATATCCTGTAATTTCCCTTGTTGGAATCCATTCATTCTTATCATTCTCTTTCACCGTGAAACCTCCTTTCTTTGGTACAACTTGAGTTGGACTTACCCATTCACTATCCGATATAGGAAAGATTATTCCCATTTCTAATAGCTTAATAACCTCTTTCTTAACGATTAACTGCAAATTCGGGTTGAGGCGGCGTTGCGGTTGAATACAAGGTTTAGCATCTTCTTTCAGAATTATCTTATGAACACATATCTCGGGACTAATACCTCGAATATCAGCAACTGTCCATCCAAAAGCTTTCTTATGCTTTTTCAACATTCCTAGTAATTGATCTTCTTGTTGCTCCGTTAAAGTTGATGAAATAATAACCGGTAATAGATTATCAATTTCAAGAAAAGCATATTTTAGATTTAAAGGTAACGGTTTCAATTCCAGATTCTTAGGCGGATCTTCTATTGATGATTTAAGAACTGGTCCTTCTAGTTCTAACTCCAAATACTTATGCCATGGTGGTTTAAAAGTAAAACTGCCTTTGTCTAGAGAAAGGATTATCTCTTTCATTTCAATGTCTTCCTCATCTTCTTTATAGATAGATAAAGTTAAACATTCTTCTAATCTATCTTCAAAAGTTGGTAACTGATTATCATAGACAAAATGAATATCTTCTATAAAAGAACATGATTCTGGTGATGTATATTGATGGTTCATAGCTTTGAAAATATTGAAAGCAACTTCATCTTCATTGACTCTCAAAATTAATTCTCCTTTCTGAACATCGATTAAAGTTCTCCCTGTAGCTAGAAATGGACGTCCTAAGATAAGTGGTGCTGAAAATCCTTCTTCCATTTCCATAACTACAAAGTCTCCTGGAAAATAGAACTTGTCTACTTTAACCAATATGTCCTCAATAATTCCTTTAGGGTACTTAATCGATCTATCTGCCATTTGAAGAGTCATTTCAGTCTTAGTAAGCTTTCCTATGCCTAGCTTTCTATAATCCTCATAAGACATGAGATTTATACTAGCTCCAAGATCACATAAGACCTTCTTAAACAAAAATCCTCCAATTTCACATGGAATCGTAAAACTTCCAGGATCTTTAAGTTTAGGTGGTAACTTATGCTGCAGAATTGCAGAACATTCTTCATTTAGGCATATATTCTCATATTCCTCTAATTTTTTCTTATTTGATAGTATATCCTTCAAAAACTTTCCATAGGCAGGCATATTTATCGAGCTTCGATAACAGGGATATTAACATGAATATGACGAAAAGTATCAAGGAAACGAGCATACTTCTGATCGGTCTTAATCTTTTTAATTTGATCTTTAGGTGGAAAAGGTAAAGATTCTAAATCTATAACCTTTGGTTCCGAAGTCATTCTCTCTTTTCCTTTATCCTTAAACTTTTGAGTATTACTTGATCGCCATGTTTCAGGTTCTTGAATTTTTTTCTTTTAATTTGTTCCCTGAATCAATCTCTACTTCAGACTCCTTCAGTTTTTCTGTTTTTCATCCTTGTTTTCTTTATCTTCTATTCTAACATGTTCCTTAAATAGATTCCTTAAATCTTTATCCATGGGGTCTTTCAAAATTCTAGGGATTTTTACCCATTTTTCACCTTCCTTCTCGGGTTCCAAACTTCTATTCCTTTTCAAGAAATTCTCTATGATTTCTTCTTCCTCATCCGTAAAGTCAAGTTCATCTTTAGTCTCTTCATTTTTATCTAAATCATTTTCTACTTCATTATTCCCGAAGTTTTCTACTCCATTACTACCATAGAGTTTCCTACTTCTCGTAACTACAACATTTACCTCTCTTGGGTTTCTTTCAGTATTACTTGGTAATCCTCCAGGAGGTCTACTGTTGTTACGTTCACCTTCCCTACTCAAATGATCTTCCATATTCCTTAATGAAGCTTCTATCGTTCTCATTCCGGTATCATGTCCATTCATAGATGTTTTCATTGAACTCATATCCTTACTGGCTGAACCTATAGAAGTCATCATTGTTTCCATATTCTTAGCTTGAGTAGATACTACACCCATCATATTTTCCATCAGTTTTTCCCATTTTTCAACCCCTTCTGCAGTTGAGTTGAACTTTGAGTTCTTGGTATACTTTGAGTGGTATGTTGAGGATAGGATCTTGGTAATGATTGTAAATTCGATTAGATGTATTTCCTTGATAAACTTGATTATTATTCATATTCTTATACTGAACTGGATACGGCGGTTGTCCTGGCTTACTAGGGTTTTCGGACCATCTAAAAGTTGGGTGGTCTCTTCTAATAGCATTAAATGAGTTTGAATATGCATTGTTCAAATTCCTATGTTGCTGAAGAAAACTCACCTCCTCTCTTGAATATCCTGTTGGTTCTTCTATCCCTAATGACACATTATCATGATTTGAGTATTCAGTTGGCATACTATTTTCCGAATTTTGATTCTTACCTTGTTGTAATCCATCAAACTTTCTACTCAAATTCTCCAAATGTGCTAGAACTTCCGTGTTTGACGTACATTCTCCTGCAAAAGCTACTTTTCTAGTGCTAGAACCGGTTTCCCACATTCCATTATTTTTGGAAATCTTTTCTATAGCATCGTAAACTATTTGAGCTTCACTCATCATTAACGAACCACCACATGCATGATCTACATCTGCACGTGAATCCTTTCTTAGTTTACGATAGAAAAGTTGAATTTGCATATCTAAAGAATAACCATGATCGGGACAAGCTCTTAACAATTTTTTAAACCTTTCCCACGCATTCCCAAGTGTTTCTTCAGATCCTTGTCTAAAATTAGCAACCTCGACCTTTAATTCCAAATTCCGTCCTGGAGTGAAATATTGTTTCAGAAATTCAGTTTGAATATCCTCCCAACTAGTTAACGAGTGGTGTGGAAGAGACATAAACCAATCTCGGGCTCTTCCTTTTAAAGAAAAAGGAAACATAGTCATCCTTGTTAATTCCTTATGAGCACCTTGACTTTTGGCCGTATTGCACAGTTCTTCAAACAGATAGAGATGATGATGTGGATCTTCATCATCTTCTCCTAGAAATTGGGCTCTTGCGTCAATTAAACCAAAAAGATGAGACTTAATTTCGAAATTATTCGCTCCTTCATTCGGTAAAAGTATGGGATTATTAGTCTGGTTTCTCCTAACGGTTTGATCACAGATAGGTCTTGGGTTTGGCGGATTGTTACGATTATTCTGGTTCCGATCTTGATTGATTCTATTATTCTGATTATTATTAGGGTTAACAGGGTTTTGGCCATGCCCTAAAGCATGATCTAGCCTCTGTTCGTTTGTTTCATCACTAGTTTCAGCCATTTCTTTATTTTTATTAGAAGATGATTCCGTTGGAGATTTTCCAAGGAGTCCTAAGCTGGTTTGACCACGTTTACTCTCTATCCGCAACTGCCTTTCGTAAGCGTTTATATCGGGCTTATAAGGAGTAAGTGAGGCTTTACCGCTTCCGGTCATCAACTAATTAAAATAGAAAAATGCTCGAGTTTTAAAGAAGAAGAAAATTGGTACTAAAAGAAAGTAGATACCAACGAAAAATAAAAAAAAGAAATGTGATAAGAAGAGTGTTGGTTTATCCTCGAGAATTTTAAGCTAATACAAGTAGTAACCATAGACACAAAAAAAAAATAGCGACTTTGTTTCCCCGGCAACGGCGCCAGAAAGCTGACGTCACCAAACCAGACCTTAGAAACGGCGTCAAGAAAGGGACAGACCTTTTCTAGGTTAGACGGATCCTAACCGGCAGTGTACCGGGTCAAATTGTAGTAATAAAGTGGTGAGTCAGGTGTCGAATCCTCAGGGAAAAAAGTGGTAATTCTTTTAAGTGTGGTTAAACACCAAAGAGCTGCTATTAACTCGATCTAAACCGCAATTTTATAACACAGATTACTACTACTCTAACCAACATAAAATAAATGCGTAATTTAAAAGTTATTCTAATATAATATATATAGATATATAAATATATATAGATGTACATAAATAGTAAAATATATATATATATATATAAATATATAGTTACCAATATATAATTTATAAACTAGACTAGCCAAAGTATATGTAATCAATTTATTCAATCTTTTCATTTAATGGAATGTGTTCGATCTTCCTTTTTAGGTCCAATTGAGTAATTGAAACGGTGTACTCCTAATGTCAACAATTCCTCCTCACACGAGCGTATGAAATTGTCATATGTCAAAAGTCATCAGTCCAAGGTCCACAACTGCCCCATGCTAAACTTAGTTAGTCAAAACAGGTACCGAGTACAAATCTACCCCGGATAAAAGAGGTGATTCCATTTGTCAGATGGCCGATGTTATTCAAGAGGCTCCGGTTGTCAAGCGGATCGATTTAATACAAACGGTGTAGTTTCAATTAAACTGTGATTTTAACATTATTAAGATCTCGAGTACAAATTTTAATAAGATTTATCTTTCCAGGACAAATCTGCCCCCGGGTAGGAAATAGGATTCCGTTAATCAGACGGCCATTTTTACCCTCCGGTTTTTCTATTTTTACTCATATCCTGACTTCTCTGGTCAGTTCATCGCCAGGTTATATGTGGTATTCATCATGGTTGATTACATCATTCCGAATATGTTATCTTTACGTAGCGAAATAGAAAAAGATTCATTTTAACTCAATTTTTAATCATTTTTATTTTAACATCATTCTTTTAACGAACAGATCGAAATAATACGATTACATAACTTTGGCTAGTTATTAGATTTAGCCTAATAACATTATAAAAACTAAAAAGAAGAAAATAACAAACATAAACATAAATACTTCAGAAAAGTTACCCGATTACAGATACTGATTCAGAAGTTGTATTCTTCCGGACATAACAACTACTCTAGCAACACCGGACTTCTGATAATTTCCCGAGCATTATCACGATACTACTACTACTACTAATTTATTCATGGCTTAAAGCCTATTTACAAACTAAAGAAAAGAGGGGATAGAGAATATATATAGAATATTGTGTATATATATTGGTACACCCAATGCAAATGCTGAGGCTCCCATATATATAGGCAAACTCCCTTCCCGGACCGGTCCTGAAAATTGGCCGGATCGGTCCGGTGTAATGATGACAATCATTACAGTTAGTTATAAGCATGTGACCCCATGTTACCTTAATCATTACATATGCTGTGTAATTATATATATAATTATATATAATTACACAGCTACTTCTAAAAATCGTAACTTGAGTTCTTGATATCAGAATGACATAATCACACTTCCGTTGAAAAGCTCGTTGAATTCTCTACAACTTTCATCAAAGCCACTTCTTCAGAAAACGTATTCTCGATGAGCCATTTGTATTAAGTGTCCTTTTCGAGATTTTTCAATAGTACTAATCAATTAGCCACTTGACCACCATTTGAGTTGTAGACCTCTAATCTTCATAATTCAAAGTGTTTTAGAAATCTTATATGAAGATCTTCAACTTTCGTGAAGAACATTTTCCCAGAAAATGTCTTTTTAACGAGCCATTCCCAATACGTGTCGTTTTCGGGATTTTATTAAAAACAACTAACCACTTGACCATTGGGTGACGCTTTATAACTTCCTCCCAACGACTTGAATTGACTTCAAAAAGTGTCTCTACTTCGGGATTTCAGTTCATCTTAGGGTTCTGCAATGAAATAAACACAAAATACCCGTGTAAAATAGACACAATACTCCGGTTACTAAAACCGGTACAAAAACTACAACTTTTTACTATAAATACTAACTTTTACTACTAACTATACTAAACTATAAAGATTAATATTTCATACTAATTATATTATAATTTCATATATTTTACATAGAATTTGTTCATAAAACATAATAATATTACGTATAATTAATCATATAAAAATAATACATCAGTCACTCAATCAGTCCGTTTAGGGTGTCTTACGTGAGTATGTCACACAATAAGTCCGTTTAGGGTGTCTTACGTGAGTATGTCACTCAATCAATCCGTTTAGGGTGTCTTACGTGAGTATGTCACTCAATCAGTCCGTTTAGGGTGTCTTACGTGAGTATGTCACACCATAAGTAGTCCTAATTGAATCAGAAGTCCGGTTATGGTGTCTTACGTGAGTATGTCACACAATAAGTCCGTTTAGGGTGTCTTACATGAGTATGTCACACCAAAAGTCCGTTTAGGGTGTCTTACGTGAGTATGTCACACAATAAGTCCGTTTATGGTGTCATACGTGAGTATGTCACACAATAAGTCCGTTTATGGTGTCTTATGTGAGTATGTCACTCAATAAGTCCGTTTAGGGTGTCTTACGTGAGTATGTCACACCATAAGTAGTCCTAATTGAATCAGAAGTCCGGTTATGGTGTCTTACGTGAGTATGTCACACAATAAGTCCGTTTATGGTGTCTTACGTGAGTATGTCACACAATAAGTCCGTTTAGGGTGTCTTATGTGAGTATGTCACTCAATAAGTCCGTTTAAGGTGTCTTATGTGAGTATGTCACTCAATCAGTCCGGTTATGGTGTCTTACGTGAGTATGTCACACAATAAATCCGTTTAGGGTGTCTTATGTGAGTATGTCACTCAATCAGTCCGTTTAGGGTGTCTTACGTGAGTATGTCACACAATAAGTCCGTTTAGGGTGTCTTACGTGAGTATGTCACACCATAAGTAGTCCTAATTGAATCAGAAGTCCGGTTATGGTGTCTTACGTGAGTATGTCACACAATAAGTCCGTTTAGGGTGTCTTACGTGAGTATGTCACTCAATAAGTCCGTTTATGGTGTCTTACGTGAGTATGTCACACAATAAGTCCGTTTAGGGTGTCTTACGTGAGTATGTCACACAATAAGTCCGTTTATGGTGTCTTACATAAGTCCGTTTATGGTGTCTTACGTGAGTATGTCACACAATAAGTCCGTTTATGGTGTCTTACGTAAGTATGTCACTCAATCAGTCCGTTTAGGGTGTCTTACGTGAGTATGTCACATAATAAGTCCGTTTAGGGTGTCTTACGTGAGTATGTCACACAATAAGTCCGTTTATGGTGGCTTACGTGTGTATGTCACACGATAAGTAGCTCTAATGGAATCGGAAGTCCGTTTAATTTTGTTTTAATTATTATTATTAATTTTTATTTAGTAGTAAGAAGATGTATGTATTAACTATTTTTTTAATAATCAAATGATGTAACTAGAATAAATAAATAAATATAATCAATCAAATGATGTAACTAGAATAAATATTTTGATTTTTTTTTTAATTTTGTGATCGGAACCCTACTCTCCCCCTCCATCATCATCAATTCCCGCCCTTAAGCTGCTCCCCTCTCAGTTGTTGCAACCAAAATTTTTGGGGGCCTGCTTTCCCGCTAAGAATCGCCCAAAATTTAGAAATTTTCAAATTCCCCTATTTTATTTGATTCGAATTCTTCACCCACAACTAACCCCTCTAACCAACCCAAGTACATCCCCGCCCCTTTCATTGATGTGTTTCCTGATGAGAGATAAATTAACACTCATTATTATAACATTTCACCCCATTTCTGATACCGTTTTGAGCATTATTGTACCAATTCAAGTCATAAATACTAAGTTTTATCAAAATGTATAAGTAGTAATTATTATATAAATTATCGTGTTTTTATGGTATTTTTATAAGTTTTTATCGATTTAATAACCGGACTGTCGTGATAAAAATTACTATATTTTATAAACGTTTTATTTATCACTATTATGTTAGATCTAAAAATATCATAGCTAAAGACTGTAATATTAACCTAAAAAGAGTCAGTAAAATTCAACGCAGTTTACGAACTTTTGTTGTCAGATTTACTCGCGGTTCGTTTCTTTGTGTTCAGGTAAAAAAGATAAGATTTACTGCGGAGACGGAACTGAAGACTGAATAACGAAACGAGAGATTTGCCTGACTGAAGGATTACTTAGCTACTAAGTAATATACTTGGGAGGCCAAGATATTTTATTTTCCAAACTTAACCACTAAGTTCAGTACTTGGTGACCAAGGCTATCAAATTATCCCACGTAACGACATATTTTGAGGCCTAAAATATGGAAATAAAAGTATGCCACAAGTTTACAAGTTCAACGGGTCGGTTTTCCTACGTACTTATACCGTAAAATATCTTCGACAAATATGCGACCCAACTTAGAGGCATTTTCAGGGGAAGAGTCCTTGATGAACGTTTTAGATCTTCAAACGAGCTTTCCAACAGATTTTGAATCACATCAATCGGAGGTCTACAACTCAAGTTATGGTCGTTTTACCAAACAAATGAATAAGTTCGATTCGGTATCGACTCGGTTCGAATATTTTGCCTATAAATACAAGCCAAGACCCATCACTTTCCTTTGCCCCATCTTGGGCACTCTTGGCCAAGATCTCTCTTCTCCACCTCCTCCCATTTCTTCCATTCCCCTCTTCTTCATCCCCGTTCTTCATCTCTTTTCTCGTTTTATTTTATTTTCGGGCCCGTATATACATATGCCTATGTATGTATATATGTTTTTATAAATAAAAGTAGTACTGTTGTAATGCTCGAGAGAATTACCGAGAAAGTTGTTATTGAAGAAGTTGTTATTTTCAGAGAATACGGCTTTGATTTGCACTTAACGGGTAATTTTATCAAGTTATTACTTTTGTATCTATCACCATGTTAAACTAAAAATATGTCTAGCCAAGATATGAATCTGAATTAGTTAATCTTTTGGTAAAATGAATGATCGACTCTGGTAATCATGATTAAAACTAATTATACTGAATCTTTTTCTATTTTGCAACGTAACGATAATATATTCGGAATGACGTAATCAATCATGATGAATACCACATATAACCTGGCGATGTACTGACCAGAGAAGTCAGGATATGAGATAAAAAATAGAAAAACCGGAGGGTAAAAATGGCCGTCTGATTAACGTAATCCTATTTCCTACCCGGGGGCAGATTTGTCCTGGAAAGATGAATCTTATTGAAATTTGTACTCGAGATCTTAATAATGTTAATTTCACAGTTTAATTGAAACTACACCGTTTGTGTTAAATCGATCCGCTTGACAACCGGAGCCTCTTGAATAACATCGGCCGTCTGACGAACGGAATAACCTCTTTTATCCGGGGTAGATTTGTACTCGGTACATGTTCAGACTAACTAAGATTAGCATGGGGCAGTTGTGGACCTTGGACTGATGACATTTGACATATGACAATTTCATACGCTCGTGTGAGGAGGAGTTGTCTAGCTTAGGAGTACACCGATTCATATATAATTGACCTCCTTGCATCAAGGAAAAGATCTGTCTCATTTATTTCTACTAAAAAGAGATCGTAATTCAGTAAAGTATTCTTGGCTAGATCTAAAAATATATATATTATTTATTTTTTTACTATTTTACTAACAATCTAACTACTAGCATAATCTAACCCGATAAAATGGTAAAAACTGCGACTTAGATCGAGTTAATAATAGCTTCTTGGTGTTTAACCCCACTTAAAAGAATTACCATGTTTTTCCTGAGGAATACGACCTGACTCACCAGACTAGAGCTACAGTTTGACCCGGTACACTGCCGGTTAGGATCTGTATAGCCTAGGTAATGTCCGTCAGCTTTCTGGCGCCGTTTCCAAGGTTAGGTTTAGGTCTGTCAGTATTTTGGCGCCGTTGCCGGGGAAAACGTCGCTAATTTCTTTCTTTGTGTCTAGGGTTACTACTTGTATTAGCTCAAAATTCTCGAGGATAAGTCAACACTCTTCTTATCACATTTCTTTTTATTTTCCGTTGGTATCTACCTTCTTTTAGTTACCAATTTTCTTCTTCTACCAATTTCGAGTTATTTTCTATTTTCGATAGTAGAAAGTAAACGCGGTTCGTTTATTTTTGTTGGTACCTACCTATTGGTAAGATACCAATTAAAAAAAAAAAAATACACTCGGTAAATACCGAGTGGACTCGGTAATTACCGGGAGAGAGAAAAAAAATGTGGTTTTTTTTTTATCGATTTCGTGTTATTTTCTATTCGATATTTTCTACTCCACAAGAATTGTCAAATCGAGTTATGAAAACGGCCGAAATCAGTAATGAAACACCATCTGATTCAGGTTTTATCTATTTCAAGTTATTTTTCTATTTTTCGATAGTTGATGACCAGAAGTGGTAAGACCCCACTCACTCCTTATAGGCCTGATTTAAACACTTACGAAAGGCAGTTAAGAGTAGAGAGTAAACGCGGTCATTTCAGTCAGGGAAATCCTGACCAAGTATCATTTTCAAATCGAAATACGAGAATGACTGAAACTAGTGATGAAACACCTGAACGAGGGCTTGATCATGCCCAAGGGAATATTAATAAATAAATAAAAATAGAAATAATCAGAATTGGAAGCAGGTTGGAAGGAACCAAGTTTGAAAGGGCCAATTCAAACCGAACCTTATCCAGCTCAACCCAAATTCATCTCGGTTCAACCAGATAAGGCAACACCATATCCAATGCATATTTTGAAGAAAAAGGTACAGAATGATGAAACACGGTCATTCGAGGAAGCTTTACCATATTCATCTAATGACAAGGGTAAGGGAGGTATACATTCTATCCCTATTACAAAGATGAAGTTGGATAAAAAGTATGTATGTTTTCTTGACGATTTTAGTAAGGGAGAAGTTTGAGGGTTAATCATGAGAACGTTGTCTTCAACACTTACAATTCATTGAAATATCCATGCATTACACTAGAATCTTGTTCTTGTGTGTACACTTTGTGTTTTTTTTGTTGTGGATTGTACTAACACACAGGTAATTGAAGAAGATGACTTCAGCAATAATGTGAAAGCTCGCAAACCTAAAGCTCGAAAATCAAAGGAAAAGGTCAAGAATCGTTTGGATTGGTGGAAATTGTCTGCTCTATGTTGGAGACCGGTATTAAAGAGAATGCGGTGCGTGAGGATGACCCACCACCAGTGCCTTAAAAACTGAAGCACGGTAAAGTCTGGCTATAGACTATAAATGTAGTCAATGACGGGTACTATCCTTCCTTTTTACTCCTTAAGCATTTATTTTTAGTGGATTATGTGCTTAATTGTTACGTGCTTTTGTGAGTAATTGTTAGAAGTATCCCGTTTGTTTAGTATATTATATTAGTTAATCCTTATCATTTTGGTCGAGCAAACGACGTTAACCAAAAGCGCTACCGGGAGGCAGCCCGTAAAAATGTTAAATATAATAATTACTCATACTTTGGATTGTACTTTGCGAATACTTCGGATTGATTTTCATTTTGTTTCACCAAGTCTTAGGATGAATGTTTGAATGACATTAAACGGGAACGATTAGGTGGTTATCCGAAAATCCCGATGGAGAAAAAAGAGAAAAATTCAAATGCGTCATTTCTTGGACTTAGGTTGTTCGAACGATTTAAAATAACCCTTGAGGATCTGGGTATAAAAGACTCAGAGTTAATACTTTGCCATACGTTACATTTCATGATCTAGTCTGTTTTAAATTTCAAATAACGTGTGACATGTATTAGTTCAAATACTATGGAATTGAGGAGGTCATAACTTTAACCCACCCACCCACCCTTTTTTATCATCCGAGTATTTGTTTTGACTTGTTTTAGTGCACCATTGCTTTCCCAACAACTTTTTTTACACTCACTTTACATTGGGGACAATGTAAGTTCGTAAGTGGGGAGTGGAGTCGTTGGTCTAGCAATGGAATTAATGTTTATTTTGTATCAATAAATCTCTTAGTTTTCGATCTTTTTCGAACATTATTTAGTTGATTAAAATAAACTGTATAAGGTATATATTTCATGGATTTGAAGATGTAATGATCAATTTGGATGTGTATAACCAACGTGAACCGTAAGTGCATTGTAATTCCAAATATATTTGTGTAACATGAATTCCTTCACGTAAGCCTTTGATATTGAAACGAAAATTTTAAACTGTATCCATTCAGTATCCTAGTGGTTATTCTATAGATAATTGCAGTAACTTAGTACCTAACTTTTGAACGTGTACTGTGATATCTGAAGGTTTGAATGTGATAGGAAGGATATAAGTTCAAGAAGAATACCAAATTAAGATGAACTATCTATATGTCGGTTGTAGCTACCAATGATTTGAGTGCAGTAGGGCGTTATCACGAAACGTCCTATATCACTATGAGGTTTAAAAGCTCCCGACTGCCTGATGATAGTAGTCCAGCTAGGGTGTTATCACGAAACGTCCTATTGCTGGGAATGAGGGCATATGCTACAAATGTGAAATTAAGCTCATCGGAAAAAAAATAAAAAATAAAAAAATTTAAGCGTGGTTGAAAACTTAGCTATCTTCTGACTATCCCCAGTATAAACTGAATGATATGCTTTAGGGATTATCCTAATAAGTACACGGGATAACTTTGTGTGGAAATGTTCCTGCCTATACTTAGGAAAGTCATTAGGATTGTCTGAATGGATATTTATGCGTTTGCTTGATTTATTCAAGAAAGGATAGTGGATATTGAAAAGGCTTGTCACACACACACTTTGTTATACATTTATATTGAGGTTAACGCCTGGTTGTAATTCTAATGGTTGTACTATCTGGTTGTTCCTTATACCTTATATCTTCATGAATTTATCTCTTATTCATTTTGTTTTATCGCTTGTTTTGATCGAGGATGACCAAAAGCTAAGTAGGGGGTTGTGATGGGAGATAAATTAACACTCATTATTATAACATTTCACCCCATTTCTGATACCGTTTTGAGCATTATTGTACCAATTCAAGTCATAAATACTAAGTTTTATCAAAATGTATAAGTAGTAATTATTATATAAATTATCGTGTTTTTATGGTATTTTTATAAGTTTTTTATCGATTTAATAACCGGACTGTCGTGATAAAAATTACTATATTTTATAAACGTTTTATTTTCACTATTATGTTAGATCTAAAAATATCATAGCTAAAGACTGTAATATTAACCTAAAAAGAGTCAGTAAAATTCAACGCAGTTTACGAACTTTTGTTGTCAGATTTACTCGCGGTTCGTTTCTTTGTGTTCAGGTAAAAAAGATAAGATTTACTGCGGAGACGGAACTGAAGACTGAATAACGAAACGAGAGATTTGCCTGACTGAAGGATTACTTAGCTACTAAGTAATATACTTGGGAGGCCAAGATATTTTATTTTCCAAACTTAACCACTAAGTTTAGTACTTGGTGACCAAGGCTATCAAATTATCCCACGTAACGACATATTTTGAGGCCTAAAATATGGAAATAAAAGTATGCCACAAGCTTACAAGTTCAATGGGTCGGTTTTCCTACGTACTTATACCGTAAAATATCTTCGACAAATATGAGACCCAACTTAGAGGCATTTTCAGGGGAAGAGTCCTTGATGAACGTTTTAGATCTTCAAACGAGCTTTCCAACGGATTTTGAATCACATCAATCGGAGGTCTACAACTCAAGTTATGGTCGTTTTACCAAACAAATGAATAAGTTCAATTCGGTTTCGACTCGGTTCGAATATTTTGCCTATAAATACAAGCCAAGACCCATCACTTTCCTTTGCCCCATCTTGGCCACTCTTGGCCAAGATCTCTCTTCTCCACCTCCTCCCATTTCTTCCATTCCCCTCTTCTTCATCCCCGTTCTTCATCTCTTTTCTCGTTTTATTTTATTTTCGGGCCCGTATATACATATGTCTATGTATGTATATATGTTTTTATAAATAAAAGTAGTACTGTTGTAATGCTTGAGAGAATTACCGAGAAAGTTGTTATTGAAGAAGTTGTTATTTTCAGAGAATACGGCTTTGATTTGCACTTAACGGGTAATTTTATCAAGTTATTACTTTTGTATCTATCACCATGTTAAACTAAAAATATGTCTAGCCAAGATATGAATCTGAATTAGTTAATCTTTTGGTAAAATGAATGATCGACTCTGGTAATCATGATTAAAACTAATTATAGTGAATCTTTTTCTATTTTGCAACGTAACGATAATATATTCGGAATGACGTAATCAATCATGATGAATACCACATATAACCTGGCGATGTACTGACCAGAGAAGTTAGGATATGAGATAAAAAATAGAAAAACCGGAGGGTAAAAATGGCCGTCTGATTAACGGAATCCTATTTCCTACCCGGGGGCAGATTTGTCCTGGAAAGATGAATCTTATTGAAATTTGTACTCGAGATCTTAATAATGTTAAAATCACGGTTTAATTGAAACTACACCGTTTGTGTTAAATCGATCCGCTTGACAACCGGAGCCTCTTGAATAACATCGGCCGTCTGACGAACGGAATAACCTCTTTTATCCGGGGTAGATTTGTACTCGGTACCTGTTCAGACTAACTAAGATTAGCATGGGGCAGTTGTGGACCTTGGACTGATGACATTTGACATATGACAATTTCATACGCTCGTGTGAGGAGGAGTTGTCTAACTTAGGAGTACACCGATTCATATATAATTGACCTCCTTGCATCAAGGAAAAGATCTGTCTCATTTATTAACTAAAAAGATATATTGATTCAGTAACGTATTCTTGGCTAGATCCAAAAATATATATTATATTATTTATTTTTTATTTTCTATTTTACTAACAATCTAACTACTAGCTAATCTAACCCGATAAAATGGTAAAAACTGCGACTTAGATCGAGTTAATAATAGCTTCTTGGTGTTTAACCCCACTTAAAAGAATTACCATGTTTTCCCTGAGGAATACGACCTGACTCACCAGACTAGAGCTACAGTTTGACCCAGTACACTGCCGGTTAGGATCTGTATAGCCTAGGTAATGTCCGTCAGCTTTCTGGCGCCGTTTCCAAGGTTAGGTTTAGGTCTGTCATTTCCCTCTTTTGATCTTCCCACCATTCAACCTTCAAAATCTCCATTAAAGAAACCAACTAGAGCTAATTTTGGTGAGTTACTCTGCTCTTTTGTTTTAGCTTTTCTTCTAGGGGCTTTGCGAAGTACCTCTTTTGTTTTTCCAGAATGTTGTTACATTTTTTTAAATTTGAACTAATTTCTAACATATTTGTGTGAATTAACAGAGCATCATTGCCTTAACAGAGCTAATTTTGGTGAGTTACTCTGCTCTTTTGTTTTAGCTTTTCTTCTAGGGGCTTTCCGATGTACCTCTTTTGTTTTTCCAGAAATTTTGTTACATTTTTGTGAATTTGAGCTAATTTCTAGCATATTTGTGTGAATCTACCTAGACATCAATTACTTAACAGAATTTTGGTGAGTTACTCTGCTCTTTTGTTTTAGCTTTTCTTCTAGGGGCTTTCCGAGGCAACTCTTTTGTTTTTCCAGAAATTTGGTTACATTTTTGTGATTTTGAGCTAATTTCTAACATATTGGGGTGAATTTACCTAGACATCAATTACTTAACAGAGCTAATTTTGGTGAGTTACTATGCTCTTATGAATTATGTTTTTTTTTTTTGAAACGAAGAAGCAGTCAAATTCACTCATAGATTGCACTCTTGTGAATCGGGAGTACTTGTTAGGGGCGTTTAGTTATTTATTTGAGATATAGACAGACCATTTAATACTCAATTATGCACAATTCTTTTCATAGTGCCTGCAATCTCTGAAACAAACCTGAAGCAAAATATGAAGGGTACTTCTCCGATTTCCAGTTCTTCTAACAAGGTAAATGAATCTGGGACATTTCATGAGCGTACATTGTTATGCAAATGTGGCGTTCCTGCAAAATTGGTGACTTCAGGAACAGATGCTAACCCAGGGAGACTGTTCTACTGTTGTCCTTATTGGCCGGTATGACTAATTTTTTTGGTTATACTTTCCATTTACTTTCAAGGGATAATGTGTCTGTATAATAATTGGAATTTCTTATTTTGCAGGATGATGAAGTCAAATGTGACTATTTCATATGGCAGGACAAGGTGTCTGCATCTACTGGGCCATATGGCAAAGTGTCTTCATCTACTAGGCCATATGGCAAGGTGTCTTCATCTACTGGGCCACATGAAGATGTTACCTCTGTGAACTTGATGAAGAAAACAGATAAACTTGAATGCACAATCGGTGTCCTTCAAAATGATATTGAAATGATAAAGTGCATGCGAGACAATGATGCAAAAAAAATTGAACAAGTTGAGATCAACGTCACTGAGTTATTGAGAGGTCACAATTCAGATTCCATGGTTCAAATGTTACTCCATGATAGAGAAAGGATTGCTCGCCTGGAGACACTACTTTAGAAGACCAGGGTAGGGAACAATTCATCTCAAAAGAAACTTGTATTATTGACTATTACTTGTCTAACATTTTATTTCGTATTTCATCTTACGAAATAAAAACTTAATTTCTTGGTATTCTGTATTTCTCTGTATATTTCTGTACATTTCATTTGGTTTTCTTATCTAATGGTTATTTGAAGGATTTGAATGGTTATCACATTAAACAAAAAGGAGAACAACCAACACATCAATGTTTTACAAGCTTAAACCCGTATCCTGGGGCAACACAAGCTTGAACTTGTTTCCAGGGCCGACACAAGTTTAAACCTGTTTTTAGAGTGAATGTTTTACAACACCCTTAATGGACGCAAAACACCACATTCGTGACACTCGAACAACTTCCCTTCACATTAAACAAATGAGAACAACCAACACATCAATTTGCCATCATTCAAAATTCAACATCATCTACATCTTCCAGATTTAAACATCAACCAATCAACCAAAGAAGAACAACCAACACATAGAATTTGCCATTATTCAAAATACAATAACAAACAAACACATCAACACATCACTTTCCATTATTCAAAATACAACACAAGTTACGTCTTCGAATCTTACACATCAATCAATCATCCTTAATGATTAAACATCCACAATATGTAAACATCTCATCCTCTTCATCAACATTAATACTTAAACATCCACAATATGTATCCCATCGCCTTCCTGTAACATTGTCAAAGAAAAAAGGTAACAAGCTTAATGCAATGTAACATGATTGAATATAAAAAGAACTCTAAATATTAATACATACAATACCTTATCATGGCAAAGTAGGAGTGTCGTTGGTGAGCATTTCTCCACCAATCAAACTCTTACAAGTGGAAGCGTAATGACCATTGACACCGCATTTTCCACAAACATACTTCGTCTTTCTGTCCCCGGCTGAGCGTTTCCTCTTTTTTGATGGCCGTCCACTTTGTCTCTTTGGCACCTTCGGTGGCAAAACCACATCGTTAAGCACATCATCGGGATACACACATTCATCTTCATTTTGAAGTGGATACACACATTTGGAATAACCTAGCCTCCAACAATTGACGCTATAATACCAAGTGCAATACTTGGAGGCTTGCTTCCCTGTATACTTCAACACAGCAGCTGCATGCTCGCATGGATACATATCCATCTGGAATTTTTTACATGTACACGTCTTCAAATCCAATTCAACGATGTAAGAAATAACAGCATCCTTGTCACGAACATCATACTTATCTGAGGAAAGTGTATTAACTGAAAATCGTTTCGCTGACTCGAAGCTTTTGTTCACTTCGATTTCAATTTTGGGAGTAAGAGCATCTTGGAAATTTGTAGATGATTGACGGATGTTTTCTAGGCTATACAATCCTTACCGGCAGTGTACCGGGTCAAATTGTAGTGCTAGTTTGGTGAGTCAGAGTATCATATCCACAGGGAAACGAAGGCATACTTCAAAGTGTGGTTAAACACCAAGAAGCTATTATTAACTCGATCTAAGTCGCAGTTTTATCAGTTTTATCGGGTTAGATCGTTAGATTAGTTAGATTGTTAGTAAAGCAGTAAATAAATATATAAATATAAAAATAGATAATATATATATTTTTGGATCTAGCCAAGAATACGTTACTGAATTACGATCTCTTTTTAGTAGAAATAAATGAGGCAGATCTTTTCCTTGATGCAAGGAGGTCAATTATATATGAACCGGTGTACTCCTAAGCTAGATAACTCCTCACATGAGCGTATGAAATTGTCATACGTCTAGTCATCTGTCCAATGTCATCTTAAGCATGGGTCACACCCGTTTTGTCATTCGGCCAATTTTAAGATTGATTCATTAAACAGGTGATTTTAACGTAATAATATCATGAGCACAATTTTAATAAGATTTATCTCTCCCAAGATAGATCTGCCCCCAGGTAGGAAATCGGATTCCGTTGTCACGTTTTCACTCGGCCAATTTTACCCTCCGGTCTTTCTATCCGTACATTTAAGTGTAAATAGAAAGAGATTCATTATAATTGGTTTTAATCATTATTATCAGTCGATCATCCATTTTACCAAAAAGATTAACTAATTGATTCATATCTTGGCTAGATATATTTTTAGCTTAACATAGTGATAGATATAATATATAAATATATATATATATATATATATATATATATATATATATATATATATATATATATATATATATATATATATAAATAAACAATAAAAGTAATAACTTGATAAAATTACCTTATGTGATCAAAGTATCGTATCCTCCGAAAATAACAACTTTTCACTATAACTTTCGGATAATCCTCTAGATTACATTACTACTTTATTTATAAAACATATATATACATACGTAGACATATATATGTATATACGGGCCCCGAAAATAAAATAAAAGAGAAAGAGATGAAAAAGAAAGTAGATCTAGATCTATATATATATGTATCACATATATATTCATACATAGAATATATATATATATATATACATGATCTACAAAATAAAATAAAAAAGAAAAAAAGAAGAGAAGCATGGGCGAGAGAAAGAAAAGGGGAAAAGGGGAAGAAAGGGGCAAAGTCATGCTGGTGAAGGCCTCAGTATATATAGACACAAATTGAAGTGCCGGACCGGTCCGGCTTTTCACCGGATTGATCCGGCCTTCTCTTTTAAATTCGTATCTTCTGCGTCTGACTTCAATCTTCAGTTTCGTTCCGTCAGTAAATTTTAATTTTTCTGCACGAACACATAGAAACGAACCACAGGCAAATCTGACACCAAAAGTTTTAACAGAAAATCCTTGGGCTCCAAGTATCAGACAAAACTCTCGTCTCGTTATTCAGTCTTCAGTTCTGCTTTCGCAGTAAATCTTATCTTTTGTACCTGAACACAAAGAAACGAACCACGAGTAATTCTGACAATAAAAGTCAAAAAGCACAGTATTTGCACTGTGGGAATTTATTTTTATTAATATAAATAAAATACAATAAAAATACCATAATTTATATAAAAATTACTACTTTCAAAGATCTACAACTTTCATGAAGGACCCTTCTTCAGAAAATGCCTTTTTGATGAGCCATTTGTTCGTCGAAGATATTTCTCGATTTCCACTAATACGAATCGATTGACCACTTGACCACTTAAGCTTGTGACACTTCCTAATATGACTTCAAAATATATGAATTGACTTCAAAAAGTGTCGTTACTCGGGGTTTTGGTCATCCTAAAGTTCTGCAATAAATTACCACAAATACCCACGTAATATGACACGACACTCCGGTTACTAAACCGGTACAAAACTTATAAAAACTTATAAAAATACGATAATTTATATAATAACTACCACTTACATATTTGGATAAAATTAAGGAATTAATGACTTAAATTGATACAATAATGCTCAAAGTGGTATCAATATTGGGGTAAAATGTCGTAATAATGATCATTAATTTGTCTCTCATCAATGATTCATTTCTTTTAGCAAACCAATCCTGTAACATCTCCCGGATATGTTCAATCAACCCAACAATTGAAAATTCCCGTGCACGTTTTAGCCTAGCATTCACAGACTCGGCATGGTTTGTGGTCATTATGTTGTAACGAAATCCCTCAAATTTAGCTCTAGCCCACATAGGGAATTCTGCTTCTTTCAAATATTCATCAGCTTTCGGACATTTACTACATAAAGTTTCGAAATGCAACTTGAATTCTGCTTCTGTATAGGCCTCTGCAGCTTTCTGAAAGAGCTTTCCCACACCACGTCTGGGATATTTCATCCTCAAATTCTTTTGCATGTGATACATGCAATGCCCATGGTGCGCATTCTTAAACACCGCCTTGAAAGATGTTTTAATACTATCGGCACAATCAGAAAGTATCGCAAGATCATTCGTGTCCCCAATGATGGGTTTTAGCTTATCAAAAAACCATGTCCAAGACTCTATACTTTCAGAAGCAACAACACCCCAAGCAAGTGGAAATATTTGATGATTTGCATCTTGACATGTTGCCACAAGTAAGGTCCTTTTATAACGCGTTTTTAAATGCGTGCCGTCCACAGAAATGACTTTCCGCATCGCCAAATAAAATCCCTCAATACTTTGACCAAGTGCCATGACAATATTTGAAAACATTCCCATACTTTTTTCAATATGATATACAGTGTCCGGGTTTCTAGCCTTCAGCCTATAACAATATTTGGGTAATTCTCCCCAACTTTTGTTTGGATTACCCCTTATCAATCCTTCTGCATAACCCTTAGCCCTGTACGCCTTGCAATAAGTTACATCATATCCAAATTCTTGCTGAAAATCATGCATCAAGTCTTTTGGTGCGTTAATACGATTGGCATCTTTAAACCTTCTGGCAAAGTATTGTGCCAATTAGCTTGTGCGTAGCATGTCTATGGTCTTTTCGAGGAGCAATAGGTGGGCAGCTATGCTTATTTGCATACGTTACCACTACAAATCGCTCAGAAGGTGCTTGAAGTTTGGTGGCTCGCAAACGCCATTTGCATCCGGGTTCACATAAAACTGAATAAACGCTTTTGTTGGAAGTTTGCGTTTTGAATTCAAACTTGTACTTCGTAGCCAACTTCGCAAGTTTGAATACCAAAAAACTTTTGCATTTAAACGGATCATTCACACGAAAGTCTTCATGTTCGGGAATGCACACTAAAGTATCACCTACAGTACGGCTACAACGAAAGTCTTCATGTTCAATTCTTTGCACGTTAACCATAGTTGGGGGTGCATTCAAGGGATCAACAATCTCATTTCTCTCAACAAAGCCATCAAGATTCTCATTTGACAATTCATTAGCCCCGCTCATGCTAATTCTCCGATATGATTCTTCTAAATAAACATCTTCACCCAAATTCACCAATAAGGAGTCTTCAAGTTGCTCATTAAAGTCCATGTTGTCACCCCCCGTGTTCAGATGAGAATCTTCGACACATGTCTCTATGCTTTCTATTCTTACATCCAACATCTCTTCCATGGCATTCCCAACAACATCCACATCTATCTCTTCATTAACAGTCTTTTCAACACATGTCTCTATGCTTTCTATTCTTACATCCAACAACTCTTCAATGGCATTCCCAACAATATCCACATCTATCTCTTCATTAACATTCTTTTCAACACATGTCTCCATGCTTTCTCTTCTTACATCCAACATCTCTTTCATCCCATTTGCCAAAACATCAACATCTGTCTCTTCATCTCTTTCAACACATGTTTCTTGACTTTCCGACACATTTACTACTTCACATGTTTCTTGACTTTCATAAACCTCAGTACACTTTTCCTTTTCCTTCAAACATATTAATAAAGCATCTTGTTTTAAATTACAAACATATATAAACCGATTCACAAGCTTATCGCAATCAAGCACCATCGGTCTAGCTTTACTAATGGGGACCATATATTTCATCTCAAACTCATACTTAGTTGTATCGATTTCCAACTCATTTTTCACCATGTCATACAATTCTTCAAATGTAATGTTCTTTTTGACACTCAAAATCGTCGAAACTTCTTCAGATTCACAACCTACATACTTCCAAGACCATAGACCATTGACGTCTTTTTCAATCTCCACAGGGTAAAATATAAAAATACAAACTTTATCTTCCATCACGCTTCACCGAGATCCTGTTTTTATTCAATACAATAATTACAAACCAATATACACATAGACAAAATCCATAATTCCGTTCAAATAGCCATTAACAAGTTTAAACTTGTGTCACACTATAATCAATCCACCTTGAAATGCAGATAGAAGTTCACATAGCCATTAACAAGTTTAAACTTGTGTCACACTATAATCAATATTTTAAGATTAATAAGATTACCATTAATAAACTTGTGTCATACTATAATCAATATTTTAAGATTAATACGATTACCATTCACCTGGAAATGCAGCTAGATATAACCAAATAGATATATATATATAGGTAGTCATACCGGGTAATAACTGTACAAATCACAAATTCAACATTTAACCATTTCAATTCAAATCAAATCAAATATCCATTTTCAATCAAGGTCGCCCCCATTTTCAATTCAATTCAGAGTTAAACACACGGTTTAAGCTCATCCCGTAGGTAAGTAAACTAACAAACTCAATTTCCCTAAATTCACATACCGGTATGGAAAGCCAAGAAACCCTTTCGATTACCACCCATCTCGGCTCGGATAATGATTGACGGAGAAGAAGAAAAGAGAGGGTTGTTCCGGCGAGGACAATGACTGGACACCGATGGAAAGACGCAGCAGAGTTATTCGCTTTGCAAAGAGAGGGGCAGAAGCGAGTAATTGGCTCTTGATTTGATTTTGGCGCGTAAATTAGGGTTGGTTAATTTACCGCCCTAATTTAAGGGGTCGGATTAAGCAAAGTTTAATGAGATGTTTAATTAAGGGTTAATTACATTTTTAGTGTTAAGTAAATCACCCCAAATCAAGAAGGGGGGAGGGTATTAATGGCTTTTCACCCAACTTGGCGAGTCCAAGCTTGTTCATGACATGATTTAAAGTAAAAAACATTGTCAAACGCAACCCTAGCTTTTTCCTTAACTCAAAACCCAATCCCTATCCCCCCCTCCCTTCCCAAAAAAAACAAAAAGAAAAAAAAACGAGGGCCGTTGTTTCAAGGCTTCCGATCTTCCCCGCTTTCGAGTTAAAAAGAAAAATTTTCCCATTAAACAGCCGCATCACAATTTCTTTGTTCGAATCGAACATATACATCAGTCGAAGAGATTTATTTGGTTCGTTAAGCAGGTATATTTATTTAATTTGTATTTTTTACAGGTAAGAAAACAAATCTTGTATATGTCAAACCAGATTAGGTAGCTCCCTTTAGCATCCTTTTTTGTTTTGTTTTTATGGTCTTTAATTAGCGGAAAATAGTTGTCGGAATTTGATTGTTTCATCTGTTGTCAGGTGTAACTCGAATCATGTCTGCGTTTCTCAGGTACTAATTTCCGACCAAGGTATAACCTTGGTTGGATCTTCTTTTTCTTTTTTCCAATAAAGGGTACTAATTTCTTCTTCCTATTGTATATATTATTCTTTTTGATGGTTTCAATTTTGTTTTTAACGTCATGACGTCTTCAGCTTCTTTAGACAGCCTCCGGCTGTTGTAGGTCAGTCTCGTATTATTACTATTTTTTTTTTTTCTGGATATCCAATTCTCTACATTGATTTTCACATTCTTGTATGCAGCTGGCAAGTTGGCATGGGGAACAGGCGTTGTTACTGTTATTTTGTCTTGGTACGTTTAATTGGTTGGTAAATGGGTTATGTTTCATCCCTTCTTCCAATTGTAGTTTTGATAAAATGTGTAACGCGGTTGCAGGAGTGGTTATAACTTCTGGCTTCGGGAGTACAGGTTTGTTACTGGCTCTAAATTTATCTTTTAATTCGTTTGATTGTTTCTGTTTATCTGATTTTAGGAGGGCATTTTTTAGGGCAAAGTTTTCACCTTTTTCTTAAACTCATGTACTTGACTTTTAGATTTAAGATTTGCATTTGCCTTATTTCAGGTTTGTCTTTATTTGGGTTTCTAGTGGTTTTATTAGTTTGATTCTGCTTTACTACATTCATATTCATATTTGCAAGATTTTGAAATGAACTGAGGAAATTGAATGCAAAAATGTTGAAATGAAGATAGAATAAGGAGAATGAAATGCAAGAACAGAGAAGAAATTAAAGAAGAAAAACAAATTACTGTGAAGAGAAAATGGACTTTTTGTGATACAATCTCGATGATACTAGCGCTAGCTCCTAATGAGCTATAATCTCTGACTTAAACTCCGCCCGCTTTGCTGAACTGAAGGCTTGGATCGCCAAAGAATTGAGATTGCACTTGATGACGTTGATAATTCATGACTCGAAAATCCCGGGTCATTACATCTCCTTCCCCTTTAGAACATCCTTATCCTTAACCACAACTTGTTGTATACTTCTCCATGACACTAGGTTTTCTCCAATGAAGATACACCATACTTATGTAGATTTCCTGTCACCCTTGGATCCTGCACAGTCAACATCTACATACCCTTCAATAGTCATTCACGAGTTAGATTTGAATAAAATACCCTTTCCAAGACTCTCTTTTAAGAATTGCGAAATTTTGAAAGCTTCCATTTGATGGATCTTTCCCGGTTTGTGCATAAATTGACCCACTTGACTCACTGCAAAAGAGATGTCAGGTTTGGTGAGACAAATATATCAGCCTCCCCACCAATCTTTGGTAAGCTTTTTTATCTACGAGGTCACAATCATTAGAAGCATTAAGGGTAAAATAATTGTCAACTAGAGTGTTACACCCTCATGCCATAATCACTTAGCAAGTCTAGGGCGTATTTCCTCTGAGTAACTAAGATGCCTTGATTAGACCTAGATATCTCCATACCAAGGAAGTATCTAAGTTTACCAAGGTCCTTGATCTCAAATTGAGACTTGGGAAAAGACTTTAGTCTTTCAATTTCAAGTTTATCACTTCCGGTGGCTATAACCACCCACCATTTCAAATTCTTGTAAAACATCGTGTGATCAAAATGAGCATGAGTGCATCCTCCTGTCTTAATAGCTTTTGAGAATATGTCAAACCATGCTCTGGGAGACTGTTTCAATCCATAAATGGATTTTTAGAGTCTGCATCCTTGGTGTTTCCCAAATTTATGTTCAAAACCTGGAGGAGGATGCATAAACACTTCCTCCTTGAGATCCCCATTAAGGAATGCATTTTTTACCTCCATTTGGTGGAGGGACCAGTTTTTGATAGGTACAAGAGCTAAAAGAATCTTGACATTGTTCAATTTTGCCACAGGGGCAAAGGTTTCATTGAAATCAGTGCCCATTTGGTGGAGGGACCAGTTTTTTCATTGAAATCAGTGCCCATTTGGTGGAGGGACCAGTTTTTTCATTGAAATCAGTGCCAGGAGTCTGAGTGAAACCCTTGGCAACAAGTCTTGCTTGGAGTCTCTCAACAGTACCATCAGAATTATATTTCACACAAAAGACCGATTTGGATCCAACAATCTTTGTTCCTTTGGGAATAAAAACAACTTCATATGTTTTATTACTCATGAGAGGCCTTAGTTTTTTTTTAGTTCATCAAGTACTGTAGCTCTTGATTGAGGATCAGCCGGTGCCTGAGAAATGTTCTTGTGGACAGAGATATCATTCATTTTAGCCAAACACCCTTCGTAGGATTCTGTAACAGCAGAGTATGATACAAATCATCTTACAGGGTGTTTGGTACATTCTCTAACACCTTTTCTTTTAGCAATAGGAGTAGGCACAAGGAATTCAACATTCCTTTCAGTATGCTCAAGTTGTTCAACATCCCCTTCAGACTCCTAATGATTCTCACTTTCTACCACCTCCTCAAGTAGAGTATCAGGTTGGTCACCTTGTTCAAGAGCTTGATCAGGTTCTAGATCAGGATCTGTACTAGTTCTGGGAGGATGAGCTTTCCCTTCACAAAACTAGGAATAACAGGGAAGGTATTATCAGTTTCCCAAAAGTTCTGTGATCATTTATAGAAAGAGAGTTCTTAAAATAGCAAGGGATATATAGAAAAAAGGTGACATCAAAAGAATTGTAGTATTTTCTTTTAACGAACATTTACAACCTTAGTTTAAGAGTACCTTATAAAAAGAGTCTTTATAACTCAGGGATGAAGTTTGCTCCTGGTGGGTGAGAGATTATGAACAAAGGTCACACATCCAAAGATTTTCAGTGGTATAGAAGAAACCAGCTGAGAGTTCGGATATGGTTCTTTGAACACATTTAAAGGAGTTTTAAAATGAAGAATCTTGGAGGGCATCCTATTGATGAGGAATGCATCAATAAGAACTGCATCTCCCCCTAGGATTTTGGCAAATTCAATTGAAACAGAAGAGCCTTAGCAACATAGTGCAAGATGTTTAAAGCACAATACCCATTTCATCACAAAGAGGAGCTAGCAAAGAGTTGAGATACTCAGTCCCATTGTCAGATTGAAGGACTTGAAATTAAGTTTGAAACTGCTTTTCAATCATTGAAATGAAAATTTTAAAGATGTACATATTAACTTTGCTTTTCATCAAGAAGACCCAACATAACCTTGTGTGGGGTCATCTATAAAAGTTAGAAACCATTTATTAAAACTTAAATTTGGGACCTTAGATGGTCCCCAAATATCACTATGAACAAGGGCAAAGAGGGAAGAACTTCTATAAGGCCAAGGTTTGAAAACAGAGCGTGTGTTTAGATAACACACACACTTCACACTTGAAAGAACTAGGATCCTTATTGCAAAACAGATTATGGAAAACATTTTTAAATTAGGATGCCTTAATCTTTGGTGCTACAATAGGATGTCAATGGTCTTATCCACAACATTATACATAGAGTTGGTGGAGTTCTACTTAAAAAAGTACAGCCCATCCTCAAAGTCAGCATTGCCAATCTTCTTTTCGGACCCCTGCTCCTGAAATTCACAATGTGTAGGAAGAAATTTTGCAATACTATTAGTGTCTTTAGTAAATTTGCTGATGGAAAACAGGTTGCAAGTTAACTTTGGGACATAGAAGACAGATTCTAGACATATGCTATCAGATATGTGAATCTTTCCTTTTCCAGTCACAATAGACACAGTTTCATCAGCAATCTTTACTTAAGTTGCTCATTAGAAGAATAATAAGTAGAGAAAAGGGTGAAGTCCTTTGTCATGTGGCTTGAAGCACCATAATCCACAATCTAGGGGACATTACCTTTATGAGATATTCCATTGGTGGATAGATATGTTTGTTTTAGGTCATCCCTTCATCCAAACAGCTGATTGAGAATATCAAGCTGTTCCTCTGAGAAGGATTGAGAAGTAGCAACAAATGCCTGATTTTGATCAGCTCTGTGGTTTTGTTTTTTTGGTGGTTGACCCCTGGGAGGCTTTCCATGAAGCTGCCAACCGTTCTCCTTTTTGTGCCCTTTTTTCTTACAATGTCGCACCATATTGGTGTTCTCTGGTCTGTCTTTCTTTTGCCAACCATTGCAGTTTTAGTGTTGAGTGAGCAGAGCAGATTGTTATCCAAGAGAGGATGGAGAGCTCCCCATAATCTCGTTTCTGCTTTCTTCCTTTCTGATAGTGGCAAAAGCCTCTTGGGTTGTTGGTAAAGGAACTTGGCTAGAATCCTTTCTCTAGCAGCATCAACAGATGGATCCAGACCTTCTAAGAACTTAAACACTCTCTCTTTCTAGTAACTTTTGAAAGATCAGAGCATCGGAAGAGCACTCTCATTGATTGGCAGTGAGTTGATCATATGTTGAGAAAAAGGGCAGTTTGGTCTTTTTACTGTTTAAAATGAGTGCAGTAGGGTTTGTTAGGACTAGTAGCCGCTGTTTCCTTTATTAGAATATTCTGTCATGATTTTATATTATTTTGAAATGTAACAGTCAATCTTAATTGATTCCTAAAATCAAGGAATTCAATTCAGAGAAGGCTCTAGGTCCTCTACCTATTTAAATCAAGCCTCCTATCATTGTAAAATTACTTTTTCAAGAAATAATAAAATAATTCCCTTCCTTTTACTTTCTTAACATGGTATCAAAGACTAGGTTCAATCAAGAATCCTAGATCAAAATGTGTCTCTGAGCTGCAATGACCAACGAACTGAGTTCCGGCTCGTCAAATCATTCATCTGGAGTCAACTCCAGGAGGAGTAGGAGATGATGGAAATTCCACCAATCTCTCACTTACTATTCTTGTATCTCGAAGGTTAAATGGAGCATCCAACTACCTGGAATGGTCACAGACGATGATGTTATCCATCGATGGCCGAGGAAAGCTAGGATACATCACAGGGGAGACCAAGAAACCTGGACCAAATGATCCCAAACTTGGATCCTGGAAGTCAGAAAACTCCATGATAATGGCTTGGCTTCTCAACTCTATGGAGTCAAACATTGCCAGGCCCCATATTCGCTTGAAAACAGCAAAAGATATATGGGATGGTGTGAAGGAACTGTATTCAGATCTTGAGAATTCTTCTCAGATATATGAGTTGAAGACAAGGGTATGAAACCTAAAACAGGAAACCAAAGATGTAACTACTTATTATGGCAAGAGTTAGACGTATGCTACGATGATAGTTGGGACTGCCCAGGAGATAGCATCAAGTTTGAAAAACGGGAAGAAAATGAGAGAGTTTACCCCTTTCTTGCAGGTTTGATACCTACCCTAGATGAAGTCAGGGGGAGGATCCTTGGAAGGAAACCGCTACCACCTTTAAATGAGGTTTTTTCTGAAGTCAGAAGAGAGGAGTCTAGGAGGAAAGTCATGCACTTGACCCCCGGACAGAACATTAAATCTGCAGATTGCAGTCTTGAAGCATCAGCTTTAGCTGCAGCCACAGGAAATGACCAGAAAGGCAGGAAGCAGAAGATGTGGTGTGATCATTGTAAAAAACAAGGTCACACAAGGGAGATCTGTTGGGGAATACATGGAAAACCCCCAAACTGGAAACCAAGGAATTAGAACAATGGTGGAAGAGACAACAACAGGGCAAATCAGGTGTCATCAGAACCAAGTGACAAGGTCTCTGGACAGCTGTCTCTCACAAAGGAGCAATTAGATCATCTAAGCCAACTCCTATCCAATCACAACAAACCTCAATGCAACCTCGCTGAATCTGGTAATGTCTTTGCCCTCTCCATTCATAAATCTCACCCTGATACACACTGGATCATTGATTCAGGTTCAACATATCACATGACACATGCGTCTGAAAAATTTGACTCCTATCTTCCATGTGGGGGAAATCAAGGGTTAAGATAGCAGATGGATCCTATGCTGTCATTGCAGGAAAGGGATCCATTACTATCTCACTAGATTTAACCCTACATGATGTGCTTCATATCCCTAAATTATCCTGCAATCTGATTTCTGTTAATAAATTGGTCTCAGAGACCAATTGTAGAGTGATGTTTTCTGCCATTGACTGTAAGTTGCAGGATGTGACTTTGGGGAAGGAGATTGGCAGTGCTGAAGTCTAGAACGGTCTCTACATTTTGGAGGAAAAAGATCATGCCAGAAATAAGGAAGAACTAAGGAGTGCTTGTTACCACTCATCCATTGTGTCCAATAATGAAATCATGATGTGGAATGCTAGATTAGGACACCCTGTATTTAGTTATATGAAAAAATTGTTTCCTAAACTTTTTTTAAATAAAAGGATTTCTGAATTTCATTGTGCAATCTGTGAATTATCTAAACATAAAAGAAGTGTCTATGTTTCTCAACCATACAAACCAACCAAATCCTTCACTCTCATACACAGTGATGTTTGGGGTCCCTCCAAGTAGCCCACTGTGAATGGTAAGAGGTGGTTTGTGTCTTTTATTGATGATCATACTCGTGTATCTTGGGTTTATTTGTTAAAAGAAAAATCTGAGGTTGAACAGGCTTTTAAAATCTTTATAACATGGTTAACACTCGGTTCCACACAAAAATAGAAATTCTTAGAACAGACAATGGAACAGAGTACTATAATAAAGTTTTAAAAGAGTTTTTTTTTTCCTTTCAGAAAAGGGAATTATCCATCAAAGCTCATGTGTCAATACACCACAACAAAATGGTGTATCAGAAAGGAAAAATAGACACTTGCTTGAGGTGGTTAGATCCCTTCTTGCTTCAAGGTGCCCTAAGTACCTTTGGGGAGAAGCACTGCTCACAGCAGTGTATCTGATCGACAGACACCCCTCAAGGAGCATTGGTTTTGAAAAGCCATTGGAAAAGCTGAGAAAGTGCTTCCCTGAAACTAGACTGACCCAAGAACATCCTTTAAAATAATTTGTCTGCATTACTTTTGCTCACACATACAGTCAGGGTAAACTTGACCCAAGGTCCACACAATGCATGTTTGTAGGATATTCCTCTAACAAGAAGGGATATAGGGTCTTTGATTTCCAAAAACAAAAGGTTATTGAAACCATGGATGTCACCTTTTTTGAAAATAAAACGTATTGCAATCAGCATCATCTTCAGGGGGAGTATTTAATGAACCAAGAAGATAGTGCTGATTTTCAATACAACCAATTTGGGGTTGACTTACCTAGTATATCACATCATGAAGAAGTAATGGATAGACACAATGATGAGGGCAGTACCGGGCAGCCTGGAGACAAATCAACCCCGAGGACACCCGATCAGGCAACAAAATTCCAAGGTCTCACTTACTTCAGGAGGTATCCTAAGTCCAAAACGGGGAGAGGTACTGGGGTTCAGACTGCTCAAGATCCAGAACCAGAACTACCCTCTGAGCAAATGGACAACAGTGGCTGGAATACAACACTTGACTCACCTTCACCTTCCACACAAAGAAAACAGAAAAACTCCCAGACTGGTTCTGAATCCATAATCCAACAAACCGGTACCAACCCGAATCCAAACACTACTCTATAAAACCAAAATGAAGAACTCATGCTTGATGTCCCAATAGCCATCAGAAAACCACCTAGGGAATGTACTAAACACCCTAGGTACCCTATCCAAAACTACCTAACCTACAAAAATCTCTCTCTCACACATAAAGCCTTTATCTCTAGCATTTCAGAACACAAAATTCCTACCAACATACATGAGGCTCTAGAAGTTCCTGAGTGGAGGACAGCTGTGCGTGAAGAACTTTGTCATTGGTGAAAAATGACACCTGGGAATTGGTGGAGAAACCAGCAGGTAAAACACCAGTGGGTTGTAGATGGATATTTACTATCAAGCACAAGGCTAATGGTGAGATTGAAAGATACAAGGCTAGGTTGGTGGCCAAGGGATACAGTCAGACTTATGGAATTGACTACTCTGAGACATTTTCTCCAGTGGCTAAGCTGAATACAGTAAGAATTGTTTTCTCTGTGGCAGTAAATTTGGATTGGCCCTTGTACCAGTTGGATGTGAAGAATGCCTTCATGGGAATCTGAAGGAGGAAGTGTACATGGACTTGCCCCCAGGGTTTGACCTTAAAAATCCTGGGAAGGTGTGCAAACTGAGAAAATCATTGTATGGTCTGAAACAAAATCCCAGAGCCTGGTTTGATAGATTCAGGCAGTTCCTCCTAAAGGTGGGATTCAAACAGGGACATTCTGATCACACCTTGTTTGTAAAGAAAGGAGCAGGGAACAAGGTGACTGTGCTTGTGGTGTATGTGGATGACATTATACTCACAGGGGATGATAGAGCTGGGGATTGAACAAGTGAAGAATGAGATGAAAGAAGAATTTGAATTCAAAGACCTAGGAAGACTGAAGTACTTCTTAGGAATGGAGGTGGCTCGATCAGAACAGGGAATGGTGGTATCTCAAAAAAAGTATGTTCTGGACTTACTAACAGAAACATGATTGTTGGGATGTAAACCTGCTAGTACACCTATGGAGGCTAATTTGAAACTTACAAAAAGGAAGGATAATGAGGAAGAAGTGGACAGAGAACAATTCCAGAGGCTTGTGGGAAAGTTGATATATCTAGCTCACACTAGGCCTGACATATCATATGTTGTGGGGTGGTCAGCCAGTTTATGCATTCCCCTAGTCAGTCTAATTATCAGGCAGTCATCAGAATTATCAGGTATCTGAAAGGGACTGTTGGAAAGGGGCTGATGTTCAAAAAAACCAAAAAAAGAGGGGTAGAAGTGTTTACTGATTCAGACTGGGCTGGAGCAAAGGACATCAGGTCAACTACAGGGTACTGCACATTTGTCTGGGGTAATCTTGTAACTTGGAGAAGCAAAAAACAGACAGTAGTTGCAAGAAGTACAACAGAAGCAGAATTTAGAGCCATGGCACATGGAATCCGTGAAAAACTATGGGTAAAAAGAGTGTTAGATGACTTGAACTTCAGTCCAGAACTACCTCTAAAACTGTATTGTGATAATAAAGCTGCAATTGACATTGCAAATGATCCAGTTCAACATGATAGAACCAAACATGTTGAGGTGGACAGACATTTCATAAAAGAAAAGCTGGAAAGTGGTGTTATATGCATTCCCTTCATACCATCAGCTCAACAAACAGCAGATGGACTGACTAAGGCCCTAATGAAGCAGAACTTCGAAGAGTTTATGAGCAAGTTAGGCACGATCAACATCTATGCTCAACTTGAGGGGGAGTGTTGAGAAAAAGGGCAGTTTGGTCTTTTTACTGTTTAAAATGAGTGCACTAGGGTTTGTAGGACTAGTAGCCGATGTTTCCTTTTTTGAATATTCTGTCATGATTTTATATTATTTTGAAATGTAACCGTCAATCTTAATTGATTCCTAAAATCAAGGAATTCAATTCGGAGAAAGCTCTAGGTCCTCTACCTATTTAAATCAAGCCTCCTATCATTGTAAAATTACTTTTTCAAGAAATAAAATAATTCCCTTCCTTTTACTTTCTTAACATCATACTCTTGCCATAATTTTCTCATGGTTCTGAAATATATAGTAATGTCCTGAGATCCTTGTTTCAGATCTCTGATGGAGGATTTAACTCTAAAGGCCTGAGCAAAGTTGCCTTGATCAGAATAGGTCACAAAAACAGAGTCCAAAATATCTTTGGCAGTAGGATAAAAAAAGATGAACATGACCTATATCAGGTTCCATGGAGTTGATAATCCATGTCATGATAGTTGCATTCTCAGTTTCCCAAGTGAAAAAGGCTTTTCTTATTCACTGTGCATTTTCTTTGTTCCAGTTAGATACCTCATTTTCCTCTTCCTGTAACGAACATTCTCACAGATTGAGCCCATTGTCTAATTAAACCCATTGAGCTTCACAGAAGTGATTTGAAGACTTGGATTTTCAAATCCGTGTCCATTGGAATGGTTAGAAGAGGAAGAGGAGTTGCCTGGAGTAGTGGATACCGAATCCGATATTTTTCAGGATCATAAAAGAGATAAGAAGAGGATTTAAAGAAGAGAAGAGCAAAGGCTCTGCGACCATATATAATAATATCAATGATGAAGAGTTCATTGCTTATTAAACTCAAGAAATTTTTACAATTATTTATAGATGGCAACTTGCCATTCTGAGTTTGAACCCAACGGTTATAAAACGGCCATAATCTTAGAATAAAATTGAACATTAAACTAATAAACTGAAGGAAGAAAGAGACGAACAAAATAGGATTAGAGATTATCCATGAGAGATTATCCTATAGGTTAGACACAGACCAAGGCTTAGGCGGATATTAAGGTGAATAGTAAGATGAACAATAATTACTATCATCTTTCTCTTATTAGCCCTAGCCAGTCCAGGAAATATAGAGGAGTTTGGAAAGATTTTGTCTTGTTATGAATCCTTGTCAGGACAAAACGTAAATCTGGACAAATCAAATGCTTACTTTGGCAAGGATCTTGACTCACAGCTGCAAGATCACATTCTACATATTCTTTCTATCCCCAGAGGAAACTCAATTGGGTATTAAACCCAGGACTACCATTCTTTGTTGGAAGATCAAAACATGACATCTTTAAATATTTCAAAGATAGGATCTGGAGGAAACTCTATGGCCGGAAGACTATGTATCTTGCTGATGCAGTTAAGGAAATACTTATTGAGGCAGTCATTCAAGCAATACCTACATATATCATGCAAGGTTTTGGCGTTTTGCCATTCCTAATATGCTTTTTCAGGATTTTCTCAGCAGAAACTTTTGGTGGGGGCATAATCCAGACAAATCTTCCTTGGCTTGGATTTCCTGGGACAACCTTTGTAAACCAAAGAGCCAGGGAGGTTTGGGATTTAATGATTTGAAGCTCTTCAATCTGGCCCTGTTGGCAAGCAAAGTTGGAGGATCATCCAACATCCTCATTCTGTAATTGCTTCTATCCTAAAAGCAAAATACTACAAGAATGGTGAGTTTTTGAAAACCAGAGCAGGGAGCAGGCCATCTTTTGTTTGGAATAGTATTCTTAAAGGTAGGGACCTTATAAACCAGCGTCTTCGATGGGTTGTGGCTAATGGAAGACAAATCAACATATTTGGACATCCCTGGATTCCCATGGAACCTACTTTTCGTGTCTCACCCTTGGAACCCTCAAGTTCCTTTACCATAGTAGACCAATTGATCAGCAACAACCTTTGAATTTCTGGCCTATTTAGTATTGATTAGCCTTAGTTTAGTCCTAATCCTGTTATTTTTGCTCATGTTTAGCCTAAGGCTTTGTTTGTTGTTTTTCAGCTGTTTTTAATGTACAGCACTGTACATGCTTTTCGTGTCTCACCCTTGGAACCCTCAAGTTCCTTTACCATACTTGACCAATTGATCAGCAATAACTGTTGAATTTCTGGGCCTAATTAGTATTAATTAGCCTTAATTTAGTCCCTATCCTGTTAGTTATGCTCCAGTTCAGCCTAAGGCTTTGCTTGCTGTTTTCCAGCTGTTTTTAATGTACATTGTCCGTTGGGACACTGTACAGGACTGTTGGACTGCTTTTTCAGCATTTATCTTCGACTACCTTAGTCCTATAAATGCTTCTCTTCTTGTAGTTTGTAATGCACAAGTTTATTATCAATAAAACCTCTTTTTTTTCCTCAATTTCTACATGGTATCAGAGTAGTTTTGATCCAAAAACAAGAAAATGACATTCTCTGAAAAATCAACCTCCATTGAAGTTGTTTCACATTTTGGTGGAACACATATCATTCAAGGGGGAGAGATAACAATCACCTTCTCACAAACCACAACTTCATTGGGGACAACTACCATTTATGGTCAAGATCCCTGCTCATGTTTGTGTATGGAAGGAGTTGTTAGAGATGAACAAGATAAACAAACTTTAGGGATCGACTAACTTGATCCCACAACATACCCATCAACAATATTTATAGTTGCACAACTCCTAATCCATTAAGGAAAATATAAGCCTTAGCCGACCTACTTCTAGTTAGCTTAGGCACACTAGTCGACCTGATTGGTGGGCTGTCATAACACTCAGCCCACCTATATATGCACACACACATACACGGCCCAATATGCCCAAACACTAAATAACATACTCATACTGTCTTTAACATGAGTACAGAAGGACATCTAATTGGTGATACTCCTCAGCCAGCTAAAGATGATCCGAAATACAGACAGTGGAAAGCAGATAACAACATGATCATGTCTTGGCTGGTTGGATCCATGACCCCTGAGCTGAGTGAGAACTTCATGTTCTACAATACAGCTGCAGAGGTATGGGAAGTTGCTCATGATCTCTACTCTAAGAGGGATAACACCTCTGAAATCTATGAACTCAAATCTCAGCTGAAGGATCTCGGGCAAACAAAATCCTCAATCACTCAACTCAAGTCCGTCTCAGTCGAAAGGGAAGGCAAGGTTACTTCAACTAGTTGAGCAGGATTTGGAAACAATTGGATCTTTTCAATGAGCATCAGCTGAAATGCACTAAAATGCAAAGGACTACAAGTTTACGTGAAGATTTCTCCAGGATATGAGACCCTAGGGAGTGTCAATCTTGTCTGCAAACTAAAAAAGGCACTTTATGGCCTAAAACAGTCACCCATGACATGGTTTGGTAGATTTACCAAATCTGTCAAGACATATGGTTCTAAACAATGTCGTTCTGACCATACCATGTTCACAAAATTCATTGTTTTAGGGAAAATAGTGGTTCTAATTGTTTATGTGGATGACATAATCATCAGTGATGATTATTTTGGAAGAAATTCAGAAACTCAATGATTCTCTTGCCAAAAACTTTGAAGTCGAAGACTTGGGGCAGTTGAAATACTTTCTGGGAATGGAAATATAAAGAACTGCAGAAGAGATTCATATCTCTCAAAAGAGATACATTCTAGATCACTTAGAAGACTCATGAATGTCAAACTGTAAACCTGCCTCTTCTCCTATGGAACCTAATTTGAAATTTAGCACGGAAGGATCAACAACTTATGAGGATGATTGGAGATATCAGGGATTGGTGGGAAAACTTATCTACCTATCTCACGCCAGGCCAAATATTTGTTTTGCTGCAAGTCTTGTGAGTCGGTTCATGCACAAGCCATGTTAAGAACATCAAAATGTTGTCAGAACTCTGAGATACCTAAAAGGGACACCTGATCAAGGTTTGCAAACTAAAAAAGGCACTTTATGGCCTAAAACAGTCGCCCACGGTATGGTTTGGTAGATTTACCAAATCTGTCGACATATGGTTCTAAACAATGTCATTCTGACCATACCATGTTCAGAAAATTCGTTGTTTTAGGGAAAATAGTGGTTCTAATTGTCTATGTTGTTGACATAATCATCACTAATGATTATTTGGAAGAAATTCAGAAACTCAAAGATTCTCTTGCCAAAAACTTTGAAGTCAAAGACTTGGTGCAGTTGAAATACTTTCTGGGAATGGATATATAAAGAACTGCATAAGAGATTCATCTCAAAAGAGATACATTCTAGATCTCTTAAAAGACACATGAAAGTCGAACTGTAAACCTGCCTCTTCTCTTGTGGAACCTAATTTGAAATTTAGCAAGGAAGGATCAGCAACTTATGTGGATGATTGGAGATATCAGAGATTGGTGGGAAAACTTATCTACCTATCTCACACCAGACCAGATATTTGTTTTGCTGCAAGGCTTGTGAGTCAGTTCATGCACAAGCCATGTGAAGAACATCAACAGGTTGTCAGAACTCTAAGATACCCAAAAGGGACACATGATCAAGGTCTCTTATTCACAAAGAATGAAAACAGAACTACACATCCATACTGATACTGACTGGACATGTTCAGTAGTGAATAGAAGGTCTACAAGTGGATATTGCTCCTATATCTTGCGGAATTTAACAACTTGGAGGAACAAGAAGCAACCTGTAGTTGCCATAAGGAGATACTCACTGAGATACAGGCTCCTACTCAACAACCTACTAAAATTTTCTGTGCCAACAAATCAACTCTAACCATGTCTGGGAACCCTTTGCATCATGACAAGTCAAAACATATTGATATCAATGGACATTTTATCAGAGAAAATGTTGAAAACAAAGAGACTCAGATCTCCTTTGTTCCCTTCCCGACCAAATGGATGATATCTTCATTAAAGGGACATCTATAACCCAGTTCCATGATATTACGAGCAAGCCTGGCTGTTCATCTCTCTACACAACCTGGATCATTGTTTGCTTTCCTAGAATTCTCTCACATTCTGAAGCTCAGACATCATTCCTTCCTTGATTGATGTGGTCTGCTGCAAGAAAATCACCCATCCGATGCGGATCTCTTATGTTCGCTCCTTTGGTCAATCTGGTTGGCTCGTAATAGAGCTGTTTTTGACAAAGAGCCCCCCTCTGCTTTGCGCGTCTCTCATCAGGCTAAGTCTCTTCTTGGAGCTTTTCATAGGGAAACTTCACTCGATATTGGAATCTCTTGCCTGCAGCCTTTTCCTCAACAAGCTGGGTTAAACCCATTTCAAGTTTTATCAAGATAAATGAGGAAGCATGCTTCCTCAATGGATGTGGATCTGCTGGGATCCTTGCTCGTGACAGCACTGGGAGTCTTCTTGCAGCTTTATCTGTTGGCCTACGAATGGTGTCCTCAGTCGAAGAAGCAGAATTGAGGGCAATCCATTGAATCCACTAAAATCTGGAGTGGTCCGATTGTTGTCGAATCGGATTATTTAAGGAGTATAGCTCGAATTCTGGATGATAATAAAGTTCTCTCAGCTTTAGGACCTTTAATCTCGAGTATTAAAGTAATTAGTCGATCCTTCTCCATTTGTAGGTTTAAATCGATGTTTTAATCGGCCGGCGGATGAGTTGGCACGGCTTAGCTGTTCACTCCCAGAAACGCCTTTCGGCTTCTGTAACTGGGGTGTTAACCCCCCCTCCCTCTGTATTCTCTGCCTTATTAGCAGACAACGTTCAATTAATGAACATCCATTATTTATTAAAAAGAAAAGAATAAATAGGACGTGATTCTTTTTTGTTGTTTTATTTTGTGTTTTATTCAGTTCTATTAGTAAACTCTTATGTTGATCCTTTTTGGCTTGTGAAGTGTTTCTGTCTTAAGTTTATTAGAATGGTGGCAGCATATGAAGGCTTGCAGGTGAAGTAGTGATCTTGTTCAAAGTACTGAGAAACTGCTATTTTTGATTAAAATTTTATTTTTTGCAGAAGCGATGAGTGGCAGCATATGAAGGCTTGCAGGTACAGGTTTCAGCTCCTATTACAATCTTGAAGTTTAATTATGTCATGCTTTCACCTTTAAAAAATAAAAAGAAAAATTATGTCGTGTGTTTATGTGCCTTTATATTGCTTTTGGTACTGGCCTGTTCTGTTTAGCCGTTAGGTGTCTAGGCCATAGGAATTTTCGGGATTCAGCCTAAATTATGATACGGAACTATTGAATATAATAAATAACAACATAGTATAGTATTGTTATACTTTAATTTGTAAGTAAATAGGCCGGTTAGACACTTTACAACAATAGTTAATGTTGCCCACTCTATAAAGTGTATCCTAAGTAGTATTTATTACCATGTTGCTTTTTCTCTTTCCTAGATTAGGCATGCTTACTTTAAGCTCAAAGGTCACCTTGTAATGTATCTATTTATTTGGGGCTGTTTAGCCTAGTAAATCAATAAGAGTTTCTACTTTCTC
Source organism: Gentiana dahurica var. dahurica (assembly GCA_024500145.1). NCBI lineage: Eukaryota > Viridiplantae > Streptophyta > Magnoliopsida > Gentianales > Gentianaceae > Gentiana > Gentiana dahurica. The sequence continues at coordinate 34,505,606 of CM044907.1, forward strand.
TTAATCTCTTCTTCCTATTTCTCTCTTATTCTCTATATGGTAGCAGAGCCCTGAAAATACTTCAGGAAATCGATCTGTTTTTCAGTTTTTTTCCCTCTGTTATATCGGAAAAATGACAGCAAATGAATCTAATCCTTCCCCTCTTTCACTCTCTTTCAATGGAGTTGATAATCCATCACTCCAAATTACTTCCAAAAAATTATCTGGACCGAATTATCTATCTTGGTCACAGTCAGTTTACACTTATGTCCTAGGGAGAGGAAAGAAAGGATACCTCACTGGATCCTCCATACCTCCTACCGACAAAAACTCAAAGGAGTTTGATACATGGGAAACCGAAGATGCCATTGTTAGATCATGGCTTATGAATTCCATGGTAGAAAAAATCAGCTCTAATTTTCTGTATGCCAAATCAGCCCTCAGTATTTGGAAGAAGCTAAAGTCACTATACTCTAATGAAGGTAACTATGTCCAAGTGTATGGACTGAAACTTAAGCTTCGGAATTCAGTCCAAAATGGACAGCCAATCAATGAATACTTCAATACTCTAACCAATCTGTGGGAAGAGTATGACCAACTTACTATCAAGGAATGGAAATGCACTGATGATGCTGATATTCATAACAAGGAGCTAGAAAGGGACAGGTTGCTGGATTTTCTGGGAGGCCTAGACTCAACTTATGAAGCAGCCAGAGAAAGGATACTTGCAATATCTCCCTTTCCTTCTATAAATGATGCTTTCAGCATTCTAAGGAAGGAGGAGTGCAGGAGGGGAGTAATGCCTATGGCTGGAGGGATACTACCAACTCCAGGAGGAGCATCTTCAGCCTTTAAAGTGTCAGAATCAAGCGACCAATGCAGCCTTTAACAAAAACAAAAGGAGTGAGAATTGGGCCAACCTTCTATGTGACCACTGTAAAAGGAAAGGACACCCGAGGGAAAAATGCTGGCTGTTGCATGGAAAACCTCCTCACCTTCTCAAAAATCAGCAAGCAAAAACAGGGGATAGAGGCCATGAGCCGAACAAGGCTTATAGTGTGGCTGAACAGAGGCAAGGATTCACTGAAGAGCAAATGAACACACTTCAGTTGATGTTTAGCAAACTCCAACCACAGCCTCCTGAATCACTGGTTGGAGCTACAGCACATGAAGGGCAAAAATGGATTGTTGACTCTGGAGCTACCAGCCATATGACAGGTGAAATTTCTATTTTTGAAACTTTCTCAAGTATTGAATCTCACCAACATGTTACTATAGGTGATGGTTCCTCTAAAAGAGTATTAGGAAAAGGCAGAGTCAGAATTGAACCTACCATTACCCTAGAAAATGTCCTCTATGTTCCTAATCTAAATTGTAACCTTCTCTCTGTCAAACAGTTTTGTAGAGATAGGAAATGTTCACTAACTTTCTGGATACCCATTGTGAGTTTCAGGATCTCAAGTCTATGATGAAGATTGGCAGTGCTAAGAGTACTAAGGGAGGTCTGTACCTGTTTCATAGCAAGACCTTAGAAGAACCAAGAGGATTAGTGGCTAGTTTAGACTCTAAATGTAACAAGATTATTCATTTACATTTTAGACTAGGCCATCCTAATTTTGTGTACTTGAAAAAGTTGTATCCTTCCTTATTTTCTGGAATCTGTATGGAAAAATTAAAATGTGAGTTCTGCATTCTTGGCAAACAGACTAGAAGTGTGTATCAGTCTGTACCTTATACACCCACTGCTCTTTTTGTTCTTGTTCATACTGATGTTTGGGGTCCTTCTAGGGTCCCTAACCTATCAAAAAAACCTTGGTTTGTTACTTTTATTGATGATCATTCTAGGACCACTTGGGTATATCTTATGAGCCAAAAATCTGATGTCACAGCCATATTCACCAACTTCTATAACTTTGTTGAAACTCAGTTCAAAACCAAAATTCAAATCCTAAGATCTGACAATGGGACTGAATATTTTAATTCACACCTATCCCCTTTCCTTACTGAAAAAGGGATTGTTCATCAATCCTCTTGCACTAACACCCCACAACAAAATGGGGTAGCTGAGAGGAAAAACCGACATCTCCTAGAAATTGCCAGAACCATGATCTTCACCTATAATGTTCCTACCTTCTATTGGTGTCAAGCTGTCCTAACTGCCACCTATTTGATCAATAGAATGCCTTCTAGGATACTGAATTTCAGGACCCCCATTAATGTCCTAAAAAGCATCTATCCTTGCCCAAAACTCATCTCTGATATCTCTCTAAAGATATTTGGATGTACTGCTTATATCCACAATCATAACCCCAACAGGGGGAAGCTTGATCCTAGGTCTGTTAAAACCATATTCCTTGGCTATTCTCCTACAAAAAGGGGGTATAAATGTTTTGACCCTAAAACTCATAAAACCTACATCACATTTGATGTTACATTCATTGAAGATCAGCCTTTCTTTTTAAAGTCTGAAACTAAATCCACTGACCAAGATTTGATCACTGAAACTGCCATCACCCTGCCTATTAGTGTTGATACTCCCAATGACACTCATATTCATCAGCCTGGAAAAGAGATCATTATTTACACCAGAAAAAATTGGGTACCCCTGAATGCTGAAAACCCCAATAATTCTCAAATCCAGACCAACCAACACTCTGATTCCTCATCTACTTCACCTAATTCCTCATCTGATTCTTCATCTACTTCACCTACCTCATCTGGATCACCCACTGACATTTCACCTCCTATTCTTGAGTCTGATCTTCCTATTGCTCTTAGAAAAGGTAGGAGAGAATGTACTCAACACCCTATTCAGAAATTTGTGGCCTATAGTAAAGTCTCACCTTCTTATCAAGCCTTCTTGTCTAATATTGACTCTAGCAGTATACCTAAATCCGTTGAACATGCCTTAAGTCAACCTAAGTGGAAACATGCTGTTTTAGAGGAACTGTCTGCTTTAGATAAGAATCATACTTGGGATTGTGTTCCTAAACCACAGGGGGTAAGACCAGTTGGGTGTAGATGGCTCTTTACCATCAAACACAACCCAGATGGTACCATTAACAGATACAACGCAAGACTTGTTGCAAGAGGTTTTACCCAGACTCAAGGGGTTGATTTTAATGAAACATTTGCTCCAGTGGCTAAGTTAAACTCAGTCAGAATCCTAATTTCCATTGCTGCTGTTCAGAATTGGCCTCTTTATCGGATGGATATTAAAAATGCATTCTTAAATGGGGATTTAAAAGAAGAGGTATATATGCACTATCCACCGGGTTTTAGACTTAAACCTAATCATGTTCTGAAGTTAAACAAAGCCATCTATGGTTTAAAGCAATCTCCAAGGGCCTGGTTTGAAAGATTCACCAAAGCTATGAAGGAAGCTTCTTATCATCAAGGCCATAGTGATCATACTATGTTCTACAAACATGATCAGTCTGGCAAAGTCACTATTCTCATTGTCTATGTTGATGACATCATCATCACAGGAAACTCAGAAGAAGAGATCAGCTACTTGAAGAACTTTCTAAAACATCAATTTGAAGTAAAAGATCTAGGCACACTAAAGTACTTTCTTGGTATTGAAGTTGCTAGATCATCCAAGGGTATCATACTCACCCAGAGGAAATACACTATGGACTTACTATCTGATTATGGACTGTTGGGGAGCAAACCAGTTAGCACACCCCTCGATAATACTGTCAATTTTGGGAAGGATGATGCTGGTACATATATTGAAGCTGAAAGGTATCAGAAACTTATTGGAAGATTAATCTACTTATCTCATACTAGGCCGGACATATCTTTTGCTGTTAGTACTCTTAGCCAATTTATGCATTCACCTAAAGAAATTCACTACAAGGCAGCAGTTAGGCTCTTAAGGTTTTTGAAAGGGAATCCTGGAAAAGGTATACTATTTAATAGAGAAGGAAATAACAGAATTGAGGCCTACGTGGATGCTGATTGGGCAGGGTGCAATATTGATAGAAAGTCAACCTCAGGTTGGTGCATTTATGTCTTTGGAAATCTGGTTTCTTGGAGAAGTAAGAAACAATCAGTTGTGGCCAGAAGTTCAGCTGAGGCTGAGTACAGGGCAATTGCAGTGTATGTGTGAGATATTATGGGTGCAGAAACTTATGAAGGAACTAAGATTTGTTGTTTCTACTCCAACTTGTCTTTACAGTGACAGTCAGTCGGCTATTGAAATCACTCAAAATCCGGTACAACATGACCGGACCAAGCATATTGAAATTGATCGGCATTTTATCAAAGAGAAGATGGTGAAGGGAGAGATTTTCCTATCTTATATCAATTCAAGAAATCAAGTGGCTGATGTGTTCACTAAGAGTCTACCTAGCACCTCCCTTCTGAAGTGTATTGACAAGCTTGGTCTGCTAGATATCTACATCCCAGCTTGAGGAGGAGTATTGAATATAATAAATAACAACATAGTATAGTATTGTTATACTTTAATTTGTAAGTAAATAGGCCGGTTAGACACTTTACAACAATAGTTAATGTTGCCCACTCTATAAAGTGTATCCTAAGTAGTATTTATTACCATGTTGCTTTTTCTCTTTCCTAGATTAGGCATGCTTACTTTAAGCTCAAAGGTCACCTTGTAATGTATCTATTTATTTGGGGCTGTTTAGCCTAGTAAATCAATAAGAGTTTCTACTTTCTCTTAATCTCTTCTTCCTATTTCTCTCTTATTCTCTATAGGAACACCCATCTTTTCATGGTTAATTCTTCTAGTATAATAAATTCTTGGGTTTGAGATTCTGCAATACCAGTCACATATCAAACCTTCTAAACGAATGGGAAATTCTGATGTGGAGTACGTCTCCTTTCTGCTGAACGAATGGCAAACTATTTTATCGCGCTCATTGAAAATTACAAAAGGATGCTTCACTCAAGGTTACATTAATGATTATTGTGTTTTAGCCTTGTTATTCTTTACTCCTTCCCACTTGTGTCCTTCGAGTCTTGGGGATTAGAGATATGATTGTAGAAGTAATAATAAAACTTGACAATCAGATCATATTAACTAACGGAAAGGCCAATACAAAACATTCACCAACAAAAAAAGCGACGAAACATCCACCATTATACCTCATTTTATCATTTCATGGCCCAGTATTGGTATATGGAGACTAACTTCTTCTGGATATCTGTTCTCACATCCCTTTCCACAATCACCATTGGAGATATTAAACCGAAAGCAACTTAACGACAAACTCTAGCACAAATCCCTGGACAATCTAAAAAACCTTGAGCAAAAACAACCTACAAAGCGTCTACTTTGGTAAGTGCAAAGTAGACGATTCCTTTAAAGGCATACGGCACGCAAGTTTTTTTCTTCTTTCAAATCCTTCTTCAAAAGAGATTTATTCCCAAAAATATGCTGCGAAGTGAGCTCAAAGGTCCATACATCATGTCTTAGATTGCAGCCTATTCTTCCTAGGCTTAAAGAACATGTAATCTCCTGCAAATAATTCCTTTTCCACCAACCTTTTTATTCAACACATCATGAAGGCAAACCCTATTATAAGTCATTCTCCAGATGCAATCTGGCTGCAAAAGATTCAGAAACAAGTAATTTAAACTTGGCGACATGATTTTCTATTAAGTTTTTATCTGAACTTTGGCCGTCCAAATCTTTTGCTTGGAAGCTTGATTGCATAATCTTTCCCTTGCTCTATATGATTGTCCTTTAGGCCATCATGGAATGATTTCAATACATCCTTGGTTGAAAGGGCATGTATAGTTTTCGCAAAGCTTGAAAGTTTTTTAATTTGTCCTCTGGTTCCACCAATTTTATCTTCAACCCATCAGGAAGACAAGTCAACACTCTGGTAACGCCCTGAACAAGTCCCCATCTATGACCAACAAAAAAAGATTCCTTGAAGCCAATGTTAAATCCTTCTTTTGCAGAAGCCTCCTTCCCGGCCATAAGACCATCACGATATCCAATTGTATGGAATTGGTCATGTTGTTTCTGCCACTCCCTGTCGTTTCTCAACACCTCCGTCATTTGAAGCATCATCATCGTACCATAGGTCATCATCATCAACCTTATCCAGTGTTCTAAAAAACGCAAAAACCGGTCGCCTAAGCGAGGCCCTAGGCGACTCTCGGGCGTCTCGACTTGGCTCTAGGCGATCTCATCCGGGCGACAGGGGTGCTGGGCGATTTTCTGAGCGTTCCTGGGCGCTCTTAGGCCTTTCTAGGCACTCCTAGGCCCTTCTAGGCGCTCCTAGGCCCTTCTAGGCAATCAGGGTTCCATCTGGGCGAACATCCAAGTTTTCCCAAGTAATCCCTTAAAACCCTAGAACCCTTAAAACCCCTTAAAACCCATTAAAACCCCTTAAAACCCTAAAACCGCCTAGGCGCCGCCTGGGCGCCCTAGGCCCTAGGCGCCCCAATAGCGTACCGACTTCGCCTAGCGCTTTTTAGAACATTGACCTTATCGATTGAATTGCTCTCCGCATTGTGAATAAACGGTTTTGAATTTCAGAGTAGAGCTCGTCGGCTAATAAGCTTCTTTCCATCTTTCTTTAGAAATAACAAAATTTCCCCTTATTTGATTTCTCCCCAAGCACTACCACTGCCACTACATTATCCAGTGGAAACAATTGTTCATGTAAATGCCCAATTAGATGACTTGATACAACTCATTGGGATTCATTATGAGTTTATGACCATCTCCATCAAGGTTAACTGATTTCACTATGAAGATGAAGATTATATTTTAAATAGGGCAAGAGGTAGAATTCGTCGACTCCAAACGGCATGCAAGTTTACATAATTTAAATAATGCAAACAATAACTGATAGTTGCAGAAACATAAGTTGTGTATGAGACACGTCTTTATTCAATCTATATTAGTTTTGGAAGTGAATAAATTAGAAAATGGCACTCATAAGCTATGATGCACGGATGCTTTCGTCGTGTAGTGTGTCCCCCATGTGTGTGATGTATTTGTTGACAGAAAATAAAAAAGAACTTAGTCAATATGAAATTGATTCAGAATACATCACAGGACTACCTTTAAATAGATAAAACTATAAAAGAAACTTGGATCCTAGTCCTAAATTATAGGAAAGCTCTAAACCCTAAACCCTAGGCTGCCAGTAGCCTCTTATTAATAAATAATAAAGGTAAAAAAGACACAAACACCCCTGTTCTTCAACAGTATCCGACACAAATACCTACCGGATACTTAGGATACACAATTGGGGACAAATTTGTACTTTTTAAAAGTTGGATACGTGGTTCACATATGCATAGTTATAACTCGTATATCTGGAAAGAAGAACCGTGTTGAAAATTGTGTAAAAACCGACATATAATGAAAGAAATGCTATCAAAATTGATGAACAACCTCCCCAAGTAAAGAGAACTACCGACCATTGTTTTATTTTTTGTGTTTTAATTTTTCATAATCTTTGGTCTTAACACTTTTATTATGTACTATTTGTTCCTTATATTTTCAATACTTACTCATATGCTTTCCTTACCCGTATCCTTTATTTTTTTAAAAACTCGTACCCTCGTATCCTATGTCTGCGTGTCCGTACCCGCGACTGATAAGTTGTGCAGGTTTATGGTTGTAAAAAGAAGCAAAAAGACCTCTTTAGTCTTTAGTTTACTGCCCATTTGGTTTTGACGAACATTTGTTTCTTTTTTCCGTGTCCCCAGGAAAAGACGTGAATCTATAACAACTGACTTGGAGATGTTGGAAAGGTTTGTTATTTTTCACAATTTTAATCAAGTAAATCTTCCTTCATATTCTCCTTCATGTTACGGCAAGGACGGAGTTAGTAACATGGTTGAAGGGGGCTAAGCCCTCTCGGGATTGTGTTAAAAAAAAAAACCATAGAATCTAGTTCAATCTATCATGTCGTCTTAATTAAGCTTATTAGCTCACCCAACTTCAATTCTTGTCTCCGCCCTTGTGTTACGGAGGTATAATTTTGAGTGCCTATGGGAGCTCCACCCCCCTCTCTATATATGTGTGTGTGTGTGTGGTGGGGGGATTATTACACGTTTAGTCCTCTATTTTTCTTTATTTTCTCAAAACTAGCCTCAATCTTTCATTGTTACGATGAACACCCATTTTATTGTTATGATAAACACTCCTATGTATGTGTTTTTGTTACAATTATAGGACAAGTAAGGTGTGTTTATCGTAACAAAAACACACACATAGGGGGTAAACTATCTTAATAAAAACACATACATAGGGGCAAGTAAAACACATACATTGGGGTCTTTGTTGTTTTTTTTTTTGTGTGTCGTCATATTATATTTATCATTTTGTTGGGTTATAGCTTGTGGAAAACATTCTGGTTTGCAGGGAGGTTGATTCAATAAAAAAGAAGCAGCCTCATGCCAGGTATTTTTCAAGTTTTTTTATTTTCTTGACTTTGAACTACCTTGTAAAGTTACCTTAGCCTATCACAAATTCCAACCATGGAAACATCAATCAAGACTACCTACAGTAGGTGTAGAACTAAGGCTAAAGGTTTGTGCTTGGGGGGCTAAGCCCACCTGGAGTTTCATTTTTTTTTTTTTTTTTATAAAATCAAACGAGATATATATATCCTAACCCATCAAATCATCATAATCCAGCCCACACGCTTCTTTGTACACGTGGCAGTCATCCGACAGCTCGTTCTAATTGTAAGCCTTTTACTAGCCTACCTCAACTTCAAAACCTACATTTGCCCTTGGATATAAATAAAACCTGGCCCCTCGAAGCATAGACAGGATTCTGTTATGTACTGGATCTCTACACCATTTTATTACGGTATACTTGGTCATACCCTCGTTAAAGTTTATATGTTTATATTTCATATAGTTAAAACACTTCAACAATTCGGCAAATAAATAATGCCATTGCAGGGTCCAAAAGGACGACACCAAGAGCAAGGCCGACCCATCGTGCTGAGTTGGTTGACCCGGATACATGGATACATGCCTTGAGGCTTTGTTGCCTGCTTTAATATCATCTTTATAATAATAGTCTAATAATATGCTTTTGTTTTAATATCTATGTTAAATGCCTTATTATCATTCACTTAACGTATGAGGTGATTTGGACTGTACACTGATTTGTCTTCAGCTTTATTTATTTGTCTCTCATTGTGTAGCAATTCTATATGTATTGCCATTTCTGTTCTGTAATCGCTGCTTTTTTTCCCATGCCTTTTTAGCATATTTTTAACGACTAATCGTCTTATTTTACATTATCTATGTCATTTTTAACATAGCCATGGATATAGCCGTGTGTGTGTTAATATATATATACTAGTAAAAGCTTGCCGAGCAAGGCACGGCGTTTGAATGCCCACGATAAGCATTAAGCAGCAAAAACGCCTCGGACATTTATTAGGATTGTATAACACTAAAGAGAGAATGCATTGTGTAGAGGAGCATATAGAGTGCATAGTTTATTACACTGCATGAAGGCAGGTATATATTACTACAAGCACTATTCAAGCAAAACACTACATAGCTGTCTCAACAGAAATTACAGTTTAAACAGAGCAGCATAAAGTTCAAAAGATAAGTAGTTATGTTGTAGTTCATACCACAACCAACATATTACTAATCATTGCACGCCGGATAGCATGTAATGATTTGCAATACATTTTCAAAAGATGTCTCAAAACGCTAGTCAAAATACTTAATTGTCTAAAAGTAAAACAAAGCAGTACGGCATATTCATTTCCATTGATTCTTTAACTCTGCTTTTCCTTTGCTTTCTTTACTGTGCTCTCTGCAGAAGTAGCATCAACTGGTGATGGTTCAGCATGTCTAGAAGCATTAAATGTGCTTGTTCGATCTGCCTTGTCTGAATGAAGAGCTGCTGCTGCAATGAAGTCAATGGTTCGTTTGACGGATGTGTTGTCTCGAACATTTTTTGTAGTAGCCTGTTCTTGTTCAATTTCAGCCAATACTTTAGATGTGGTAGGTGTGAAAAACTGATCCTCTTTCTGGGCATCTAGTTCTCCAACCATGCAACATTGTATGCTTTCACAGAACTGTAGCTAACAAATTCCTGGCTGTCATCTTCTTTCTTTTTCTTCTGTTTCTTCCTCAAGAAGCAGACAATTGTAAGCTTCTCTAGTGCCTCCTTCACTTCTTCTTCCACGTTTAAGCCCTACAACATAATATTAATCGTAAGAATAAAGAATGGTTTTTGTGTATGGCAAAGATTTTGTATTCATAACGACTTACAAATTCATTAGAGTCTTTCAAGTGCTGTGGAGTGACGTTAGTCGGTAGCTCAACATCTGGTGACTTTATAGTTACAAAGAGGGTATCATCACCTTCTGTTAGTCGAATCGGAATCCGACTCCTAATGGAGAATTTCAATAATATAGACATGAGTGGCATGAACAAGTCACAGTAAATTTATTTAAAGAAGATGTATAGACATGACTAAATACCTGTATTCCACACCACTTTTTTCACCACAGTTTGAACACTCTATTACCCAATCCATAGGGCAGTCCAATGTCCTCTTGCAAGTTTGGCAAGCGTTGAAATAGTACTTGTGTTTCCCAGGTGTGAATTCAGGCTTGCCAACCACCCAAGCTGTTTTTCTCTGTGTGTTTAAACAACAACTGAAGGGTAAAGATAATGTGCTGTTGTTCGTGTAGGAAAATTAATGTAACTTAGAGACAGAGTGGCAAGTTAAGGGCGTGCATATCATACATAAAACCGTATACGTAAAACGTGTGTACTCATTGTTTGCATAAGTAGTTCTTTACCCATTGAAGCGTAGCAATGGCTTGGTGCACGGTAATTGTATCTTCCAGGGCTGGTGGCGGGAACAACACTGATGGGTCCCTGAACGTGTGAGCTTTCACCATCTTCTTAATTTCAGTGTTGTTGTCATGGCACCTGTTTTAGGAGAGAACACTGTAAGAAGAAACATTTGCTGTACAGAACAAATGTGTATGTAGTTATGTATATGATCATTACCAGCCTTGCAGCGCCAAACTATCGGGCAAGGGTGGGTTTATCAAGATGTAAGAATACATGCGTGTTGAGAGGGACAACCCTACGAAAAGTTACGTAACAGTCAGTAAATGGCATATATTAACAGTTAATTTTAAAGCCTGCTTTTGAAGAGTACGTATTTACCGTGAAATGTGGTAGCCTTCACGTTCCTTGCAATGATGATTGAAGTAGCTGGAAAAGCATTTGCCAACTGGAGGCCCTCTTCGTCTCCAAACTCATTCCATAATGTTAAGATGATTGGTACTTTCCTATTCATGAGTTAAATAATGTGTATAAATAATTTTTTCAAGTACAAGGTAAGTGCGAAAAGGAGGATACGCACTGTACATATAGGGCCGAATGAGAAGGTAAAGAGATTACGAAAAGTAAATGTTAATTACCTTTCGTCGATAATCACAACCTCACGGTTAGTCGAAGTTGGAGTAACCTGCTTGCGTGGAAAGGCATGAATGACTATACCTTTGATGTCTGTAATAGCATGAGTGTAAAAGGTAAGCAGACAGAGAAAGCCATGGTATTTAATGCACAACAGAAGACATTACCAAAGTAGAATTCAGCATCTGCATGCTTTGAAAGCTCAGCAAAGTCCATCAAGTCATACGTAAATGGAAGCGTTGGTGGAACCTCTTCATGAACAGGCTCAACAAGTTTTTTGTAATCCAGAACCCAGGAGAATGGATATGGTCCTAACTTGAAGAAAGACACAGCTGGAATCACATATTCATTCGAGACGTTGTAACGCTTGAAAGGAAGTAAACTGTACTCGAAAAACGAATATCGCTTTCGTACACAATCCCCGAAACCTTGTTGCCCTGTGGAAAACAAAAACGGCATTATTGTGAATACAGTAACAAATCAACTGTGACCTGTAGGTGTACATAACAGTATGTAACTGCAAAAATGTTACCTCTTCATCAACAAGCATGTAGCGCCTGTAGCGTTTTCCGGGCTTGGTTGGAGTTCCAGTTCCAACCTTGGGACGATGTCGTTCGACAACTTGTACAGTGACAGTCCAATCTTGTGTGTCGCGGTTAATTTCTGGGATAAGAGACATCTTTCTAGGTTGGGTGATAGCCATTGCAGATGAGTAACTATAGTAAAAGGTAAAAAAGATAACACCATTGTCAAAAGACAAGGAGCAGCAGAACTCTGGATGTGAAAATAACATATTTACAAAGTAATGGAAGAATGAAAGAAAGGAAAAACAAAAGTTATTTTTGTGTGGAAATTTTACCTTTACGAATGACCCAACACCTCTTTGTACACAATATTTTTTGTAACTGCGTGTGACGTTGTTTCATCTTTTTGTTTTCGGATCAGAATTTTTGTAGCAGCCATTTGTTTTGCACGCGAAAGTGCAACATATAACTAACCATGCGAGAAAACCGGTTGTTTTAAGTACAGACCTACAAAGTCTAATGTTTGGCCTTGTGACTTGTTTATTGTCATTGCAAAGCAAAGTCTTATTGGAAATTGCGTACGTTTATAAGGAACTGGGTATGTTTCATTTGTTGGTGGTTGAAGTGGTATTCTATGTAAAAATACTTGGTGGCTTTTAAAATCACCTAAAGCAATCTCTGCATGTATGATTTTTCGACTAAAGCTTTTACATACTAAACGTGTTCCATTGCATAGGCCCTCACTTGGGTTAAGATTACGCAGCAAGATTATGGGAGAACCTACTTTTAAAATCAATATGTGTGGAGGCAAACCATTCGGCATAATGCTGTTTATCAGGTCTTGATACTGAGCTTGAAGATCAGGGTTTTGAGTTTCGTCAAAGCTTGTATAATGAACTGCTTCTCCAACGAATCTATGAATCATTATGGTGTTAATCTCATCTACAAATTGGTTTTTCATGGTCAGTATAGCCCTGTTAACATGTGTTGTGTTTTCTGGTGTGTTTTCGTTATCTGGATATACAGCTCTAATGAGGTTAGAAATGTCAGCTTTTTCATCATCAGTGCTTGGTATGAGGCAAGAGTTTGGTAAAGTAACATAGCCTACATCTTCTTCGGTGTTCTTTCCTTCGCCTACAAGCATCAAGAAAGACGCAAAATAAGGATCAGTGACAGCCCTCATATTTTCAGTCAAATAAAGCTTTTGTATATGTGGCCAAATCGGAGAGTTTATAATGCAAGCATCAATTTCTTGTTTCTTGCTTCCTCTTTGTACCACGGGCAACGTTTGCCTGATATCTCCGCCTAAAAGCACAACCTTCGCACCAAACAATTCAGTACTCGACATTATATCTTGAAGCATGTCGTTTAAAGACTCCAAAGCTGACCTTTTTGCCATTGGAGCTTCGTCCCATATAATTAATTTACTTTCTCGGATTAAAGTCCTAAGGGCAGACTGTTTACTGACCTTACATGCTGCAAAGTCAGAATCATCTATAGGTATCTTGAATCGCGAGTGTGCAGTCCTACCACCAGGAAGGATTGAAGCTGCAATTCCAGATGTGGCAGTTGCTAAAGCGAAAAAGCCCTTGCTTCTAATTTCAGCCAGCAATGCCCTATAGAGAAATGTCTTACCGGTACCACCAGGACCATCTACAAAAAAGGCTCTAGGCTTATTGCCATAAACAACATCTGTTACTGTCTTGAATATCTTTTATTGTGCAGGATTCAACATATTTTTTAAGTTTAGCTCACAAGATGTAACAACTATACTACTTTCTGTTCTGAGCTCACTCATTAGGTCCTCAGGAATATGATCAATGTCCGACAAAAGAGCTCCGAAATACGTGTCAATGCTCTTTCCCATGCTCTTTAGATAGGAGTCTATTTGTTGTATTACTTTACTCCTTATCCGAGCCTTAGAAAGATCTAAATCTTTAATTAGATCCTCGACATATGATCCTCAAACTGTAAGAACAGCTTTTCTGGATCATTGGGTGAACAATAGACTAAAATTGTTGAGAAAAGTCTTCTCAGCTGAAAAGGCATATGATAAATTGAAGCCTCTTGCATGCAAAGTTCTTGACTATTATCATCTTCAAGAACACCCCTAAGCAATGCAGATTCCCTAAACGTGGGAACTACTTTGTCGTCAACCGTCTTAAGAGATTCGTACAACGTAGGGCAACGTACAGTTGACAAAAGCATTCTTAGGTAGAACCTTTCTCCTTCGGTTGGATGTGCAGCACTATCCGACCAATAGAATCGCCTTTTTTCCTTATAGTCCATTCTTTTCTAGATGGATTCCAAACAAAATGTGTGGGAAATTCAGCATACGTGCAGTTCAGATCTTGGACATACTTACTTGTTCTATTCATATGAAAGAATTCCGTAAGCATTGTTTTCAACTGTTGTGGGTTTTGAAGTATATCAGACAAAGAATCAGAATTCGTATACCTAATTGTTTGGTAGTTTTCTAGATGAAGTGGCAGACAAATAATAGGAGGTTTCATCTCACTCATTGGAAACCTGTACAACCGCCAAAGGGCTTCAGGCGGTGAAATCCAACGAGCTGAGACAAACTCTTGTATTTCATCAACAACGTTAGATCGCTCCGTTTCATTAGATAGCTGGAATAGAATCCTATCACTACCTTTACAAATGTATTTGTAGATATATTTTACCGCGACTATCGAGGCACATATCTCCACGTTAATATGGCAGTCAAATTTTGCTACCAAATAGGGTGTATGTGGCACCACCCATCTATTATCAAGGTAACAACCCCGGACCTTAACTTTTTTACCATCATTACGTCGACGGTATGTCGGATATGCACCTGATTCTGATTTTGTTTCTTCACAAAATTCTTTAGGGTAGGATTTCTTACATGTCCCATTTTTACGCATGCATACATTTGTAGGGTTTTGTTTCCCACATGGGCCATGGATCATATGCTTAACTACAGTTTCATATAGCCAAGGATCTGAATATTTGTCCGGAAGCTCAGCCGAGACAAATTTATCATATTCTGATGGGTCATAAAGCTTGCTTGCATTTTTTAAAATAAGGAGAAAGTGAGCATGTGGCAGGCCCCTCTTTTGATACTCAATTACATAGGTATAAGAAGCTACCTCACCAAAGATTTCTTTTTTTATTAGCTCATCTTTAAGTTCTTCTATCTTAGCATGGAAAACCCTTGTCGTTAAATCTGGCCCGTCTTGTGCTTGCTTAACTGGTAACAAGTGTTGTTTGATTTCTGGCCAGTTCGGGTTGCAGGTCATGGTTAGAAAGATATCAGGCTTTCCGTATTTTTGGACAAGAGTCATTGCGTCTACATATTTCCGACGCATGTGCCTAGGGCCACCAATGAAGCTACCTGGCAACACAATTCTTTGTCCTATGTTCGATGGTTTATGTTCACCAGATCCAACAGCATCTACGATGCCTTGCAAAAATTCCTGTCTTATTTCATCTTGCTTAGATTTTGCCCTATAGAAGTCAAGCCTTTGAGTTTCTAACTTTATGTACATATCAACTGAGTATTGTTGGAAAAGCCTACCAAAACGAAGGAGGTGACTATCATCGTCCGCTCTAATCTGGAACTTGTAAGAATAGAACTCCCTCATAGAGACGCAGCCATAATTGGAACCAGACTCAGATGCAGCTGAAAAAGATTAGATAGGAATATCAGGTAAAATGATGGAGAATAAATTTCCTACATAGAGTAAGTAAGCAAAAAACTAATGGATACCAATCTCCTTAGCTTCCAGTAGCTCATCAGCTGTTGTATAACTGGAGGGATTAAATGGCTGTCTCTTATACGAGAGAGAAGAAATCCTTTTTTTTTTCTCCTTCACACCGTTTTTAGGGATTCCTGGATGCCAACCAGGAAAACCACTGTCATGGATAACTGGATATTGTAAAGAATCGAGGCAGCCGTAGTAATACTGAATGCTCTTCGACTCCCCGTTATGCTTGTATACCTTAATGTCTCTATGTGTTACTTCATTGTTGGTCTCATCAATATCCAACAGAACAGCAACTTGGGAAACAATAGGCTTGGCATATATCTTATGATTCACTGAAGGATTATGCTTTAAGATTATCTGTTTATTTTCAAGATTAGGGATACACGACAAGCTACGAAAGAAAACAACATATGGATTACCCTCTAAGGCACGAATAAGGGTTCTAAGAATTTCCTCATCTAGGCAAGGGTTGTTTGTTAGATGCTGTTGCAGCTCGTATTCTGTGTCATGATAGTAAAGTTGGAGATTTTTTGGCATACCTTCGTCAGGGGACAAATTGTTTATCCAATGATAAACCTGGCCTTGAACCCTGAAGGTGTAGATGCCTTTGTCTTTCTTGGCAAGTCTTTTATCGTACCGTAAGCCAAGAGATGTAAATGCTAG
Organism: Gentiana dahurica var. dahurica; assembly: GCA_024500145.1. NCBI lineage: Eukaryota > Viridiplantae > Streptophyta > Magnoliopsida > Gentianales > Gentianaceae > Gentiana > Gentiana dahurica. Next base: position 34,521,933 of record CM044907.1, read on the forward strand.
GTGGTTATTGTACGCTCTGATCATAGCCCTAAAACCTCTAGGCAACCTGTAATCAGATTGCAAGAGCAGTGACTCAAGGGTAGCAGGCAAAGGAGTATGTACAAGAGTTACATCCCCATCAGAACAACACACATTTTGTGTTTCATGCTTGAACTTTACCGCATCACAGTGGTTGCAGTTATGTACAAGCTTCAACATTTCATAAGAAGTAGGGACCATGGTTAAATGCTCAACACCATGCAACATTTTTTTCCTCTTTCTTGATGCAACTACCACAGGTGGTTCCATGGAAATAGCTTTAGACAACCTAGCCAAAGCACGACAGCGCCTAAAGCGCGAAACAGCCATAGCCCTATACTCAGCACGGTTGAGTACAGTGGGAATGGAAATATCAAGGGGAGAACCGGTACATGTTTCGTGTACTAAAGGCGCACCGTCGCCCCCTGGACAACATTACATGTTAAGCTGGTCATGTTAGAGACCTGGGGAAATGCCATCTGGCCCCCAAGGCAAGTTAAACCTTTGCTAAATTTTTTTTTTAGGAGTAAGGCATTTTTTTTATTCCCTTAGCATCTTTTATGGAACACAGTTCAGAAGAGGACTGAACTTGATCAGTATACACAGGCATGGCCTTTGCCTTACCCTTAGTTCGCATCTTAAGTGTCAAAGAGGTCGAGATTAAAACTACAACGTAGTAAATGTGCTTAAAAAGGATGCAGAACAAACTAAGCAGTTTAAGTTCACTAAACCGTGAAGGAAACCCAAGAAATAGTGAAACAACAGTACCTGATACAAAGTTGTGGAAAGAGTACAATGAAAAAGTAACAAATTTTCACAAATAAATTACCAATAAACTATTGTGGAACATTGCTTGCCTGATTGCCCTTTTGCTTGAAACGAAAAGCATGTACACATTGCAAGAACAGAACACAACATAGGGCCAATAAATTTACCAGATGGCCCTTACTACTGAATGAAATCACTTGAGAGGCAAAAACAAAATACCTGATACGCAACAAGCAAGTAAGTGCAGTAAAAACCAGGTGCATGGTGTAAAACGTATCCAGGTGAGCTGTTAAGAGAAAGAATGGTACGTTAGAATGTGAGGCAAAAATAAAAGCTAAACAAATGGGACAACATATATTGAAGAAGAGGATTTCTATGTAAAAGAAAACTATTTATGCATTAAACACGAAACAAAGGTACATCAAGAACAAACAACAAGAAGCAAGTTTCTTTTATAACTGAAAACAGAACGACAGGTAAGAGAAACCTGCAGTTAAAAAGCAAGGTATATAACATAAGCAAAAGAATAGGCAAACGATCTGTACCAAAAAACCATGAAACACCAGAAATGAAGCCTGATAATGTAAAAATTGCCAACAGGAAACAACATGTACTAACAACTGGTGTATAAGCAAGACACAAGAAGTATGCGTGACGATATAAACTTCAAAAAATATACAGAGACTGAGTAAATTTTTTTTTTGTCCCCAAAGAGAGGGAAGTAAACAACGAAGAGAAACACATTTTAAACGAAATTAGCAATTTTTTTGTTTAGCTTCAGTGACTGAAGCACATCTAAAGCATTCATTGAACATGTATACTCGAATTCAAGACAAAGAAGAGTACAAAATGCATTTACTGACTATAGTATGTATTTATTGACACTAAAAGAAGAATAACAATAACCAAAGGGAGAAAGAAAGTGAATTTGAAGATAGAAGTGTACCAAAGCAGTAGATGTTTTTTTTTTGGTTCTGTATATAACGTGAAAGGAGTAGTATATATAAAGGGGCAGATTTGTGTATATAGATCAAAACAAAGGACAAAACCCAGCGTACAAAGGGATGTTTACACGGTTTCACATGAGAAACAGAGCAACCTATTGTACAGAGGATAATAAGAATACAACCTACAAATGGAAAATCTAAGAACCAAGAAAACCCATAAAAAGAAAAAAATTCACACTTATTTGTATAAAAGAACATCCAATAATCCGTTGGGTAAAAGAACATGCCTTTAGTGAATACAAACGAATGACAGCTACAAACCCCAAAAACTACACATAACCGGGAAGAAATCTTTACATTGCCATAAAAAGAGCAAATCTTTTATAAAAAAAAAAACTAATAAATAAAAGAAAGAGCTTGGAAGTCTTATCTGTCATTCGAACTCCAAACCCAGTGCATCCCGTAACATGCATCTTCTGGAGAAGTTGTAAACCCAATCTCTTCATGTCAAATCGGACCTCTGAAAAACGGCTGCAGCTGGTGCGAGAGAAGAAAACGTCATCCGATTTGCAGACGCCAAGGACGACGGAAGGCATCATTTTTGTGTGGCTGAAAACGGTCTCTGCAGACGCGTTTTCTTCAGGCAAGGATCAGAAGACGAAAATCCCTAAGAAAGAAGACGAAAAGCAATGCTCTGATTCAACAAAAGAAATTAATTTTGTTTTGACATATTACTTCTGTATTATTGTATAATTTTGAAAGGGCTTTTTTGGTGGACTATTTCTTCACTGGGCCGAACCCAAGCTGGAGAAAACATTTTGAACATAAACACAAAAGCCCACACGCGAGAAAAAAGCTCCAAATCCGCCTACGTGTACAGTTTTATTGAACAAAAACTTTGCTTTCTTATAAGTAAGGATATATACTCCTTCCATTCCTAATAATATGTCGTGTTTGAGGAAAACAGACAATTTAAGAAAATGAGTATTCCAAAAAAAAAATCTTGGAAAATGTAGTGGTGTAATGAATATGAGATATTGTAGTTTTAAAAAACAGAAAGAGTATTAAAATATGTATTGGAAATTTAATCACGACATATAAAAAGGAAATTTTGATTTTGGCAACTGCGACATATAATTAGAAATAGAGGGAGTGTAGTTTAACGAATTCTCTTGTTTAGAAAATCTATACATGTCTCAACATATTTCAAGACCAGCCAGGTATATAGCCGTGTATATGACTACAAAAAGTTAAAAACCACTGGTGGTGCTGGGGCGGATTTAGGAATTTGTTTCAGCGGTGTCATCAGAGTCAAACTTTATATGTTTATCCAAGAAAAAATTCCAATGAGGTCATGTAGTCTAAAAATGTATTTTTTTCGATAGCGCGATTTTTTTTAATAAAAAAGCTATACTGTTTCAATATATTAAAAAAAAAAAAATCAGATCTCAGTGGGATTACATGACCCCACCCTAGAACATATAGATCTGCCCCTACACTGGTGTGTGTGTGTGTGTGTGTGTGTGTGTGTGTGTGTGTGTGTATAAGTCAGTAAACTAAACGTGCTGATTTGATTTTTAAGGTACCAGCGCACGGGAAGGACCTTCTATCTCTATCTCTACTATATTAAACGAGCCAATTGGTTCCCACATAAATATTTCTCCCTCGGATGTTCCCTTCAAAAATGTTTCTTCATATTATAAATAATATAATAATAATACTAATATTTATATTAATTAATGACGATAAACATCATCAGCATAAATTAAATGGAAATAAGAAAAAACTATCGTGAAGTTATACATAAAAAAGATAATGCATATTCAATAATATAATAATAATATACTACCTCCATCCTAGAAAAATTTCAATTTTTATAAAAAAAATGAATTGTCCATACAAAGTGTCCATTTAAAAAAATAATGTATAATTTAATGCATATTTTCCAAATATACCCCTACCATATCATTTAATGTTTGTATACGCTTTTCATATTCCAAAGCAAACATTTATTGTTAAATAGGGGTAAGTATGTCTATTAGTGCTTAAAATACAACACATTAATTGTTTTGTTAATCCGTATGTATCACAAAAATGTAGTACACTTTTTATGAGACGGAGGTAATCGGCAACATAATATACATAAAATAATTAATGCATAATCCATAACTATAAGTAAAAAACAACTATGGTGAAATAAATTAATATAATATAATATAATAATATACATCTACACGGCAACAAAAATGAAATCTAATCAATTCTAAACCTGTTACATGTTTCTACTTCGGGTGTTTCCTCAAAAGTGTTTCTCCATATTATAAATAATATAATAATAATATTAATATTAATACTAATTAATGAGTGTAAACATCATCATCATAAATTAATATAAGAAAAAAATACCGTGAAATTATACATAAAAAGGATAATGCATAATCAATATAATATAATAATAATATACATCTACACGGCAACATAATATACATAAAAAATTAATGCATAATCCATAACTAGAAAAAAAAAAAAAAAAACTATGGTGAAATAAATCAGTATAATATAATATAATAATATACGTCTACATGGCAACAAAAATCTACTAATATAATATAATATAATATATATTTTGTACATAACCTGATTGAATGGTTTTGATGTTTCATATTAGAAGAATCAAAATCTTGAAGATCTTATACGAAACGGATTTGCCTAAAAAACAATGTTGATGGAATTCTTCACCATTTGTCGATCAAATTAAAAGACATCTTCATTCTTTGTCGATCAAATCAAAAGGCCAAAAAACTTATGTACTGTGAAATTTCAGAATTTTTTGTATGGAAGAGCACTCAAAAATTAATATTGGATAGATAGAAACAAATAGTTGTGATTGGCCGCCTAAATGGTGCGAATCCATTAAAATGAGAAATGTATTATCTTAGATTGCTACATACTCATGTTAGAGGACGCACATCATTTGAAGATTTACTAAAGTAAACAATAACAATTACACCAGATTCAAAGAAGCTGCAAAGAAAAGAGGTTTATTAGAATTCGACCAGAGCATCTCGAAATTCATAAATGAAGTTATTGCCTTTCAAATGCCTACTGCATTAAGAAGATTGTTTGTCACTCTATGAGTGTATTGTCAACCAACAAACATTCGACAACTATGAGCTACATATTGGGGACCTATGTCGGAAGATTTCATGCAAGATCGTACAAAGTCAGTCAGATCAATTATGGCCAAAACTTTGAAATCCATAAATTGTTTTCTAGAAAGCATGGTAAAGACCTGACATTTTACGATTTGCCAATTATACAAGAATACTGCAACAACATACTAGAAAATATACTAAGAGTGATTCGTGATGAATTGTCTATAGAGATTCCCCAAGAAAATTAGATTCTAGAAGAAACGCTTAACCTTGGACAATAAAGTAAATTTCCTATAAGTTTGATAATGACCACCGTTCTATGTTTTTTTTATTGATGGGCTTAGTGGCACAAGGAAAACATATTTTAATTGAGCTCTGCTAGAAAATAGACAGGGACAATAGGTAGGTATGACAACAACTACATCAAGAGTTGCAGTTGAAATTATGCTCAGAGGCTGAACTGCTCATTCACGTTTTAAAATTTCAATTAATGCGCTTGAAACATATATGTGTAATATTCTAATGCATAGTGGAAATACAGAATTACTACGAAAATAAAGTCTAATCATATGGGATGAAGCACCAATGGCAAAAGAATGGGCAATTGAGACACTTGACAAAAGTTTAAAGGACATCATTAGAAATTCTAATGCATTTGTAGAGAAGATAGTTGTATTGGGAAGTGATTTTAGACAAGTACTTCCTGTTGTAAATGCACGATACTACAAACAATAGAGGCAAAAATGGTGAAGTCATATTTGTGGCCAATGATGGAAAAATTATACTTTTTCCAAAATATGAGAGCAAGATGAGATCTGCACTTCACCCAATATTTATTAAGGGTGGGTTGTGGAGAAGAATCAACAAACACTGAAAGAGACATAGAATTACCAAAAGAAATGGTCGTTGAATATGATGAAGACGATGACGAGGTTTCCGAAAATCATTTAATCTTTCAATCTATACAAGAGAACAAGCAGAGCAATACTGGCCATGACTAATAAACATGTTGACAAGTTAAATGAAAATTTGATATCAACCTTTCTAGGGGAAGAATATTTTTTCAACAGTTTTGATAAGGCTATTGATGATACTAATGATTATTATCAAGAAAAAGTTCTCAACACTTTGACACTAAATGGATTGCCTCTCACAAATTAGTGTTGAAAAAATCTTCACCAATATGTGGTTAAAAAACTTAGATCCAGCAAATGGATTATGCAATAGTACAAGGATAATATATAAAGGGTTCACTGGAAACGTGATTCATGTTGAAATCACAGTTGGGCAACATTGTGGAAAACATGTTTTAATCCCACGTATTCCAGTTCCACAGGCAGAAAATGAAAAATACTCGTTTCATTTTACAAGAAAGTAATATCTTATTCGTCTTTGCTTTGCAGTGACGATCAACAAAGCACAGGACAAACAAAACCATTTGTAAAAGTTTATTTGCTTCGACCCGTGTTCTCTCATGGACAACTATATGTTGCACTTTCAAGGGGAACTTAAATATCAACAACTAAGGTGTTGATCAAACCCAGAGATCAACTGCATCATTAAGTATTGAGTTCCAAAGTGAAATTTTGTATTTCTAATTGATATTGTTTTATTATATATTCAACTTTTTACACATTTATAATCATATTTAAATCCATAATAACATCTGATGATGTCTGAAATCGTTAGTGATTAAATTAGATCTTAATGCGGGTAATTTGGCTTCGTAAGGATAATCCAATTACTTGACTGGTGGATTTTATGACGAATTACCTACATACCAAGAGTTGAGATCAAGCTATTAACATAGTTTTGAAATTGTGATGAGTGCATCATTTTTATACGATCTCATGCCTTGAAGCACATGATTGAGGACATGATTTAGATCATGAGACAGTTTTGTTCGTTTCATAATAGAGCAGGAATCGTGAGCCTATTATTATGGCAGCTATATTCTGCTAAATGACCTGGCCGCTCATCTTAGAAACATGAATTCAACGATGATGATTTGCCCCCTGCTGAGAGTTCAGGACCGAGGTGATCCTGCACCGTATCGCTAGAGCGAGAGCTGGAAGGCACTTCATATCGGACTGAGACATCTCCATCAAAGTTATCTGGAGTATGAGGCCCTAAATTAGGATGAACTTATTTGGCCCATATGGTAAGAGGATCCGATGTAGCCCATCAGGTCTCACGTGTATGACATCGGGTCATACCCACGTCAAAAACCCCACAGACCTAAGCTAGAACGGAGGTCATAGGATTGGTCTAATTTGAGACGACGTGGCACTTCTTAAGGTGCGAAACCAAAGGTCTCTGACATGAATGCATTTTCTAACTATCTTTTGAAATTCAGATCCCCATTATCAAGTTTTGAGATCCCAACTCACCTGCGCCTTGGGATACGTACTAATTGTTAAATCCTGTAATCAATACGTCTTTCTGAATTCACCATTATAAAATAAGAACTCATTCGATCTGAATATTTCTTCGCTTTTCCATTATAATCAAAGTTTTTGGTTTTTCAGAGTATGCACATTATCAACAAAGTCATTGACACTTCTTCTACTGAAACCGGAATTCTCCCCGAAATCTCAGTGGTTTTTATTGAAGATCAAGGTACCTCAATTCCGGAAGTTTTGAGTCCATCTGAAGGTCATCAACCCTCTCAAAAGAAAGGTACAAACTCAAATACTTCCTGGTGTGGATGATATTCGATCCTCCCCTAGCGACGCTGTCATGGAGGAGATTTGCCGGATTTATGATATCGACTTGAAAATATTCAGTCATCACCTTCCGTCATCTGATGAGAGGGTCAATTAAAACTCATGTAGGTTTTATGACCATTTACAAAGAACAACTGGTGTGGAGGATATTCGATCCTCCCTTACCAACGCTGTCATGAAGGAGATTTACCGGACTTGTGATATCAACCTGAAAATATTCAGTCGTCACCTCCCGTCGTCTGATAAGAAGGTCAATTAAACCTCATGTAGGTTTTATAACCATTTACAAAGAATAATTGGTAGGAGGTCTCCGATTGCCTTTGAATCCAGCACTGATGTCTAGAGATTTGTCCAGATATTTTTTCAAAATCCATTCTTATGTGCTTCAACTTGTTTATATTATGTTGTAATGTTTATAATGTTATGTTGTTTAGATTTTGTTTTTATTGATGTTTATTCCACAATTGAATTTACAATTGTGTGCAATCAACTCATACAAGATTATTATTATTCACTATACTAATATTTTACAAGTTAAACGTGTACTTATTGTTAAATTTCATTTAAATATATCAATTTAACCAACACAAGCAACGCACGTGCATTTTGCTAGTTCAAATAATATGCCAGGAAAACATTGATGTAATTTTAAATATAATTTTCTTTATGTTTCATATTTCTACCTTTCTTTTTTTCCCCTCCGACTATCCTTCAAAAATCACGTGTAATTGTGAAAACGGTCACATTGCGTGAAAATAGACACGTTATGGTCGCATTGCGTGTGATTTTCACTCTACACTTTCATACTCTGTCTATGTCATTCAGTGAGGTTGATACATGTGACAATTGTTGGTTATCGCAACAAAATTGCTTTGATCCTATGCTGAACTAGCCGATGGACCGGATTGTCAAAATACTTATGATGATAGCGGTTTCGGTTGAGCTTATAAGGTCATTATGTACTCTGTAATATATATGTGACCCAAATGAGAATTGTTGGTTATTTTATACGGTTCAATTTTTTTTTTTGACTCATTCCCATCAAAATGATTCATGGCCTGTTTGGTGGATTGGAAGAAAAGGAAGGGGAAGAAAGGAAAGGGTTCGAACGGATTTTATTTGGAGGTGTTTGGCAAGTCAATATTAAAAGAAAAAGGGAAGGAGGGAGACCAAACGAAATGGTTTAATATAAATTGAGTAATCTGCTTTCCAGCCAACACATGCAAGATTCGGAAGGAAATGATATTTATTTTATTGAATATTTTATATAATTACTTAAATAGCCAAATTCCACAATCTATCACTAATGTAATGTCTAAAATTGAAAAATCATTTATAATCTTGTGATTTCTTTTCTTTTTCATTGATATTCTAAACATATTTTTAAATCTTCCTTTCATTTCCGTCTAATTATGTCCAAACACACAAATAAACTTCATAATCCTTCCGTCCTTCCCCTATCATTTCTTTTTTGTCATTATCTTTCCTTTTTCTTTCTATCTAATTCTTTCAATCCAAACAGAGACTCAATGACACGAATTTGATCAACAAAACTTAATATTTAGAATCATGATGTGAGGAAACAAAGAAAAATAAAGGGTAAGATTGTAAATAAAAATATGAAAAAGTTCACTTTAATTAACTATCTAAAGATTTTGTAATTTCGTCAAATGTTGACATGACCCTTGATATGAATATTTTGAAGAGAAAAAAGAGACCAAGAGATGTGACACACATACAAGAGTGTACCAAAATCTAAAACACGAGAGAAATCACAACATGCGTCCTCTCTCACAGAAAGAGCGAGGGATCCAAATTCCAAAAACATTGTTACACCTGAGGGGCGGGGGCAGGGGCGGGAACATCCTTTCCTTGGGTCCTGCAAACAGGCCAAAGGGGGAAAAAAGTTCATTAATTGGAAAAGCAGAATACATGATCAAGTTTAATACAAGCAGATAACAAACGAAAGCTAGGATGTTGTTGGACTGATAATAAATTAGGGCTAAGATGCGAAAAAAAAGAAGTAATGAATACTCTGTCCTATTTTAAAAAGACAAAATATGCGAAAAAACAACTACTTAAAAAAAAATTAAAAAAATACACTACTTCTAAGCTGTTAGGTAAGTTATTAATTTATTTATCATATGAAATTGACTAAAAGAATATATATATAATGAAGCACACATCACTCAAGATTCTATGGGGAATCGGAGCAAACCATTCAGAGAGCTTGGATTTCAAGACAGCAATTTCCCTGCATAAGAGAATGCAATCAAAATCAGATTCGCAATAGACGGAAGTATATACCCAACAAAAACCAATATTTGGTTTTGTTTTTTTTTTTTTTAGGGGGGGGGGGCTATCAGGAAATAACCTGTGCTGAGCAAACACTATAAGGAAAATGAAAATGGGAAAAATCAATCATCTCATTTATTTCATACCATCCCCTATTTTTGAGGGGCCATTTATTATACATCATGGTTTTCCGATAAGTTGTCCTTCTCGGATCTAGTATTTAGGTAAATAGATGAAAGGAAAATGAAAGGGACCGACCAAAAAGGGCGTCTTTAGTAGCACCACACCAGAAACATCAATCGGCATAAACTCGATTCTAAAGCCGAGAGTCAACGTCTACATGGCTGATTGTCTTTGATTGTTACAATCAACCATCACAAAGTCGATTCTCAGCTCAGAAATCGACTGCGCAAATTATCGATTATTCTATAATGTCAAAAATAATAGATTTGGTGTGGTGCCACTAAAAACGCCCGACAGAAAATGGTTACTTAGCCTTCACTGCAAGTTCCAAAAGACACTTCTTTTTCACCCCGTGTATATGGGGCAAAAGACCATATAGATGGTATAAACAATGTAGTACAGGAACATGACACCCTACCCTAGAGAATCTCCCATATGACTCAGAACCATCATGAAACTCAAAGCATATACTGTTTCTTCACACAAACGCAAATGAAAGAATTTGCTCTAGTTCAATCGCCATCACTAAATTTAATTAGAAAAAACGATCAAATCAAGATTCTAAAGTGAGTCAAAACAAACCTTTCGTATTTATTGAATTCCCACTCAGCCATTTCCTCCCTGCATGAGAAAACTTTGATCAGCTTTTGATGATATTAATGGAAGAACAAGTACTACAACCAAGTACATGAAATGAGAAGAAGAAAATATTCTTATTAATCTCAGTTAATTTACAAGATCAAATAAGAAGGATTTATAGAAGGGGAGAGAGAGACTCTGTTAAAAAGGAAGAGACCTTTTAATTTTAGGCTTCAATATTTTATTCATCAACTGGAATGAGGTATTTATACAATCAGATTTAGGAGCCACTAGTTAGGTCTCTAGGTGTGTATGAGATCCTAACAGAATCAGAAAAATAGAATAAAAAATAAATGTCTCATATTACGGCTACAATCAATAATAATAATAATAAAATCCCAACAAATCCTGGCAGTTAATGAGAAGATCTTTTCTCATCACTCCCCCTCAAGTTGGGGAAAAGATGTCTATCAGACCCAACTTGCTCACAAAGTATTCGAACTGTCTTCTTGCCAGTGCTTTAGTTAAGGCATCTGCAATTTGCTGTGTAGATGGAAGAAAGGGCACACAAAACAATCCATTCTCCAACTTTTCCTTAATGAAGTGCCTATCTATCTCCACATGCTTGGTCCTGTCATGTTGAACAGGATCATTAGCAATGTCAATGGCTGACTTGTTGTCACAATATAATCTCATAGGGCCAGATATCTCTGCTCCAATGTCCTCCATAACCTGTTTGATCCACAGGCCTTCACACATTCCTAATGCCATGGCCCTGAACTCTGCTTCAGCAGTACTTCTTGCTACAACAGTTTGTTTCTTGCTTCTCCAAGTGACTAGATTCCCCCATACATAGATGCAATACCCTGTTATGGACCTCCTTTCCTTGGTACAAGTTCCCCAATCAGCATCAGTATACACAACAACATTTCTATTTTCACTCTTCTTGAAGTATAGCCCTTTTCCTGGTGTGGTTTTGAGATACCTCAACAGCCCTCTAACTGCCTCCATGTGAGTCTCATTAGGTGAGTGCATAAATTGGCTCAAGGTCTGACTGCATAGGATACATCTGGCCTTGTATGTGCCAGGTATATCAACTTGCCAACCGGTCTTTGATAGCTTCCCATATCTACAAGTTCACCTTTGGCACTTCCCAACTTCAAATTGCACTCCATTGGTGTGTTTGCTGGTCTAGCACCTTCCAACCCTGTTTCTTTCAGTAGGTCTAGGGTGTAGTTCCTTTGAGTTAGTACTAACCCCTTAGAAGACCTAGCTACCTCCATTCCCAGAAAGTGTCTCAGTTGTCCCAGATCCTTGATCTCAAATTCTGTTGCAAGTTGTTTCTTCACACCTGCTATTTCCTCCTCATCATTCCCAGTGAGGATGATATCATCCACATACACAATCAAAGCAGTCAGCCTGCCCTTTCCAGACTTCTTTATGAACAAAGTGTGGTCTGATCTTCCTTGTACAAACCCTATCCTTTTCATGAACTTCATAAACCTGTCAAACCATGCTCTTGGGCTTTGCTTGAGTCCATATAAGGACTTGGTGAGTTTGCACACCTTGTTGCCAAATTCTTCACTGAATCCTGGGGGAGGATCCATATATACTTCTTCCTTCAATTCTCCATGAAGGAAGACATTCTTTATATCCAGTTGCATGAGTGGCCAATCTAGGTTCACTGCCACAGATAACAAAATCCTGATTGTGTTGAGCTTAGCAATAGGTGAGAAAGTCTCTGAGTAGTCGATCCCATGAGTTTGAGAGTATCCCTTGGCCACCAGCCTGGCCTTGTGTCTCTCAATGCTGCCATCAGTGTTATATTTCACCACAAACACCCATTTGCACCCCACTGTTTTCCTACCTTCTGGCAAGGATACAGTTTCCCAGGTCCCATTCTTTTTCAGTGCCCTCATTTCTTCAAGAACTGCTTCCCTCCACTCAAGTACCATAAGAGCTTCATTGACATCTTTAGGTATGGTGGTGGATGACAAACTGGTAGTGAAGGCTTTGAAGGATGGTGATAGACTAGCATAGGATAAGTACTTGGACATGGGATGTTTTGTACAGGTTCTGGTTGGTTTTCTAATGGATATGGGAACATCAAGGAGCATTTTTTCTGCTTTTGTTCTGGGAGAGTCAGGTTTTGTTGTAGGACTTTGTGAGGTTGATTCTGTTTCACTGTCTGATGCAACCTCTGTGTGTTCTGATCCTTCCTCAAGATGGTTGTCTATATCAGTGACAGGATCAGGGGTTGATAACTGTGTGGACTCATTGTTGGACTTATCTGCCTTTGTAGGATACTTCCTCACATAAGTTTTGCCTTGGAATGGTCTTTCCTTGAGAGGTTCTATGGGATCAATGTTCCTAATCTCATTTTGAGGGCAGTTTTCCTCACAATTGTCCATTTGTTCACCAGAATCAGGTTCTAGTTTATGCCCTGCATCCTTAATTTCTAGAAAGTCATAGGATTCTTCAAAGATGTCATCTGACACAGACATACTCCTATCAGACACACTTGTAACCCTAGTCTCCCCTTGAAATTGAACCTTGTCAAAAAACATTTTTTCTTCAACAAAAGTGATGGTGACTATAAACTTTCCAGTGGCTATGTCAAGGCACTTGTAGCCTTTTTGTGTGGATGAATATCCCAGAAAACAACACTTTTTTTATCTAGGTTCTAATTTCCCTTGGTTATAAGTGTGGACATACACTGTGCATCCAAAAATCTTTAAAGGTAGTTTGCCTACTAGCCTTGTTTCTGGAAAAACATTTTGAAACAGATTGATAGGTGTTTGAAAACCCAAAACCCTAGATGGAAGCCTGTTGATCAGGTATGTGGCAGTCAGGACACTCTCTCCCCAGAATGTGTTTGGGCATTTTGAGGTAAACAAGAGTGTTCTGGCTACCTCCAGTAAGTGTCTGTTTTTCCTTTCTGCAACTCCATTTTGTTGTGGAGTTTTGACACATGAACTTTGGTGTATTATACCTTTTTCAATCAGAAATCCATCTAAGTACTGGTTGAAGTACTCAGTTCCATTATCACTTCTTAGAATTTGGATTTGTGTATGGAATTGAGTTTTTACCATTTCAAAAAAGCTTTTAAAAATCATTTCTACTTCTGATTTGTCTTTCATTAAATATACCCAAGTTAAACGTGTGTGGTCGTCTATAAGTGTGATGAACCACCTTTTTCCATTAAAGGTGCTCACCTTAGATGGCCCCCACACATCACTATGAATCATAGTGAATGGTGTTGAGGGGACATAGGGTTGAGCAGGGTAGGGTTGTCTGGTCTGTTTTGCAAGAATACAAACTTCACACTGAAAATTCAAATCTTTATTGCTGACAAAATGTTCAGGAAACAATTTTTTCATATAACTAAAGCTAGGGTGTCCTAATCTCTTATGCATGACTAGGATCTTATTCTGGTTTGATTGGACAATTGTGTGATAACCTCCTCTCATAAGGCTCTTCTTCTGTGGTTCAGTTCCAGATTCCAGCACATAGAGTCCACCAATGAGCTTACACTTGCCAATCATCTTCCCCAATACCATGTCCCGAAACAGACAACCATCCTTAGAAAACAGAGCTTCACAGTTTTGATCAGCAGTTAGTTTTCCTATTGACAATAAATTACATGCTAGTTTAGGAACATGAAGGACATTTTTTAGGATTATGTCTTTTGATATATAGATGGATCCCTTTCCAGCAATAGTGGAAAAGGAGCCATCAGCCAGTCTGATTTTATGGTTTCCTGGACACGGGTTGTAGTTTAAAAATAGTTCAGAGGATCCAGTCATGTGGTCAGTTGCCCCAGAGTCAACTATCCACTCAGGTTTGTGACTGGCTCCTAACAAAGAAAGGGAGAAATGGCTACCTGACTCAGCAAGGGAGCAGTTTGGTTTGGCTGTCATGGAGAGTTGTGAATTTGGAAGCTTACTCAAACTCAATTGCTCTAACTGGTCCTGAGTGAATGGAAGGAGTCCTGCAGATTGTGGTCCAGAATCAGAAGACACCTGGTTAGCCTTTCCTTGCTCAGAATTGGCCCCTTTGCTTCTCAAGTTTGGATTTCCATGTATGCCCCAGCATATGTCCTTAGTGTGTCCAGTCTTCTTGCAATGTTCACACTTAAGTTTCTGCCTTTCCATTCTCCTTGTTGAATCTGATCTACTTGCCACCAGTGCAGATCCTTCCATCTCAGTTTGTGGAGGCATGTGCATCACTTTCCTCCTTGATTCTTCTCTCCTAACCTCAGAGAAGGTTGCTCTAAGGGATGGTAGGGGATTCCTTCCAAGGATTCTGCATCTGACTTCATCCAGATCAGAATTCAGACCTGCCAGGAATGAGTATACCCTTTCATTTTCTTCTCTTTTGTGAAACTTCACACTGTCAGCTGTGCACTCCCATTTATCCTCATGGCACAGATCTAACTCTTGCCCGAGGGACACAATGTCATTATAGTATGATGTGACATTCCTGTCCCCCTGCTTGAGGCTCCACAGTTTGGTTTTGATCTCATATATTTGAGATGAATTCTCCAAATCTGAGTACATTTCTTTTACTGCATCCCAGATATCCTTGGCTGATTTCAGGAACATGTGTGGTTTGGCAATGGTCACCTCCATACAGTTTATAAGCCAAGCCCTTAACATTGAGTCCTCTGATTTCCAAGTCCTGAACTTTGGATCGGTTTCTGGTGGTTTGGCCTCATCTCCAGTCAAATATCCCAATTTTCCTCTTCCATCGATGGTGAGTGTGACAGTCTTTGCCCATTCAAGGTAATTCTTGCCATCTAGTTTTCTGGCAGGAAGTAGGATTGGGCCAGAGTTTTTTGAGTGGTCATCGCTGGTTAGGAGTTGTGTCTCTGTTCCAGTTGATGATCCATCGGAGAGGGTGCCCCCAGAGTTTCCTCCAGAGGTAGGGGTCCTTTCTCCGGTGAAAGCTGCCCGATAGTTCATCGGAATTATGTGCGGAAACGAATTTTTGTGTGTGCAGTCTCTGATACCATGTTAAAAAGGAAGAGACCTTTTAATTTAAGGCTTCAATATTTTATTCATCAACTGGAATGAGGTATTTATACAATCAGATTTAGGAGCCTTGACTAGTTAGGTCTCTAGGTGTGTATGAGATCCTAACAGAATCAGAAAAATAGAATAAAAAATAAATGCCTCATTACGGCTACAATCAATAATAATAAAAATAAAATCCCAACAAATCCTGGCAGTTAATGAGAAGATCTTTTCTCAACAGACTCGTTATCAAAACAATTTAATCATTTTCAGAAGATAATCAATTCAGTTACTTAATACAATAGGTCTTCAGATTTCCGACTTTAGATTTATCAAACGGCCTTATCGTCTATGTGTACCAGCATACCTGATGATAAACTTGTTAACTCTATGTTTTATCAAAAAATTGTGGGTAAACTAATTTACCAGGCACATACGAGACCAGAAATTGCATATGATGTGAATGTTGTTAGCAGGTACATGCAGAGCCCTAAGCAACGACACTAGTTAATTGTTGAGAGGATCCTATGGTACCTTAAAGGAAATCCAGGTAGTGGAATTGTATTTCAAAAGCATGACAAGATGACTCTAGAGATATTTACTGATGCTGATTATCTTTGGGTGCATTGATGATAGAAAGTCTACTTCTGGCTATTGTGCATATCTTGGAGGCAATATGGTACTAGATCCAGTCTTCCAACACCTTCTTTACCTCACACGATAAGTGTTCTCAATGATATCAACTCTATTTCTCACTTCTACCTTCAATAAAATAATAATGCTAATTAGTCTCTTGCATTAGTGTTAATCCCTTAGTTATCTTTCCTAAGCTAGTTTAAGTGTTATTCATGAATTCTAATAGGAAACACTGCTCAGGGCCGTTGCATGTAGCAACTTGTCCTTTATAACCGTTGGAGGCTTTGTTATATATTGTAAACCTCCCTTATCTCACTCAATAAGTGTTCTCAGTAATATTAATTCTTTTTCTCACTTCTACCTTCGGTAGAAAATAATGCTAATTAGTCTCTTGTTTAGTATTAATCCATTAGTTATCTTTCCTAAGCTTGTTTAAGTGTTGATCGAATTCTAGCAGGAATTTTCCAGACCCTTTACATGTTGCAACTTGTCCTTCATATTTGTTGGAGGCTTTGTTATATATCGTAAACCTCCCTTATCTCACTCAATAAGTGTTCTTGGTAATTTTTCTCACATCTACCTTCTGTTTTTCTATAAATTATACTCTAGTGAGATGATTGGCCTCTTATCGTCCTGCTAAATGACATTTGTTCCTTCAAGTTTTGGAACATCATTAGAGTATGAAGGTGATTTGTTGAAAGACATTTTGGAGAAGATGAAGCGACACAAAAGAGAATCAAATATATGCAAATTGATAATATGTTGCAATCTAATGGATTTTATAGATATAGATGACAGGAAAAGACCTATTCTCTACTTCATCTCAACATGACTGAGGCAAGTTTAAATAAAAAAAAGCCAAAAATAAAAACTAGTCGCGATTAAACAGAAGGCGGACAATTGAAATGCTGGCTAAGAATTAATCTACCCATTAGATATGAAGCAAATCTCACTAACAACCAACGATAAAAAAAACAGAATGAATAAATGTTTAACATAGATTTCAACAAATGTTTTAAGGTTCATTAATTGCACACACACTCATTAGATGACCTAATGTTCCCATATCATTGCAATTCTTTCTAAATTATACGATTTTGCACTCACAACACATCAAGAAATTCAATGGTCACAATGATCCTTAATGAACACTAAACATTGAGAATGGCTATGCATCCTCACTGACTATGAGGCTGAAACCTAAATTCTCCCACACACCTCCCACACTGCCCAAAAAGAAATATCCCGAAAGCCAAAAAGAAAAGTAAAAGTGAATGTGAGAAGAAAACAGAAGCACTACCTCCGTCCGCATCTAAGAGAAGTGCACGCATAAGTTCATTTCAATAAAGAGATTAAGAACAAACCTTTCTAAAAGTCTCGGCTTCAAAGCCTCAATTTCCCTGCATGCATGAACGTCGATCAAAAGTCCGTATAACAGAGACAGAAGCCTATTAAACTGACAAACATGAAAACTTCAAGCCATCATTCGATGTTGGTATACAACTACAGAACTATCTACAAAATATTCCATATCCGTAATAACTAAAAGTACTTCACATGTTAAAACCCTAAGAAAAAAATTAAAGAAACATGAATATGATGTTGCGCTCTTTCACCATAACCACGACAATACCTCAAAAAAACAAAAAACAAAAAACAAAAAGAAACATGGATAAGAGAAATTTAAGTTCAAGTTCAAAATGTGAACAAACCTATGTATCATCTCCAGATAAGCTTCAGGGGAATCCTTCTTTTTCCTGTATAGGGAGAATGCTAATCAAAAACATGATATGCATGGACTCAAAAGTTGAATTACATGTCTGATCCCACGGTACATTCCAGGTTTTTACACAATGGCAGCACACATGCAGACAGGAGTCGAAAGTATTAGGTATAGAATCAAAGGTCAAAATCTGGTTTCCAAACAGAATATTGGATAGTGTTGGGGCCAAATGTTTTGTTGAGATTCGTACAATTATAATGAGAGAGGGCAATAATGTACTTCTCATTGTTTTATGTATTAAGGTTTGGTTAATCATTAGGACTTAGTAAAAAGGCGGCTCCTACTTTTTAGGAATTTACTTGTAAGAGAGGTTTGTGATAATCAGTATTTAAAAGGCATGGCTGTAATCATTTTGGAATACAATTCATTAGTAAAAGATCTTTTTTTATTCTCTGCTTAGTTCCACATGGTACCAGAGCGTGATTATATGCTCCAACCATGAACTACTGTGCAGCCATGACCGGAGAACTTAAAAGTTCAATGTCAAGCATCCTTTCCGGTGGGACCTCTAGATCCTCGAACATCCAGAGATGGCCAAGAGACCAACAATTCGAATTCTTCATCAGTTCTTCTCACTACACAAAGATTGAATAGGAAGAACTATTTAGAATGGTCACAGACCATTAAACTTGCCATCGATGGCAAAGGAAAGTTAGGGTATTTGACCGGGGAGGCTGCCAAACCTGCAGAAGGAGACCCCAGATCTGCAACCTGGAGATCTGAGAACTCAATGGTGATGGCCTGGCTGATTAACTCAATGGAACCTGCCATAGCCAGACCACACATGTTTTTAGCCACTGCCAATGAATGTGGAGTGTTGTTAAGAAGATGTATTCTGATTTGGAGAATACATGTCAGATCTCTGAGTTGAAGACCAGGCTGTGGTCCTGCAAACAAGAAAACAGAGTGGTGACCGTGTACTACAATGAAATGCAAGGGTTATGGCAGGAGCTAGATCTGTCCTACAATAACGCTTGGGACTGCCATGGACATGGGTGAAATTCAAGAAGAGGGAAGAAAACGAGAGGGTCTATACCATCTTGGCAGGGCTAAACCAGGAACTTGATGAAGTCAGGGGGAGAATTCTAAGGAGAAATCCCCTATCCACACTCAGAGAAGTATTTTGCTGAAGTCAGAATCCAGAAGAAAAGTCGTGCATAAAGGGACGCCTACTAGGGGCTCAGTTGGGGCGGAGAGTTCAGCATTGGAAGCCAGCAAAAATGACATGAAAGGGAGAAAACAGAAGGTCTGGTGTGACCACTTCAAGAAACAGGGACACACCAGGGACACATGTTGGGGTATTCATGGCAAACCACCCAATTGGAAGCCTAGAAGTGCTGGTGTTGGACCACCAGACAGAAAGCAGGCCAACAAAGTCTCTTCTGATCAGGGCAATAACTCCTTTAGACAGCAACTCTTCTCTCAGGAACAACTTGATCGACTGGGCAAACTGATACAAGCTCACACCAGTCAATACTCGGGTGATGCCTCATGCTCTTTAGTTGAGAAAGGTAATTTCCCCTCTCTTTCATTCCTAGGCATTAACCAATCATCTTACCGGGACTGATGCAAGCTCACACCAGTCAATACTCGGGTGATGCCTCATGCTCTTTAGTTGAGAAAGGTAATTTCCCCTCTCTTTCATTCCTAGGCATTAACCAATCATCTTACTGGGTCATAGACTCAGGAGCCACTGACCACATGTCTAGCTTCTCCCGCTTTTTCTCATCATATGTATCATGTGCTGGGAACCAGAAAGCGAAGATAGCATATGGTTTATTCTCTACCGTTTCTGGGAAGAGATCCATTGTTATCTAAAAATTATCCTAAAAATGTCATGCATGTTCCCTTTCCTGCAACCTTCTGCCTTCTGTCTGCTAGCAAACTTACGTATGACAATAAATGCAATGTTGTGTTTTCTTGTGATGGTTGCAAATTTCAGGACATTCTATATCTTTGAAGAAGGAGATTCCTTGAATAAAGATACCCTAGGAAGTTATGTTTTCAATCTACTTATGTGATAGGAATAACATCATGTTGTGGCACTACGGACTTGGCCAACCTAGTTCTCCATATCTGCAAAACTTGTTTCCAAATTTATTCATAAAAGTCCACGTTTTTTAAAACGTGAAAATTGCGAGTTTTCCAAACAGTGTAAATCACCTTCTCCATCTCAGCCTTTACAAGCCAACAAAGCCATTCACTATGATCCATAGTGATATTTGGGGGCCTGTAAGGATGAGAACCTTACATGGGGAAATGTGGTTCATCACCTTTATTATGATCACACTAGGGTAACCTGGTATATCTGCTAAAATCCAAAGCTGATGCCAAACAAGTCTTTGAAGAATTCTATAATACGATTTCTACACAATTTCAGACAAAAATCGAGATATTTTGGAGTGAGTATTTTAACTTTGTTCTTGGTCTTTTTTTGTCAAAAATGGCATGGTGCATTAAAGTTCCTGCCCACATACACCCCAACAGAATGGGGTGGCTGAGAGGAAGAATAGGCACATTACGGAAGTTGCGAGAACCCTAATGATTGCCTCCAAAAGTCTTAAATACCTTTTGGGGGGAAGCTGTCATGACATCAGATTAACAGACTCCCATCCAGGGTCTTAAATTACCAAACTCCCCTGAATCAACTCGAATTTCTTTCTGACACTAGATTAACTCATGACCTACCCCCCTGAGAATCTTTGGGAGCACTGTTTTCACAAATATCCACCACCAAGTAAAATTGGATTCTAGGTCAAGGAAATGTGTGTTTGTAGGCTAATCCCCCACTCAGAAAAGGGTATACATATTTTGATCCTCAAACTCAGAAAACTCATGTCAGTAGTGATGTCACCGTTTATGAAAACCAAATGTTTTTTCAGCATCATGTTCAGGGGGAGAATCTAAATGAGCAAGATTTTCAGTCAAATGATTTGTCACAGATCTTGGTTGACAATGACAGGCCTGATAGGTCACTTAGAAATGATTCCTATCAAGATGAGAAGATTAGTGCCAAGGCAACCGATCTATCTAGTCAGGCTTCTCCTAATTAGAATGATAACAATGAGAAGGAGAAAAACCAGGTGAATGGATCAGTGAGCCCTAGGACCAAAATACAAAATTTATTGGGAAAACTTATTCCAGGAAAAGATTTCTGCTGAAAGAAAGAGTCCCCCATGCTACTAGCATTGGAAATGATCCTTCCTCAGATGAAGCTCCTGAGATCTCTCCAGATACAGGTAACACAACTGACCCTTCTGAAATTTCTGTTAAGCCAATTCCATCTGATGCGGCAATCAAACTTATAGATCCTCTCTTAGACGTGCCTATTGCTATCAGAAAACCTGTTAGAGAATGTACCAAACACTCTGTGTATCCCCTCAGCAAGTAGCATGTTTCCTCTGACAAACAATCCCTCCAATACAAAGCCCTTTTGGCCAACCTGTCCAATGTCCAAATTCCAAAAAACATTCAAGAGTCACTCTAATCCCCTGAGTGGAAAGATGTTGTCTATGAGTGAATTAAGGCCCTTGAAAAGAATGGTACTTGAGAGGTTGTTAGCCTACCAGTTAAGAAGGCGCCAGTGGGGTGCAGATGGATATGTACAGTGAAATATAATTCAGATGGAACTTTGCAGAGATACAAGGCTAGGTTGGTAGCAAAGGGATATACCCAAACTTATGGGCTAGATTACTCGATAACTTTTTCACCAGTGGCAAAGCTCAATACAATGAGAATCCTCCTGTCTGTTGCAGTAAACTTAGGTTGTCCTCTGGAACAATTAGATGTGAAGAATGCCTTTCTTCATGGGAGCTTAAAAGAGGAGGTATACATGGACCTTCCTCCTGGTTTTTCTGGTAAAAAATAGAGGGAAGGTGTGCAAGCTGAAGAAAGTCCTTCATGGACTCAAGCAAGGTCCAAGAGCTTGGTTTGAGAGACTCATGAAATTTCCGAAGAAAGAAGGGTTCAGACAGGGTCAGTCAGATCATACTATATTCATCAAGAGGTCAAGAAATAGGAAGCTGTCAGTTCTTGTGGTGATGTGGATGACATCATCATTACAGGTGATGACAAGGGTGGAATTGTTAACATTAAGAAAAGTATGACCAGAGAATTTGAGATAAAGGATATGTGCAATATGAGATACTTACTGGGAATGGAAGGTGCTGGATTTGTTGGAAGAGACTGGATGAGTGATTGTAAACCAGCCAGCACCCCCATGGAAGCCAATCAGAAGTTAAGGGATACGACTGAACATGTTCCTGCAGATTAAGATAAGTACCAGAGACTGGTGGGAAGATTGATATACCTGCCTCACACACTAGGCTAGATATTTCCTATTATGTAGGAGTGGTGAGTCAATTCATGCATGCCCCATGTGAAACTCACCTTGAAATTGTTTTCAGAATACTAAGGTATCTGAAAGGAACCATAGGGGAAGGATTGTGGTTCAGTATTTAAAGGGCATGGTTGTAATCATTTTGAAATAAAGTTCATCAATAAAATATCTTTTATTCTCTGTTTATTTCCACATTTAATAACAAGAAATTTCATGAAATTAAATGTGTTTTGACTAAAAAAACAAACAAGACATTAATAAAGATAAATATATATGTATACATGAGAGTGTAGGTGTGCGTGTGAGCGTATGTATATACATATTAGAAAGATCTAAACATTTTTTTTTTCTTTTCTCTTGCATGTCAGCATGCTATTATCCTGTAGAAGATTGGTATGGTCAGATATTTTGATTTATAACCCTTGTGTGAGTGAATGGTGAACATAGGCCATTTCAGCACTGTAGCTAAAATCCAGATTACCTCATATGGGCTAGTCATTCGATTGCCGACGAATGTCAAAGATATGATAAACCAAAGATCCAAGATTCTGAGTTACCTGTCTAGCTCCTCTAGCATCTTCTGCATCTTAATTTTGGCTTTCCACTCTTCATACATGCTTCTGTTTAAAAATGATGATCTATATCAAATCTGAACACGAGTACTCTACTACTTATCCGCTTGTTTTAATAAGCCACATGGTGATCAAAGGAAACCATCAAAACTAGATGTAGCATATAAACTCAATAAAAAGGTACAAAAACAGCAAAAATTTGAAGGAAAAAAAAAATTGATTGTTAAACCAGCCCATTTAACTGAATAGCCTCTTAATTTTATTGCTGAAATGGATGTTCCATTCACTCCAACAATTACCTAGATACCGCCACCCCTAGCATGCCAATAACCCAAAAGGCACATCCCCATGCCATTATTGTCCATGACCTTGTATAACCATATATGATAACATGTATACTCACGGAAAATATGTTACAAGAAAATTAACTAGAAGACATCTTAGGATGAAACCATCTACGGTTCTTTAAAACGAACAAATAGATGATAACATAGTAAGACAACAACGATTATGAACCCTCTAGTTTTAAAGAAGTTATCATAGAACAAAGGTGTAACATACCTGCCATTGGAACTGATCCTGCAACGATAAGTGAAAAGGTGAAAAGGGCATTAGACGACATAGAAGGGAAGACGGAAAACAAGGCAAATAAGAGGAAAAATGGAGAGGAATGATTTATCCACAAAACACACTCTATTCATGTTACTGTTACCCTCCAAAGAGTAGCAAATCATTGCAGAGTATAACATGGGATGGAATTCTAAAAATAAAACTGAGATAAGTAGCACTTAAATAAAGAAAAAGATATACCACCCAGAGGAAATATGAATCAATCCACACCCAAACAACACAGAGACAGCTGCATAGAATACACGGTTAGAAATCATTAGTTTGGTTAAAACTCAACAAAACCAAGGAACCGAGGGGAAAACCTTCTTTTTTTGTAGTTGCATATGGATTCTGATTGGATAGCCGGCTGCACATGTCAAGAGAATTAGAACGTGCAAAGCAGCAAACATTACAAGAACAATAATTACAAGAACAAGTACTACCTGGAATTAGATTGAGAATGAAATTGAGCACCCGAAGAAGATCGGAAGCGAGGAAAGAACTTTGCATATTTACGCCTGTATCGTAAGAATCGTCCACGTAGCAATCAAAGATTTACCCAAAACGTAAAATGAGAATATCAAAATATCAACAGAGAGTAAGCTATGTAACCGAAAACAAAACTAACATAAGTTTATGGAGAATATAGAGCTCACCCAACACGTATTGCCATCATCATTGCCTGGTATTCGAATCACCCAACGAATTTCGTGCTGTAAGCCTGTAACCACGGATTAAAAATAGTCACAAATATGGCAGTGGACCGTAGTTTCCGACGCAGTATTATGACTATTGCTACAGAAAATGCGCTAATGCCAGATCAACTGGACAATTTTACCCTAACGCGTTTATGTTTCTTTGGTTCTCATTTTTATTATAATTACATGTTCTCCCAAATTCACCTCCGCCATCTTTATAAAACAAAAACATGGAATCAGTTAGGGGTGAAATTGAGTCGAGACCCGACCCATTACCCTCCTACCCAATCCCGACCCGACAAGTTTTTGGATTATATTTACTTCCCGAACCCGTGCCTTACAAGTGTCCTAAACTCAACGATCGGGATACCCGAATATTCGCGATCCAGTCAGGTTGGGAGAGGATATTCCGAAAAATATGATCTTAAAAAATTTACATGTTTATATCAAAAAAAATCCATGTTGAAAAAAAAAAGAGTTTGATCAAGAAAATAGTTCACTTCATAGATCATACACCATAATCAAAACAATAGCGCATACACTATAATCAAAACGAAATTACAATAATGATATTTAAAGTCGGCCACAAGAGTTTGACAACAACCTTTGAAGTTACAGTACACGACTTGTAGAGCTACGACTTCAATAAGATGTGGAAACTCAATCATCCCAACTCCAGCTTACGTGTGAGGAAGATGCATCACTTTCATGGGTTTACAATAGTACCTATACTTAATGGATCCCAACTCCAGCTTACGTGTGAGGAAGATGCATCACTTTCATGGGTTTACAATAGTACCTAAATGGTTTTCGATGGTACCTATAGTTAATGGGTTTACGATGGTATCTATAGTTAATTAAAATCATGTACGCATTATCATAAAAGCATAAGCTAAAGTAAAAGTGATGACTCCTTATATTTGGAAGTTGTAGATGCCATATTGCAGTCATGGAAATAACACGACACAATTTGCATACGGGATAGAAGAAAATCTATTTATATTCATGTCAGACAGACAAATAGATAGATAGATAGATATTTTATAAAGCACGGCACATTAGCAGCCTATTAGTTTGTAATACAGGTTGTAAATTATCCATGGTAACTGGCGATCGGTAATCGTATCGATTCAGTTTATCATCCATTCCAGAATTCAATTTAGATCAGGACCCATTTTCAAGACTTTTAGATAACTTATCTCAAGTTTTTATTAAACTGGGATTAAGAGCCAAATCTTGCATGACTAGGCAGCGCCACGTAAGCTTAGTTAATGCATCCGGAGTACCATGGATAATTTACAACCTGGGACAGGGTACTGGGATAGTATATTTGGCATCGAACAACCTGGGAAATCTATTGGAAAAAGATGAAGATAAGATGGTCACCATCTATGGTGATCCGCATGGAAGAAGAATGTTGTGATTCTCTTACCGTAATAATATGAAAACAAGAGGGTGATCCGCTCGGTTGGCTGCGATATCAATAAAGGTTCAAAATCAGTTAACTGTGGTTAAAAACTATAATTTTTAAATTAAATTAGATAATGAAAAACGACAGTAAGTTGGTGGCAATAAGGCCAAGGATGTACAAGGAAATCATCGACATGTCAGTGGTATCTATTTTTGTAAAAGGCTAAGCACTGCCAAGAAGCATTCCATGATCAAAGATTTAAGAGCAGCTTTTCTGGAAAAACTTTTTAGCATGCATAAAAGTACTTGTTGATGTAAACTTAACATAAACAATTCATGCACCATTCATGGGTTTTACCCAAAGGATTATGCTGGATTAAAAAGAACAGGAAAAAAAACCTTGCATGTACGGGATAAATCTGCTATGGCTTATATGATTTTAACGGCATCACTACTCTAATGTAACAAGCACCTAAGCTAGAGGCAGTCATACGTATGCACATTACTAAACACATAATTCACATAGCCCGAGCTTCTATCCAACTATATGCCAGTACAACTGATATATTTTAACGCCCCAGAAACAACAAGAAGCCAATTCCAACCAACAAACAAAGTTGAAGCAAGAAACCAATTACACTAATGAACCATACTTCTGAATAAACTGCATTCCATTCACATCCAATTTTTACACCATCCATCATCCATATTAACACCTACTACTTACAAGAAAAATCGTTGAACCCAGATAAAATCACAGAAGAATCAGTCGTACTGATTATTATTTTTTTAATTTGCGGAAGGAAAGCTATAGTAATAGTATTAACTAACTATTACATTAACTTTCTCTCGCTCTATGCAGTATCATCATACATTACACCTCACTGATTAAAAAATAGAGCTTTTCATGGGACCGCTGAGAGAATAGAATAAAGTTTCTTGCTTTAAGTAGTTTTGGCTTAACTATATTCACTTTTTACATGGTTTCTTTGAAAGAAGAAGATACAAATCATCCATTGTGGGTTCATGGACCTATAATAGATTAATAGTAGGTGATGGACCATCTCAAACTTAATTTTTTCGAACTGAAGCGGGGTTATATGAGCGTTCTACTTAAAAAAAAAGCTTCTTACCTGCTAGCTGTGGCTGTGGAACAAAAAACGGCGACGGCGGCGGCGGCGGATTTGGAAGGAGGAGTTAGAAAAAGCCCTAACCTAAACCCGGTCCCGATTGGAAAATTGGAAATACGTAAATAGAATGACTGAATACAAACAGACGGCGGAAAATACTGGTGTGGTGAGAGAATTTGACGTGAAGTGGCGGGTAAAACGATCAGAACGTATAAATACAGTGTCTCCACACGATGTGAAAACACCACACAAGAATTACCCACGGACGGAAGTCTAAACAAAAAGACAAAAAGAAAAAATAATAATAATAGGATATAATTTTTATGGAATATATATAAATAATAATAATAATAATAATAGTTTCAGGTTGGGGTTAGGATCAGGAACTCGTGGGGTTAAGGATTCATAGCCGATATCCAACTCGAACTTAATCGGGTCGGGAAAATTATGATATTTCGGGTCGGGGAACTTCAGGATGGGACGGGATGAGATTGATCGAGAGTCCAGACTAGTTGGATTTGAAAGTAAATTTTGCTAGACCTAAAATCATTATATATATTCCATCATCTTAAGGGTAATTGCAATATGAAACCTAAAGAATTCATGTTACTCCCTTGAAAAGGCTTTGATCAAGTTTAGATGGTGAATAAACTTGATACTTAAAATATTTTCTAGAGTTTTGATAACACTGTTGAGTGAGTGGTCAGCTGACTATTATCTCTACTGAGTTATATGCAGCGGATGAAAATTAAAGCATTTAAATATGCTCTCCTTGAATTAAGGTGGCCCCGAATTTCTTGTAACATTCATTTAAACTCCATCGTGGATTAGCTTCTTCATCTTACGGCTGATATTGATTCTTAACAATACTTGCTCTCCAAGTATCACTTGTAACGTTCAAAATCCTTCAAAAATGTTTTAGCACTTGATTTGATTTGGTTTGCTGAAAACACTCAGCTTCTGTTGATTTTTATAGTTTCTCAGCAGACAACTGACTTTTTGAAACTACCAGCTCTTCTCTTTTTAGCTGAGTTGTCTAGATTTCATCTAACCTTAAATAGTGAGATCATAGTACACCATATTTAAAAGAATAATTGTGATATTTTCATCACCACTTGCATTTGATTTCAAACCTTCAATACAAGATCTATAAAGTCAATTCAGCTCATCACAGATTTACCTGTGAAGAGAGTTTGAGAAAGCAATAGTACTTGAGTAAACTCAACTTGTTTATTCAAGATAAAAGAATGAGTATTAATAGATACAAGCTTGAAGGTGAGAAGTTCTAGTAGAGTATTAAGTGCTATGGGCGGCTAGATACTCCTATGTGCGGCTATTACATAATATGACAAAATAGAGTTACTTTATGACATATTAATTGTTTATACAATACAATTAATATGTCATGTTACAAATAATGTATACAAGCAAAGTGTTACACGAAATAATAAGGTAATATTTCCACACACCCCCTCAAACTGGGTTGTATATGTCTATACAGCCAAGTTTGCTACTCAGTCTGCTGAACATAAGTGGCAGAATGGCCTTTGTGAGAATATCAGCATTCTGGTCTGCTGAGGGAACATATTGAAGTTGAATTATCTGGGTATCAATCTTCTCTTTAAGGAAATGTCTGTCAATGTCCACATGTTTTGTCTTATCATGATGAACAGGATCCTCTGCCATGCATAATGCAGAATTATTGTCACAGCAGAGTATGATAGGTTGCTGAAGTTCAGTAAGGACTCTTTTCAGCCAAAGTGCTTCACAAATGCCCAAAACAAGTGTCATGAGTTCAGCTTCAGCACTACTTCTAGAGACAGTAGGCTGTTTCTTGCTTCTCCAAATGACAAGGTTACCCCATACATATGAACAATAGCCTGTGGTAGATCTTCTGTCAATGTGGCAACCAGCCCAGTCAGCATCAGTATATACCTTAACTGATCTCTCAGTAGACTTAGTGAAATGTAAGCCTTGGCCAGGAGTTGACTTTAAGTACCTCAGTATTCTGTAGACAGCATCCCAATGTTGCTCAGTAGGGCAATGCATGAACTGACTGACAAGGCTGACTCCATAAACAATATCAGGTCTTGTATGGGAGAGGTAAATGAGTTTCCCTTTTACAAGCCTCTAATATTGTTCATTTCTTATATGTTTGAGTGAAGCCCCTTGCGACCAGTCTCGCTTTGTACTTGTCAATAGTACCATCAGAATTGTACTTGATAGTGAATAGCCATTTACAGCTAACTGACTTCTTTCCTTGTGGGAGAGTGGTGAGATCCCAAGTATGGTTGTCAAGAAGAGCAGTCATTTCAGTTTTGACAGCAGCCTTCCACCTGTCATGTTTGAGAGCTTCCTGTATATTTTTAGGAATGGAATGAGTATCCAAGTCCTGTGTAAACATAGCAAAAACAGGAGACAAGTGATCATATGACACATAATTATGAATAGAGTGATCAGTGCATGATCTCTTTCCCTTTCTGACAGCAATGGGTATGTCATCAATATCAGTAGAAGTGTTCATAAGTTCAGGAGTTTGAGGAGTATCAGCAGGTTGTTGAGGTTCAGTAGGTTCAGGAGGCTGATGAGTCTCATGAGGCTGCTGAAGGTCAGGAATCTGCTGAGGAGCTGTTTGAATGTTAGGAGTTGGCTGAGGGATTTGAATGGGCTCAATTTCCTCAACTGAGGATGTAGTGGGAGTTAGAGGACTATGAGAAGGGGGAAATGCTTCTATTTCAATAAGGTTTCCATCTGTGTCTGTCTCAGTAGGTATACCGTAGTATGGGGTTTTTTCAAAGAATTTTACATTCATAGAATTGTAGAACCTTTTGTCAGTGGGAGAATAACACTTGTAGCCCTTTCTGTCTTTGGCATAACCTAGGAAAATACACTTATGAGCTTTGGGGTCAAGTTTGCTTCTGTGTTGGGCATGAATATAGACAAACACAGTACATCCAAAGATTTTTGGAGGCAATTCAGCAATGAGATGAGGATAGGGATGAGTTGTCAGTAGGGTTTGGATATGAGTCTTGAAATCTAACACTCTGCTGGGTAACATGTTGATCAGATATGTGGCTTTTAATATAGCTTCACCCCACATGTATTTTGGCACATGTGTGGTGAACATAACTGCTCTAGCCATCTCCAATAAGTGCATGTTCTTCTTCTCAGCAACCCCATTATGCTGAGGTGTTTATACACAACTACTGATGTGAACAATTCCCTTATCATTCAGGAAGGTGCTGAGGTTGGACTCATAGAATTCCAGGGCATTATCTGTTTTTAAGATTTTAATCTTAGTGTCATCTATGAAGGTGACAAACCACCTTTTCCTGTTATACTTTTAACTCTTGAAGGTCCCCATACATCACTATGAATCAAAGTGAAAGGTGTGGAGGGTAAGTAAGATATTTTAGTATACACAGATTTAGTAAGTTTGGCAAACTGACAAATATCACATTGAGGGTCACTGAGGTTACATCCTTTAAAAAATTCAGGAAATAAAGACTTTAAATAACCAAAACTTGGATGACCTAGTCTATAATGCCATAATATAATATTGTCTAAGGTTTGTCTTCAATCTTCTGTCATCAGCAGGATTGACCATAAACAATCCTGAGCAGACTTTAGCTCTCCCAATCACTTCCTGTAAAGAAAGATCCTGGAATATACACTGATTGTTATTAAACATGACTATCCATTTTAGGTCTTTAGTGAGTTTATTGACAGATATAAGGTTACAGTCTAATTTTAGAACAAATAGGACATCATGTAGGTAGATATTATCAGTAAGTTTAACATTTCCGAAACCTGGTGCACAGGAAATAGATCCATCAACAATCTTAATATTGTGGGTCTGATGACAGGGCTTCAAGTGAGATATGAGCCTCTTGTTACCAGTCATATGGGATGATACCCCAAAATCAACAATCCAAGTATCACTACTGGGAGGTGAGTGGAATATACCTGTTTTAGCATGAGTAGCTATGTCAGTAATAGACATCCAAAATAGTGTCCTTGTTCCCTTCTTCACTGACATGTCTACCCTGACTCTCCCTAAATGGTTTGGAGGGTTTAGAGGAGTTAGTCTTACCATGTAGTTTCCAGCAAGTGTCCTTGGTGTGATTGTGCGTTTCCAGTGGTCACAGAACAACTTTCCTGTCTTCTCAGTAGGCCTTCTGTAGGTCTCAATGGCCTCAGTAGGCTTCCTGACCACCATCAGTGTTGAGCTCTCAGTAGAGTGATCAGCAGGGTTGCTTTGCAGCATCACTTTTCTCCTGCTTTCCTCATGTTTGACTTCAGCAAACACAGATTTGAGGTTGGGGAGAGGTTTAGTAGCAAGGACTCTTCCTCTAACATCATCAAGAGATGGGTTCAGTCCAGTAAGGAACTTGAATACTCTCTTCTTCTCAATGATATCCTTGTATAAGGTAGCATCCTCTACATCCTTCCATGGGTGAGTTTCCAACATATCTAGGTGTTGCCATGCCTTAGATAGTTGGTTGAAGTACTGAGTTACAGACAGATCACTTTGTCTGCAATTTTGGATTTGGGCTTCAAGATCATAGACCTCAGATGTATTGTCCTTTTTGGAGTAAAGGTCTCTGGCATTATCCTAGATTTCCTTAGCAGTGTCATACATCATGAAGTTCTCACTGATCTCTTTTGTCATTGACCTCGTGAGGATGGTCATGACTTGGTTATTTTCTGTATCCCATGCTTCAAACTTGGGGTCAGTTTCAGCAGGGGCAGGTTTGGAGCCAGACAAGTTCCCATCTTGCTCTGGCCTGAGATGTACATTTTCATAGATCTTGACAACAACAGGTAGTTGTTTCCATCAAATCTGTGATTTGTAAAAGAAGAATTTTCAGTGATCCCAGCCTGCTGAGGCTGCTGGGGCTCTACTGAGGGTGAAGAGGCTTCGGATATTGAAGACATTCTTCATACGACAGGAGATTTTGCAGCGGATTTAAAGGAGATTATGGCTCTGATACCATGAAGAGAGTTTGAGAAAGCAATAGTACTTGAGTAAACTCAACTTGTTTATTCAAGATAAAAGAATGAGTATTAATAGATACAAGCATGAAGGTGAGAGGTCCTAGTAGAGTATTAAGTGCTATGGGCGGCTAGATACTCCTATGGGCGGCTATTACATAATAGGACAAAATGGAGTTACTTTATGACATATTAATTGTTTATATAATACAATTAATATGTCATGTTACAAATAATGTATACAAGTAAAGTGTTACACGAAATAATAAGGTAATATTTCCACAACCTGAAATCTAACTTTATTGCCTATGCTTAGTCTTCATTACTGAGTTTGAAACATCAGCCTTCAGTCTTCAAAACTAAGTTTGAACCCTCAGCCTTCTTTACTGAGTTTGATCCTTCAGCCTTCAGCTCAGCACCCCAGACTCCACTAAAACCTATTAGCAGTCTATTACAGTGTCTGTCTGATTAAACCTATACAATAATCAGGCTCTAGTAAAACTATACATTAAGCATTAGACATCTTTTAAGTTTTCACTCTAACATCTAGTCCTGGCACTCATCATCAAAACAAAAATATTTATAACAATTGATATGTTAGGGAGAAGCATAAGAAAGCTTGAGTGCTCTTTTATGGTTGATGTTGTTAGCAAAACCAAAAGGGTGGGGGCTTCTTCACCATCTTCATCTCCACTCTTCCTCAACTGATTCAACCCGTGGTTTGTGACGACCCTAATCTGGATACCGAGTCCTTAACCGGAAAATGACGCCCGGCACGTATATAACTAAAATAAATCGATTATATACGTAAGCATGACATCATCAACACCAAAGAACAAGCGGAAAACGAAAACATAGACTCATGAAACTTTAAAAGATCACTACAACGATCGACAAGTAACACAGACTGCAACTAAACAACATCCTAAGATATATTACACAAGATTGAATATTCATTCAACTATTACAATCCCTTCATTACAAACCTAAGGCACAACTATCTCAATCTATTACAAAGGAAAATGGAGATTCTATACTATTAATACAACAGAAAAAGTTAGACTTCAACTACTACAACTTCGGGAATCACTCTTAAGCGATCTCGAACTCAACCTACAACAAACCACCTTATCGGGGTGGGGAACAACACAATAAAAAAAAGTATGTACAAACGTACTTAGTAAAGGGTAGAAGCACTGAATGTATACATGCTATATCACAAGGATTGTCATTAATAACAATAATAATATCACACGACAAGTCAAACAAACATGATAACACATATGTTTCACTCGCTCACTGCACTCTACTAGTCTCACTAGTTGACTTGACCAAATAAGACATTTGTTACATATTAATCCGAGGGCACTTTGCTTTGGGTGAGAATGAACCGAGACATGTTCAACACCTCATATGGCAAGTATCTGAAAAGTGTGGAATGTTACACGAGTCCGACACAAACAGCTGAAAGTGTGGAGGTGTAATAGTTCCATACTGCGTTACAAAAACGTGCCTCACCAAGGACTATCATTTTTTAGCTTTTAGACAAGTCAAGTATGTATTTAAGCATTTAATCTAACCACCTAAATTCATTGCACATAGAAGGCTTTTTACGGACCACTAGACCTTAGACAAACTCCACATTACACTACTTAACACATTGCACAAAAATATTAGAGTCTAATCTAATATCCACGAGGCTAAGGAATAAGGTTTCCGGTGATCCCGAGTATCTCCCCGCAGAGGGTCTACACAAGGTGCTGAGCTGAATACACTAGAAACCAAACTCTTAACTTCGTTATGTTACAAGTAAGATATTGAATCTCAAGTCAACATCACACAAGGCCAAATGTACAGTGTTCCAATGCTCCCGTGAGATACGGTGCAGAGCCGAAGTCACTAGAACACGTACAATTAACTTTACAAAAATCCACAATCCATCTAAGGCTCTATACTTGTTTGTGTGCTAATTCAGGGTTTCGGTCATCGAGGTGAGTAAAAAATGGTAATTAATGAGTTAAGTTTCTATGGGCCCGTTCATTCTTCTATTGCCAACAAGCCCATGCCGAATTGCTAATTGACTTGTCGAAATGAAGACTAAAAGCCGGGGCCGGCATTTAGATACACTGTTGTATCAAATGGCCTTAACTAAGGATAATAAATATAGTTTAATATATGCGGCTTCTATCGGCAATTCGACACCACGAAAATACTATCGGTATCATTTAATTTATTATTTTTCATTTACTTTTTCACACCATCTAATCACTCAAGGCACCACAACCACCTAAAAATAATCCATTTAATAACTTTTAAAAACTGTACTCGTTAGTCCTTCATGTTTTAAAAATTAAACACTTTAGTCTCTAATGTTTAAATTTTACCCCTTCACTTTTTAAAAATCCTTTAACTTCCCCTACATCTTCTAACTTCCCCACAATTACTTCTCATTTTTTCATTTCAAACAAACTTCATCTACAACCCTAAGAATTTCGCCGGAGTTCCTGTCGGAGAAGATAAAATTTCACCGGAAAACCGCAAGTGAAGCTAAGAACAACATCACTTTGAACCAAATCATGTAAGTATCTTGTTTTGTTGCATTTCGGTGGTAATTTAGTAGAAATGGAATGCGGCCGGAGTAATTTATTTTTTATTTTTAATGGAGTGATAATCGAAGGTTTTCATTCCGATTTTTAATGGAGTGATTTGTTTCATTGTAATGCGTATTCGTTGTTGGTTGAAATCGGGTTGAAATCGGAGTTTTTTTAGGTGTTTTTTGTTCAACCGACCATTTTCCGATCGGAGGTTTGGGGGAGATGACCAGGTGCTTAAAACGTCAGTGACAATGGCGTTTTAATGCGGATAAACGTCAGCACGGATGACCTTTAAGTCATAGAAGCCCACTAGGGTAACTTGTTCTTTCGTCAGTGAGGGTGACGTTTATCTCGTACTCAAAATGTCGGAGTGGTGGACGTTCTAATTAACGTCAACTTTGGTGACGTTTTAGACTAATTACGAACGTCAACAATTCTGATGTTATCGTGTTAATGTAACGTCACACTTCCTGACGTTGTGTGCTGAATTTCACTATAATACATAACAACTTTGAATTAATGTGTTTCTTGATTTTGTAAACAACTGTCCACCAACTATGAATTAGTGTACTTTTCACATTGTAAATAACTTTCCAACTATGAATTTTGGCAATGTAAATTGAGTTAAAATGAAAAGTATATTAAATCCAATTACACTTTTACTCATGATAGGGGCCTTAAAATCCAATTTTGGCAATGTAAGTGTGTTTTGTCCATTATGTGTGTTGTTTGGACCCGATATATAAGCCAAAAGATCTCTTTGCTTTAACAGATTGGGGTCTCTTACAAACCATTGGGATCTCTTTTCCGTTTTTGTAGACTGACTTACCTGAATTAGTCCCATTAAGAAATGACCAATGATATCCATTTGTTAATATCTCTCATAAGTTGATATGCCAATGATATCAATTTCTTAATGGACTGATTCAGGCTAGCAATTATCTACATAAAAAGGCCCAATGTCCCCCTCCTGATAACTGGAGTCTATCGTCAAGCAATTAAAAGAACTCACAGTAGAAGAACTTCAAGTATTACAACAAACAACACTTGTTGATCGTACAAGAAGTTCATGTATGTACTATGTATGGATTAAGGTACTAGTTCTGTCTTGAGTGATTGGTTATGTTTGGCTTGAGTCTATGTTGTCTTGTTTTGGAATGGATGCGGACTGATTCTAATGCAAATTTTGATTTCTCATTCATTTTTAATTTACAGTGAAGAATATGGATAATGATCGTTTCTTCAAAGTTTTTGTTGGCGATTTCGCAACAAGTTTGGAATGTCATTATTACTTAACTTACATTTTTATCGCTTATATTATGTTTGAAATAACGTGATATGTTTCTTTCTTCATAGACATTACCACGAAAATACGTTGATAATTTGAACGACACGATGCGGATGTAGATAAGGTTGTTCTCAATAGCCGAAGAAGGACATGAGAAGTGAGGGTTGGACCGATAGACAATGGACTTCTTCGTTTCTTTGGGGAAGGTTGAGAGCAGTATATGGCCGCTCATCACTTGAATCAGGGGGAGTTCGTAGTGTTTGATCACGGAGAGGATTTCACTTTTGACACTATTGTGTTGGGTCACAATTCCTGTGAGAAGAGTTTTTCTGATTCTGAGAGTGAGAGTGAGAGTGAAGATGATGATGCAGATGATGATGTAGGTGGAGAGAACAATGGTAACGAAAATCCCCGTTTTCAGACGACGTTAGTAAACTCGGCCTTTTCATATGGTTATGTGGTGAGATATGTTAAAATCATTTTAGTTGTTTTCTTGTTTTATCTTTTTTCCTCATTGCACTTTCTAACACTATTTAATTTTGTTTGTGATTGGAAGAATATTTCAATACCATTTGCTAAAACAAACGACATGTTGAGAAACAAGACTGTGGAGCTGTGAAGTGCCACATGGGAATCATGGTCTGCTAGAATTGTAGCTTCTGTCGCAAACTATCAACAAGCTCATTTAAGCGAAGTGAATGATTTCCTTAGGGACAATGACCTCAATGTTGGAGATACATGCATCTTTGAAGTCGTTGATCAGCCTATAGAAAATCATGTTGTGTTTAATGTGGAGATTATTAAACATGGACATTGAAGATCATTTATTTCTGTATCATTTTGGATTATTAACGTTTGGATTATTTCTAGATATTTTTTTTGATCATTTTAAACCATATGGATTACGTTTGAATGGCGTTGTTTGAATTACCTTGTATTTATCATTTTGAACCGATGTATTTATGTTTTCATGATTGTGTGTATCATGTTTGGATAATGCAAAACCACCAACACAAATATTTTAAGTACAGGGATCCAGAACGTCATCCAATCGATGTTTATATAGCACAAACCATGTGAGGTACGCTGATGTCAGATTAAGACGTCGACGTTTGATTGCAAAACCAACGACGGAGTGGCTGCCGTGTGTTGAACAGAAACTCATTTAGTTCTGGAGTGCTAAACGTCAACAAAGTCGACGTTTGTGTTAAAAACCTACGTCAGAGTCTTTGGAGTTTGTTAACCAAAAGGATATTAAGTTCTGGAGTCCAAAACGTCG
The DNA here is from genome assembly GCA_024500145.1 of Gentiana dahurica var. dahurica. Taxonomy (NCBI): domain Eukaryota; kingdom Viridiplantae; phylum Streptophyta; class Magnoliopsida; order Gentianales; family Gentianaceae; genus Gentiana; species Gentiana dahurica. The sequence goes on from CM044907.1 coordinate 34,558,952, forward strand.
ACGGATCCAACATTTATAGTGTATACGAACGTCAGTCGTATTGACTTTAGGTAGGTTGCCGGCCGGAAAATTCAGTAGCCGGTCGGAAACTCTAAAAAACTTCATTTTCCCATAATTAATGGTGTGTCAGCCAATTGACCATGGTGTTTCAGTGTTATCTTATGAAAATCCAAGAATGAAGATGAATTTTGATGGAAAAAAAAGGTTGAAAAAGATTTTGATGATGAAGAAGATTCAATAAGATGGGAAGAAGAATTTTGATGAGGAAGAAGAATAATGTTGAAGAAAATTTTGACGATGAAAGAACAAGGTTGAAGAAGATGAAGAAGATGAAGATGATGAAGATGAATTTTGATGATTATGAAGATGGATTTTGATGATTGTAAAGATCAAGCGCTTACCGTTGTACTAAAACCAATTGGTGTTAGTAAATGTGCTATTATATTTCCTTATCATTTAAGAGTGTGGGCAATCTGTCCCAACACCCCCCCTCAAGTGTTGGCATTATGTCCAACACTTGCACAATTTTTTCAAGATTGTGGGCAATTTGTCCCAACACCCCACTTGCATAATTTTTTGTTTAAAATATTGTTCCAACCATGGTTCGATCCAATGACCTCTGACTCCGATACCATGTAAAGATCAAGCGCTTACGTTGTACTAAAACCAATTGGTGTTAGTAAAGGTGGTGCTATATTTCTTTATCATTTAAGAGTGTGGGCAATCTATCCCAACAATGATGAAGATGAATATGAAGAGAAGATGAAGATAATGATTTGGGTGAAATTAAGTTTGTGGATTATAATGTTTTATTTCAATTATCAAAGAACTAAATTGTATTTTATAAGATTTGTGCTATGAGAAGTAAGTTTTTCATTTTTTTGTGGTGCTTGGAGTACATAAATTATAAAAATATTCAATGAAGTGTCAAGAATAACTTATAGGGTGCTAGAAGCAAAACCGTCGTGCCGATATAAGCCGCCTTAATATATTAAATGGAAAGCAACTTGCTGGGGAAAAGAAGAGTAATGATAGAGGCACAACCAAAATTACACAACGGATAACACAACGTGATCTTTCACCCTTGATTTTGATGAGTCTACATCACAATCAATTAACACTCATTAAAATCAAGGGTGAGAAATCACGTTGTGTCACCTGTTATGTAACTTTGGTTGTGCCTCTATCATTACTCGGAAAAGAAATATAAAAAGAAATCAGTTCAATAATAGAAAGACATTAACTTGACTATATTTAGTAGAAGAAAATTGACGGCTGCATACCTTGGAGTCTTGGACGAAGAACACAGTTCAATATGGGTTTTGTGTGATCCGAAAATAAATGTGAGAGATTAGTTTAGGTAATGAGTGAAATCAATGTTTGGGCTTTGATTTGATTCCATGGTGTTTTTACACAACTTCAAACACTAAACTACTCCAAAATCATATCAAAATGATATGAAGTTATACTATAACATGCTTGTAGTATTTATCTAGTTCTAATCACCAAAATTTTGGTTGAACACCCAAGTACCCCAATTTCTTGACGCAAAGTTGAATCCAAGCTAGAATTTTCAAGAAAACACCAAGAAACTCCAAAAACACCACTTGCATCTTCAAGAACTTTTAGAACCACAAACAACCCACTTCGAATCTATCCCCAAAACGAAGTTCTATTATTACTAAAACCTTTTAAACATTAAAAGCTAAGAAAAGCTCAATAACACATCAAAATCTAGAAAATGAGTTTCTGGAACTTTTACCCGATCGGAATGAAACTTGTATCAAAACGAAACTCTCATCAAGGGAAGCATTTTGGCGTAATTGGTTTATGATTTCAACGGCCGGATTGATAAAAAATAGAAAGATTCTTTCTCTCTTCTGTTTTCTTTTCTTCTTTTATCTCATTTTCTCTCACTTGGTGCCGCCCCTTAACTTGAAATGAAGTGAAAAGAGAGTTTTGGGGTTATATGAGTATATATAGAGGTTGGTTAAATTCCCATTTCGCCCTTACTAAATGTTACACTTTTAAAATATCATAAATACCTTTAACATTTATCTTGACTCTATTTAATTTATTAAAACATAACGCATTAAAAATATCAGGACACACAAGAATCGTAAAAAGACTTTTATGCCATTTATCGAAGATACGTGGTATCACATTCTCCGCCCCTTATATGAGTTTCGTCCTCGAAACTCGCCAGAGCTTGCTCAGTTAAACTAACACTTCAAACCAGCTCGCTTTTCAAATCTTAAGCTACCAACTTCTGAACTTCCCACGGTCCATCTCTAGGGTTCCATTCAGATCCAACTTAGATACTACTCAACCTTGCCTGAAAACATTTCAAGCTTAGTGCTACAGTCCTTCTTATCTCCAAAAGATTCTAAGATCCTTATTAATCTTTAGATACCCTCATAAGCCAACATCATAGTTCAACTTAGCTTGCACCATCTCTTGCCAGACACTAATGGTTCAATCCTTCTATATTTCACATCTTACCTTATCGTTCATGAAGAACAACTCCAAAACACACAAGAAAGATCACCTTTTCAAGCCTACTAGGGTTTTCCTCAACCTAGCTCACCATCAAGAAATTTTCCATACCTAAGACCAAATCACCTTAGTCCTATACCATTCACCTTACACTTCAAGAGATATTCCCTGATTCAAAACACTTGACCACAACAAACTTGTTAAACACGCTTCAAACTTCTTAGATCATCAAAACCACATCCAAGTTCAATCCTTTGGTGAAACCATTCATCCTACAGTCTATGATTAACGTTTAAGCAGGTCTTTCAGTAACTGTTCCATTAACTGATTACTTCTTACCACCGATACTCGTCTAACCAGGGGAAACAACACTAACAAACGGAGTTAAAAGGTCTGACCTGAAACTAAGGGCAACTTCAGGTAGCGAGTCCAAACTCCAAGGGAAGAACAAAACACTTTCGTAACAACATAAATGTATAAGGTTTCAAAAGGCATTCTTGAAGAAAACTTGAAATCAAACGTAGATATGAAAATTCTCTAAGATCTAAAAACAACTTTTGATTCCTTCAATCACAATGTAGAGCTTTAAAGGAAAATTACTTCAAAGGCATAAAGACACGGTGAGGTACTTTATGAAAAAACCCTTTTATTGGTTGGAAAGGAAGAAACAACCTCCACAAACCGCTTGAAGTAGGAACCGTAAAAGATAACATATTTACCGAGCTTGAGAGCTTTCAAGTCAAAAGAAATAAATGGCACTTGATTTTGAATGAGAGGTAACAGCAAAACAAACATTTTGATGAACCGGGTTTAAAATAGCCGATTCCGAAGGGATCACAACAAGGCTTGTTTGGCCTAAAAAATTGAAAGGTGAAAAGTTGTGCACTAGGGAAGTAACACAACTAGGCAAGGTAAAAAGGAGAGTATAAAACTTCTTACAACAAACAATATGTCTGAGTTGACACCAAGGAAATATGAACCAAGAGTAAGGTGCATGACGTCGCTGAACGCCAAGCAGGAGGTTCCAAGATTGGGTAAAGTTTCCTTACTCTGAAAAGTTTATGTGGGTTATTGGCACCTCAACAAGAACTTGTGCAAAGAGCTCTCGAGAAGGGGAGAGTTTAAAGTTGAAAGATGGGGCATTGAATAAAAATGCTAACGACGAGTATCAAAATTTAGAAAACACCTTGAAGATGTGATTTTTTTGGAGACGTGACACTTGTAAAACAAGGCAATTTGCAAAGAACTCTTGTCAACTTGAAAGAAAATTTAAAGAAAATTTACAAAAGTATCAAGAGATTAAAACCAAAATAGAAGTTGTCAAACAACAAACTTAGGAACATCCACAATAGAGAAAAGAGTGTTTGGAATTAAAACGATCAGTTTGGAACTTTAGCCATTGATTAGATTGCCAAAAGAGTTCCGATCCACAAAAATCTTGAAAAGATTGCTTAACAACAATGATTGCAAAAGCAAAGTTGAGTACTAAAGTAGGTAGAACAACTTGAGAGAAAGATGAAGGTTTATCCCATAGAAGGGCTCTTCAGGTTAAATTCAAGAATACAATTAGTCTTGAAGTAATGTAAAAGAAGTTACTGAAAATTTCCATGTGGATAAAAATTGAAGGTCAGACACTTCGAAGAAAGTTTGCATCGAAAAAGACCCGTAAGTATAATAATTAAAACAAGGGTAATTGCCAATAACCTGAGAATGCCAACTTGATAGAAGATGAAATTAGCTGGAGTTATTAGAAAGCAACTCGGTAACAACTATCTTCTTCTGAAACGAGAATCTACAAGTTCATACCAGACAGACTATGGATATGCTCAAAAGAGATTATTACAATAAGTTAGAGATCTGACTAAACACAATGATACACACTTAAAAGAATGCATTATTGAGAATCAGAAAGATTAACCATATCAAAATATCTTTTAAATAAAGTAGTTAAGGATGAACACTAGTAAACCAAAAAGATCTCATCAACTTGATCTGAGAAAAAGAAGTTGAAAATTTAATACAACGGTTATAAAACTAGAAAGAAGCTTGTTTCTCTGATTCAACATAGTAAACTGCTAGTAAGGACCTCTTTTTTTTTAAAATAAGGCATAAGACAATATACTTCTAGGACAAAACAAGTCAAAAGAGCGGAATATGTTTAATTGAGGTGCAATTTATTCAAAAGGAAAATTTGTTGGTGAAGGTCAAAAGGAAACAAGGACATATATGGTGTTGAAAGGTAACTGCTGGTTTACTCACGATAGGAAAGCGTTAGAACAACAACCCACACAAACTTCTTACCAGACTTCTAAGCCTAGGAAGAACTTAAACTTCGAGAAACACCTCCTCATAACTATTCTTCGTAGCTCAACAAAACTTATACTTCAACCGTACAACCAAAAGGTTTGATTACCGATTCAGATCATGCAGATAAGAAATTGAAAATTATTCCGTGCAATATGATAGAAAATTAGTGACATGTATAACTTAAATGAAAATGATTTTGAGAATGAAGAAAGACGATAGTTTCATATTTTAGGGTATGCTAAGTGATAACCAATAATCGGAATGTCAGTCAATACAACTATTTTTCTTTGAAAGAAGCGTTCATCAAAATATTTTCCCAAGTTAGTAAACACTGACTTAGGTTGCAGATTGTGATGAAGCTAGAAAGGATTTTGTTGGATCGAGAACGCGCAAACAATACTTTAAGGGGGTGGATAGAGTAATAGACCTTTTAAAAATTCTTAAACCGCTTTCAAGAATACTTAGGTAGACTTGTAAATCAAGTGGTATAACAGTCAAAATCAGAGTACACACTTAACTTAGTTCAGTTAACGAACCTAGGCGGAAGATCTAGTTTCGATTAACCATACGAACCTAAGTTAACTTCAGAAGACTTTCTAGATCAGGATCAGTTTGTCAAGATAAAACACTTTGCTATGCAGACTGAAACTCAACCAAAATCAGAAAAGCAAACTTGCAGATTCAGATTTTAGGTTGTTAGCCTATAACATGCAGCTTCTAAGTGTTCAACAAAGGCATGGATTTGCAGATAATTGATTTTATCTTGTTTAAGCCTAAGACATGCAATTCTAAGGTGTGTATCAAAGTAATAAGCTACCTAAAGCACATATGTGTGATCTACTAGAGATCACAGCCACACACACAAAGGTTTCATTGGATGCCGCTTGAGTCTTATTACAGAAAACAAAAGAGATAAAAATACAACACTTTTACTGTTAAAGTGTTACTAACAGGATAACCAAATTAGTGTTAGTCTTAAGCGAACCACATACTCCGACTAACACTAAGATGTCCTAAATCCTTAGTAATAACCATCAACAGATTTCTACAAACACTCACCAAAGGAGTACTTACCAAGAATCTTGACTTGGATTCTTGAACTTGAATTCAGCTCCATGGATGTGTGACCCGGATTCAGCTCCGTGAATCCGTATCCCAGCACATGCGATCCCGAACTGCTGATCCACAGCTAGGCCAAGCTGTGCCCTTGTTATTGCTCCTCAATAACAAGTGGAGAACACTCTCAAACTACAACAAACACTCACTAACAAAAGGTAGAGATAGACACTATACACTTACCACTCTACTTACACCTCACTTTTCTCACACTCGATCAAGAAATAAAACTAATTTCAGAATACTAGTGTTTACAAGAAAATGAGATTGAGATTTAGTGAAGAAGTTGTGTCTTATGAGAGGCTGTTCCGCATTTTCTTGATGTGGGTCGAGAGTAAATATAATGCTAGACAAAGAGAGTGTCTAGGCTAGAACTTGGCTTTGTGCAGTCAGCTTTTGGCTTATTATTCCAACGGCTAAAATGTTGTGATGAAGCTGACAGCTTTGGCTTTTTAGTCCAGCTTTACATAAGCGACTTTTGCTTCCAACGGCTCTTTAGTTGTGTCCAAGAGAGAGTGTAAATGCCTGCACACTTAACAAAACATTAAATCTGTGGCAACTACAGAGAAAACAAGGGTTCTAATCAAGGATTCACAAGTATCAATGCAGACACATTTATCAAGATAATTTATGCAGACCTGAAAATAAATATATCTTATACATACATACATACATAAATATATATATATATATATATATATATATATATATATATATATACACACGTGATATATACATATCACCGATATATACATATATTACTCCAATTATTAAAATATATGCAGATGCACAAGATAAGTACTTAGACCAAGGTTTCAGTTACATGATATATAACATTTGCAGCAAATAGTATATATACACCCACGTCAATATGTGTACACATATATCACCAATGCGTAATTCCAAATAACAAACATATATTATCATCACATAGCATATACTCAGCCATACTTATTAATACATTTTATTAGTCAAAACAGATTTGCATCTAGCACATAAGACATACACATTACTTAGATGAAAACATATATAAATCACACAAAAGTATGCATGTAAACACGATATACATATAGACAAGATATAGCAATTTATCAGTTTTAAGAGACATGCGTTTTAATCATATACAACAACAAGTGAGGGCGGATAAAATACTTCGACTTTGAATATTTAAATTGTAGATCTGCGGCAAGTAATATTCACTAAGACATAGAGATTAGGCATTAATGCAAATGACTCCTTTTTATACGAATTAAGCACATAGACCGACTGCTAAGAGTGTATTAAGAACACAAACTTGATTATGCAAACTATATATTCATGTCTAAGAGTCAAGGAGACTTAACGACCATTTAGACTGATATATCGATTAAAATCATGCGGTCATAAGTTTAAAGATCTAAAACAGATTAGCATATTGTGCCGAAAACAAATTAGATCTAAAAAGAGATTAGGCTCGGAACTTGAGTTAATAGCACGCAGTTAGAGATTTCAGAAGTAAAACTAGATTTAAGCAATTTGATTCATACTAATTTAAATCTAAACCAAATTTGAGAGTACTAACAGAAAAGCTTCCTTGATAATTGAAGTATCACGAGTTGAGGATTTTGTAGTTGGATGATGTTGATAGAACATCATTGGCCTCAGATTTTCGTCAAAGGCCTCAACAATTTGTCTTCTTCATTGACATAGACACCTCCACCTTCACGGATACACAAGAGAAACAAGTCATCTTCGGTGTTGCAGAGATTCCTCTGTCAAAAAGCTATTATCGAGTTGCAGAGAGCTTTTCACGGCAGAGACTATTCATCAGAAGCTATTTCTGGTTAAGGAGTGAGGAGACTTTCATTGAAAGCAAAAAGTTTTCTCAAAGAAGAGGAAAGAAGACGTTAGGATTCTCAGAGTAGAGAAAGACCTTTTCAGATGGAAATAATAGGAAGTTGATGATATATGGGCCCAGTGGGTCGGATTATTTGTAATTGGGCCAGGCCCAAAGTTTGATAATAGAGATAAACGAGCCAGTCAAGCCCGACCACCAAATGCTGACCAGACCAAGACGCTGGACAGAATAGCAGGTGGAGCAGGACTCCACCGTGTCCTGACCAGAATGGTCTCTGGACAGAATGCTTGGCTGAGTGCAGCGAGACCGGGTCAACGTCAGTTCAACCACATATAGATATGGGTAAGCCCCACGATCAGCAACGTACGGAAATAACCGTTGATAACTTCCCATCACACAAGGAAGAGAATCACGATCTACAACTATATAAGGGATGCCCTGAACTACGAGGGGGACTTGATTCCAATTAACGACTTAAATTGGATACGTAGGCAGCTCTCTCGAGAGTTCAGTCCAAGTTACATTCAATATTCTTATTCTTGTACTGTTTTCCTAATTAGAATTATCCGATTACCCGTTTATAAGATTCTTAACCACATCATTTGGCGCTAGAAGGAGGGTAAATTCTAGTTAGTGAGTGATTCTTACGAAAAAATGGCACGAAATCAAGGAAATTCGAAAAAGCAACAAAATCAACAAGACAACGACAAAAATCAAACCAAAGATAATAGCCCAGGTCGAAATGACCAAGATCCTGGAAAAAGAATTTTGGAAGAAGGGCAAACGAGTAATCCTGATGCCATTAAACAAATGTTAGTAGAAAATCTGGCCAATCTCAAAGGAGAAGAAATAAAAGCTATCTTTGAGGCTGTTTTGAGGGCAAGGAATCAGGATAATGACGTTTCTGAAGCACCTACTCCGCTTCAAACTATGAAGAATGAGAAACAAGAAGCGGAATCTAGCATCAGAGTGGTGGTTACTCACCCAGGTGGTGATAACGCACGAGCAGAGTTAGACGCAATACTTAAGCCTAAACACGATGAGTTTAGGCTAGTGTCTCCATTCACTGAGGACATTGATGCATTTCCATGCCCTCCAGGATTCAAAATCCCAAAAATCCAAGCATATGATGGAACTAAAGATCCATATGACCATATGCACCAGTACATTCAACACATGAACCTATATAACGCTCCAGAAGAGATGAAATGCAGGGCATTTGCAACTCTTCTAACAGGAAAAGCAAGAGATTGGTTCAACAAATTGAACCCCAGATCCATACCAGATTTCCCAACTCTGACCAGAAAGTTCATGCACGCATTCATAGCAGCAAGGCCGTTCCAGAGGAACCGTACATATTTGTTGACCGTCAGGCAAAAAAGTGATGAAACAGTCTTGCAATTAATCAAGAGATTCAATGGAGAATCATCCCAAATAGCAGATCTGGATGATAAATTTTTAGTAGCATCCTTTGTGGCAGGTCTTAGAGAAGGACGCCTACATGCAAAGCTGAGCAGCAAAAATCCGGATACGATGGAAGAATGTTTGGAAATTGCATACAGACACTGCCAAGGTGAAGAGGCTAACAGAGCCAAGAGGGAAGAGTCCCACAGGGACGCTAAAAAAGGAAAAGCTGAAGATAAAACCGACAAAAAGAGAAAATCTGTTTGGGATAGAGTAACTAACCCCATCTCTGAAAGGTTAGGGAAGAAAGGTGCTTTGCAGGACAAAGACCTTATCCCTCTGAACAGGTCTTGTGATCAAGTCCTGGCGATTATGGAAGAGAAAGGAATCGCCAAGACTCCTCCTCCATTGAGGGGTCCAAGGGAGAAGAGAGACCACACAAAATGGTGCAAATACCATAAAGATATTGGACATGATTCTGAACAGTGCAGGGATCTGATCAGAGATATAGACGCAGCGGCACTGGAAGGAAAGATCGATGAGTGCATCGATCGAGCACAGGGGGACAACCCCCGAGGAAGGAGAGAGTTTAAAAGATAGCACAACAGCCAGGACAGGTATAACCAGAGGAGATACAGAGATCCATCTCCAGATGCAGATAGGCACAGAGAAAACGCCCCAATCAATACTGTGAATACGATTGTGGGTGGACCAGGAGAAAGTAATAAGGCTGTCCAGCAAGAAAAGAGTGGCAGCTCAGGAAAAGAAGGGGAAACAAAGAAACAAAAAGTCATGGGAACCGCCCAATACGGTCCAAGAGATGCGCTACCAGCCATCGTAAGCAATGAGGGGCTGGTAATTGAAGCGGTTATCCAGAAAAATCTGGTCAGAAGGATTTGTGTAGACACTGGCAGTGCAGTAAACGTGCTGTATTACAGTACCTTCCAAGCAATGAAGTTAAGAGATTCGGAGCTGACTCCTGTGTCAACTCCTCTTTTTGGATTTACCGGGCCACCCATCCATCCCGTGGGTATGTTAAAGCTAATGGCAACTTTCGGAAAAGGACCACAGAGCAGGGCTCTGATGGTCAATTATGTGGTAGTAAAAGCTCCCTCGGCCTACAATGTGATTCTGGGAAGACCAGCATTGATTGATCTAAGGGCAGTGGTATCGCCAGCACATAACAGTATGAAATTCCCAACTTTTGAGGGAGAAGCCACGGTTAAAGGGGATGTGGATGCAGCCAAGAACTGTTACACAGCCACAATCAGTGGAAAAATAAAGGTGCAGCAGGTGACAATGGAAGACCTAGTTCCGGATGAAGAAAAAAGTTGGCAGTCCAACGATCATGTGGAATCAATCATGCTAGATGGACAGGACCCTGAATCCACAGTCAGCATAGGATCATGGATACCAGCTGAACAGAAACATATGCTAGCCAGAATCTTAAAGGATTACAAGGACGTGTTTGCATGGAAAGCAAGTGACATGCCTGGACTGTCAACAGAGTTGGCTGTCCATAAGCTCAACATCGACCCAACCAGGAAACCAGTGAAACAAAAGAAGAGATCATTTGCCCTAGAAAGGATACAGGCTGTCCAGCAGGAAGTGGAAAAATTGTTGCAGGCCAACATGATTAAAGAAGTTATCTACCCAGAATGGCTAGCAAACCCAGTGCTAGTCAAGAAACCAGATGGCAGTTGGAGAATGTGTGTGGACTTCACAAATTTAAACAAAGCTTGTCCTAAAGATAGTTACACTTCTCCTAGAATTGACAGGCTAGTAGACTCTACAGTTGGTTATGAGATTTTTGCTTTTTTAGATGCTTATAAGGGATATCATCAGATTATGATGGACCCTGTAGATGCTGTAAAAACTGCCTTTATTACTGAATTTGGTTCCTACTACTATGTGTCTATGCCTTTCGGATTAAAGAATGCAGGGGCTACCTACCAAAGGGCAGTCAATACTATTTTCAAACAACAGATTGGCAAATCTATGGAAGTATACGTGGATGATCTATTGATCAAGAGCAGGACTCTTGACCAATATTTGAAAGATGTATCAGAGGTTTGCCAAGTTCTAAGACAAACAGGAATGAAGTTGAACCCAAAAAAGTGTACTTTTGGAGTGAGATCAGGCAAATTTCTGGGTTATATGATATCTAAGGAAGGTATCAGGGCCAACCCTGATAAATTAGAAGCTTTAAAAAACATGCCTGAACCGAAGAATATTAAAGAAGTTCAACGATTAACAGGAAGATTAGCAGCGCTAAACCGATTTTTGTCAAAATCAGCACAGAAGTCATTGCCATTCTTCAAAATTCTCAGGAAGGCCAGTCCATTTGAGTGGAATGAAGAGTGTAAACAGACTTTTCAGGAGTTGAAAGATCATATAAGTCACTTGCCGACTCTAACTCCTCCTCAGGAAGGTGAGATTCTATTCCTTTACTTGTCTTTTTGTAAGGAAGCAGTAAGTGCTGTGTTAGTAAAGCAACATGGTATGATACAGAGGCCAATATATTTTGTGAGCAAAGCCCTACAAGGGCCTGAAATTAGATATTCAGAGGTGGAGAAATTGGTCTTAGACTTAGTACATGCCACAAGAAAATTAAGACCATATTTCCAAAGTCATCCAACCTTTGAAGCAAATTTTGGAAAAGCCAGATAAGTCTAGAAGATTAGCAAAGTGGGTAGTTGAATTGGCAGGATTTGATATCGAATACAAGCCAAGAACAGCAATTAAATCTCAAGCATTAGCTGATTTCTTAGCAGAAGAAAAAGCCTTGGCTATAGAGCAAAAAGCTGGGCAGAGAAAGGCTGAGAAGCATGAGGCAGAACAGTGGCAGCTTTATGTGGATGGAGCTTCCAACAAAGAAGGAGCAGGAGCAGGACTCCTACTCATTAGCCCAAAAGGTGAAGAATTCCCATATGCACTTCATTTTGACTTTCAAGCCACTAACAATGAGGCAGAATATGAAGCTTTGATAACTGGATTAAACCTAGCACAGAAATTAGGGGTGCAAAACCTGAAAGTGTACACGGACTCACAGCTTGTAATAAATCATATCAAAGGAGAATATGAAGCAAAGGAAGCTCCTATGAAAAAATACCTTGCAGTGGCACAGAAAAAATTGCAGAATTTCTTAATGGTGGAAGTAGAGCAGATCACTCGGGCCCAAAACACCAGAGCAGATGCCTTATCAAAATTAGGATCAAATTTCTTATCCAACAAAAAGGTGTTAGTTGAGCAGCTAAAGCAGAAAAGTTGTGACGAGGTTGAAGTACAACCAATAACACAAGCATAGACTTGGATGGATCCAATTGTAATGTATCTGAGAGATGGAAGGCTTCCTGAAGATAAAGCACGTGCCAGAAAACTAATAAGACTCTCAGCCAGGTATGCTCTTTTCAACGATGTTCTGTACAGAAAATCTTATGCGGCACCTTGGCTGAGATGTTTTACCCCGGAAGAAGGAGACTATGTGTTAAGAGAAATCCACTTCGGAATTTGTGTAAATCATTTGGGAGCAAGAGCTCTGGCCAAGAAATGCAGGCTTTACGGGTATTACTGGCCAGAAATGCAAGAAGACGCGGAGAATCTGGTTAGAACTTGCAGGACATGCCAGGTGCATAGTAACATATCACATAATCCTGCATAGAATATGATACCGATTGTATCTCCATGGCCTTTTGATCAATGGGGAATAGACTTAGTGGGAACATTACCCAAAGCACCGGGAAATTTCAAGTTCTTAGTGCTGGCGGTAGATTATTTCACCAAATGGGTAGAAGCTGAACCTCTAACCACCATCACAGCCAACCAAATACAGATATTCCTGTGGAGAAATATTCTGTGCAGATATGGAATCCCTAAAGTTCTCATCTCTGATAATGGAACACAATTTGAAGATCAAGGAGTGCAAACATGGTGCACAAACCTAGGAATCTCCCAACACTTTACATCAGTAGCCTATCCCTAAGCCAATGGACAGGTGGAGCAGACCAACAGACAAATAAATCAGGGACTGAAGAAAAGATTGGAACAGGAGGGATCTTACTGGGTAGACCATCTCCCAAATATATTATGGGCGTACAGGACTACACCAAATGCTGCTACCCAAGAAACTCCATACTCCATAGCATATGGATGTGAGGCAGTAATACCGGCAGAGATTGGACACAAGTCTCCCAGGACAGAATTATACTGTCCAGAAACACAGGAGGTAGACATGTTGCATGTCAAAGATGAGCTGGAGCATAAACGCGACGTTGCACTGATACAGATGGCCAAATACAAGCAGAGGATTGCCCAGTACTACAACTCCAAAATTAGAGGTACGTATTTTAAAGAAGGTGACTTAGTACTAAGGCGAAATGACGCCAGTAAGCAAGGCCCCACTGGAAAGCTAGACCCAAATTGGGAAGGTCCCTATAAAATCATCAAAGTGCATGGGAAAGGATCTTATCAACTAGCTAATGCCTCTGGGAAAACAGTTCCTAGAAGTTGGAATGCTGTTCACTTAAGAAAATTTTTTCCTTAAAGCAATTTTATTCCTGTAAATAATGCTACTTTGAATCAATGTTTCCTTTTTAATTTTTTGATTATACATATGCATGCTTTTAACTTGTGCTAAAACAAAGAATTAAGGACATGATACTTAATTTATCAGTAAACTTGCATCGCAAAAATTCTGGGCAGAAATCTTGCCTTAAAGAACAAAAATGCAAAACTTGCAGCGCAAGGGCATTCTGGGCAGAAGTCCAACTTAAAAAAAATAAATAAATAAAAATAAAAATGCCAAACTTGCAGCGCAAGGGCATTCTGGGCAGAAGTCCCACTTAAAAAATAAAAATGCCAAACTTGCAGCGCAAGGGCATTCTGGGCAGAAGTCCCACTTAAAAAATGAAATTGCCAAATTTGCAGCGCAAAGGCATTATGGGCAGAAGGCCCCAAACAACTGTTAAACTTGCAGTGCAAGAAAATTCTGTAAAGGAAACGTATGTTCCATGCAGCATATAACGTAAAACTAAAGAAGCTAAGGATAACAAATCCTAACTTCTTTGCAGCGCAACATGAAGACAAGGATCTCTAAACAGAGAATGTCAAATTCAAAGATGCAAAGGATCTAAACAGAGAATATCAAATTCAAAGACACAAATTCAAAGGTACAAACTCAAAAGGTTCAAAAGATTAGAAATGTCACTGACAAGAAATAACATACATAGTTACTACATCAAAAGCTGCTTGAAAAGGCAGCAAATTCAAAGTTTTCAAAAGGAAATAAATTAAGATGCAGAGGGAGCTGAAGGCTGAGCAGGTTTCTCGGAAGGCTGAGCAGGTTTCTCTGAAGGTTGAGCTGATTTTTTCTTAGCATATTTGCTGATTATGTCTTCTCCATTCTTGTATTCATCATATCGCTTCGTGAAGATCTCCCCTGCTTTTTTATCATACAACTGGTGATTAGGTAGAGTGTTAATCACCAGGTCAGCAGGTTTGGCCTCATCAACACCAAGTGTATATCCTCTGCGCAGAGCGGGAGCCAATATGATCTGGATTTCCTCATAAGTCTGAGGAGAAGACTTATACCCAGCGACAACCTTCTGGACGATATTCTGAGCAGGGATTTCCTCCATCTGCCTCAAGGTTTCGTCAAAGTCAGCCTTCATCTTCTTTGCAGTAGCAAGATGTTGCAGATGCTCCTCATTTAATTTCGCCAACCGCTGATCTCTCAAGTTCAACTGTTCCTCTTGAGTGAATATTACACCCTCAGCTTTGGCAAGATCAGACTTCTGTTAGTAATATCATCCGCAGCGGAAGCGATTTTAAGGATCTAGATCTATAAAATACACGTAATTAAATAACTAGATCTACATCTACAAGGGGGTTGTAGTACATACCTATTGGATCTCAAAATCCAAGTTGGGAACCGCAATGGAAAGAACGAAGATGTGAAGAGCACCACGATCTTCCGTACGTGTGATCCAAGCAACTCCCGGTGGAAGGAAATCCTCGTCTCGAATCCTTCCGATATGCTATCCGGAAAATCTCCAAGATTTTCCCCTTAAACCCCTTGGCCGAATTTTATTCCTTCCCTCTCTAAGAGGTGAAGTCGAAAATTACATTGTGTATAAGGCTTGGGAGAACTCTCTTTATATAGGAGAGTAAAACTTAGCCTCCAAGGATTTAATAATTAATACAAAATCAATTATAATAATCCTATTAAACAAAAGATAATCCCATAATATTCTAGAACAAATCTAGAATAATATTTATCTTTATTTCTTTCCATAAATATTTATCCAATAAATATTTTATGCACATGTCTCATTAATACACAAGAAAATAATTTCTTGTACCATAATAATAAGCATGGGGCGAAAATTATATGTTGACCTAGTCAATATTAATTTTGCCATTACACAGCAATTGGGCCAAGATTATGGAAAATGTCTCTTCCATATATTTAATTATTTAGCCCAACTAATTTAATAGTCCACTAAACAATCAATTCACATATCGTTTTAATAAAGTCCAACAAGAACTAAATTAATATTATTAGGATTCGACGTCCGAGAATAGCTATGCTATATTAGGAGGCACGTCGGGGACCATGGACTAATAATCAGCGGCTCCGATAAATCAAATAAATAATTATCTTACGAACATAATAATTATATTCGATAAATCAATCACAGGAATATGCCACCATAATCCCGTGACTGCACTCCTCCGATTATAAGATTATATTTATCTCCTCACGAGAATAATAATAAGCGTCCATTGATATAATCATTACATATGGATTAATCCTCCATAGACTGTTCATTCTAAATCGGGAAGTTACCGTTAACCCTTTTTAGAACCTCTTATCCTTATTTATCATTAACCCCCTAGTGATCAATTAATTCATACAACTCACTGGTAGCTAATCAGTGTAATATGAACTCCATGGATCGATCGGTTTCTAGGATTAACAAATAAGGGAACTGTCTATCTACTTCCATAAATGGAAGGAATGGATTCCGTATCTGTGATAACACAGACTACTCACTCAATCCAGTACAATGCCAAGATGGGGTAATTCAGATCACAGACTCAGTGTAATCCTTAACCGTCAAGTCAAACTTCATACTGATTCAAGCAGTTGACTGTGATCACCTCGGGATTAAGATATATCCATAAATATGATCATCCATTGATTCGATAAGACTTCTCGATTACGGAATTATATCGTGAACTCTAATCAAATCGGTCCAGCCCTATATGATATATCTATCATATATAAATGCCCCACTAGGTTCTCTTAACCGAAAGTCCGGATAAGACAATCACACCTATTGTGTTCTGGGCGCATTAATAGCACGTTAAAGGAGAGACCCGATACTCTCGATTAACTTCACTACGGGCTAATTGTATTTTAAGTACATCTTCACTAACTCAATCCTCCCGTGTATATACCATACACTGAGTTAAGTGATTACATAAACGATATACTTTAGGGTTTTCTGTAGTGTAAATACTATTGTCACATCGGTGAATATGAGAATAATAAATATGAATAATAATGTCAATTCATTTATTAAATAAAACAATTACAAAATTGTCTTTCGGGCATCACACCTAACAATCTCCCACTTGCACGAAAGCATGTGATTAATTGTTTTAGAGCACACCCTATTATTTAAAATACAACAAACTACATCTCCCACTTGCTCTAAAGCAATGGAGACTCATCCCGTATGCTAGTACCCACTAAGCATATCATAACCATTTCAGATTCCAAAGTACACTCTGAGTATGCCGTCGTAGGATAGGTCAGTGACTCGGGGAGTACCTACATCTAAATGTCATGGGTCTTAATGATTAGTCAGGTTGTCGGCTTGAGACGATCCGTAGAATCGAAACGTTACCGGTCCATCTAATCATGTGGTACTGAGTAAACACTGAGCCCGAGATCGACTTAACGATCATCCTCAATCTGACTTAAAGTCAAAATCAGTGTATCACACATATCCAAGTTCATACATGAATATGTCCGCATATTATTCCTCGTTCTCTTCAAGATACTAAAGGACATACTAAACTTGCTTTGTTAACCGCCGAATCTAAGATTCGATCAAAGTTGACGTTCAATAACCCGACCATCTCTTACTAGAAAGAGAATCTATCCCATTTCTCTTGATCCGAAGATTTAGAGAGTCATTCCTGAGGCATAGGGTAGAACTTCCTCGTTGAATGTTGCATACACAGATGCATCATCTTAACCAATAAGATGGATGGGAAACCAGTGACTGATTCTAATGAATTCGACCGAGTCAAACTCTTAAGAATGTTGTCCAAATCTATGTTGCAGAGAATTGTGGTATTGTCAGATTCTGACTTCAGATAACACACCCATGTTGATTTCAACTGGTGCAGTGTTATCCTTCACAAACACTAATGTATGTATATATTCACTACTGTACTAAAATTGATATCCAGTCTACAAAAGACTTATCAAGATTTCGGTCAAATCCACATATTGTAGAAATATATGACTTCCAATGACCGAGAGGTTTGCTTTTTATCCACAAAGGACATAAGCCTTGACAGTCATTCTGTCATTAGTTCATAAGGCAATACCCTTCTGTTTCGAATGAATCTAGACTCCGTTTGTTTGGCAAGAAAATCTCAGGGAATCACCCCTATTTTCTGCTTATGAACGAAATCATGCAATACTAAGTGTGAGAGTTCAAGGTCTGATTAACTCTCTAGACCACTCAAGCTTTGCTCTGAAAGATAAACTTTCCTATGCATTCTACTCTTTTCCGTGTAGATCAAATTACTCCCACTGGGCCTGAGACGCTCAGGTGGTTCTACAAGAGCATGAACAGAACTGGAGTACCGAACTCTATTCACAGGGTTATGGCTATTAAACCAACCTCTATTATCAGAATCCTATACTGCTCACAAAAGAGCCATAGGTCATCAATCGATCCTCAGACTACAAAGTCCGCAGAAACCCGTAATGGGTAATGGATAAAACATACTCCCAATACTTTCTGGGTGGATCGAAATTCTGATATAGTTTAGTAGTATTTAGTGTTATCACCAACAACCGATGTTGGATGTGGTCTGATTTTAATCAGTTAGTAACTACCTTTAGTAAACGTACTTCAAGGTTCAAGGTTTTGCTGTTCATGGACTCTATCAGGAAGGATGCAACAGTATAACTGTCCCTTCCCGATTTCAAGAATCTTATAACAAACCTTTTTCTCAATGCTACAAGATATATAACGATTGGTCACTGACCGAACGTGTTCGCGAAATTCCCAGACCTACCTTCAAGCACCATGTGCTAAATGCTTATATTTATGGAAATGGGGTGAACCGAATCCACACCTTATCCGTAAATTCCAAAGCATATTCTATGTAGACTTCTCGGTCTTACATTTCAATGTAAACCGTTATTTCGCTTCCAATATCTTTATTGAATTAAGCAGTGTATTGTAGCACATCTCAAACTATGTAAGGCAATTTAACGGTTTCTCACTTAGTGAGAACATGTCACAATGAGGCAGGCTGAGCATCAGTCTCGAGGACTATGAATGGCCTATTCCGAGTATAGAATACTCTATCTCTGTTGAAAACAGAGAAACCTCAAAATATTTTGGATAAACTTTCCGGAGTGTTTGAATAGTTATTAGACAAGAAGTCACTACTCGGAAGCTCCTACTGGCTTGTATCTTTCATCAGACCCCGAAGGTCGTCATGAACAAGCTATATTACTTCTTTATAACCATTATCCTTTCCCGATTGAAAGGAAACTTAGTCATTGAACCTTTGAGACAATATAACCAGACTGGGAGAAAGGAATCACCCTGAGCCAGTCTTCAGGTCTTGTCTTTTAAGGACTATGCACTAACTATGGAATATGAAGAAGCGTTTATCTAAATATAGAAACCAATTGCTTTTAATAGTTCTTAAGATGTGTTTTATATACATATTTCAGCAGTTCTAAGTGGTTTTGACTTTATCAAACAAAAGTCCGAGTCTTGGATTCGTACTACAAATGATATATTCACTTTCTATACGACAAACAAATTATCGAATAGAAGGTAAATCTATTCGTTCCAACGAATCTTAAACCAAAAATAAATTTTTCCGTGATATCCAAGGATTGAATCCGAGATTCATTTCCTTATATCACTCCCACTATTCTAGCTAAAATTAACTGCCCGTTGTTTACTCCTTTAATCGTTAAATGCACTGCTACCTTGTTCTGCCAAAGAACTTAGCTTGAGAAAATCGCCAAGGATTCATAGGTTGGTGATCCAAAATCACTGTCCTTATCCTATGATTTTCAGTTAATTAATTTTCGGTTCAGCCTTAAAGTTTTCTCAGTTTAGGTGACAAACACTTTTAGACATATTCTCCCATTCTTGACTTTCCGTGAATGGAAACAGTCTTGAACCAGCGGTTCGTTTGAGTAGACACTACTCTTGAACCGTGGGATGTCTATTTCAAGTGTTACTCGTCGGGACTTCTTGGATTTTCTAATATACCAGAAAAAACAACAAATCATAACATTAAAGCTCCCACTAGTTTATTGGTTCCAAATACCGTCTAACGAGCAATGCTTTATTTTTATGATTTTCCGATTTTTTCGATTAGAAAATCTTTCGTACATTGTTCCAATGTTTCCAGAAAAACAACAAATCATAGAACTCCCACTAGTTCATCGATTCCAAATATCGTCCAACTAGCGACATTTCATGACTTTCCGGTTTTTCAATTAGAACGGTTACGTGTGTAGTCAGTTACACTTTTCTAATGTTCTAGAAAAACAACAAATCATAAAGCTCCCACTAGTTCATCGATTCCAAATATCGTCCAACTAGTAACACTTCATGATTTTCCGATTT